>JBBMKD010000194.1:2219072-2235652 GCA_037834095.1 Argya squamiceps
AGTGACAGGGTGGATGTTGCAGTGGGTGCAGGCCCTGCAGGATGACCCAGTGACAGGGTGGATGTTGCAGTGGGTGTGAGCCCTGCAGGATGTCCCAGTGACATGGGGGATGTTGCACTGGGTGTGAGTCCTGCAGGGTGTCCCCGTGACATGGTGGACGCCGCAGTGGGCTGTGGGCACTCAGGGTGCCTGGCTGACGTGTCCGTGCTCTCCGCAGGGATAGACCTGCCCTTCATGATGATGCCGCACCCCCTGCTCCCCGTCAGCCTCCCCCCGGCCTCGGTGGCCATGGCCATGAACCAGATGAACCATCTCAACACCATCGCCAACATGGCGGCGGCGGCGCAGATGCACAGCCCCCTCTCCAGGGCCGGGGCCTCCGTCATCAAGGTAAGGCCTCCTTGTGCCTCACAAAGCATTTGCACCCACACTCTCAGGGAGGAGAAGGATGAGGAGGGGGTTCACACTGCTCCAGCTCTCTCTGGCTGCTCCCAACACTGAGCAGTGACTGCCACTGCAGCCGAGCTCAGCTGCTCTGATCTGTCAGAAAGTCTGCAGTGTAATTAAAAATGGACACCAACACTCACTGCAGGCTAGAGCAAGATCTGTGGAAGCGTAATAACTCTTAAAATGCTGTTTAAAGTCAAACTTAAAGAGAAAATGCTGTAGGACATGGCAGGAATTGTAGTGCCCTGCAAATCCCGAACAGGTAAACAGCAGAGAAAATCATCACAAGTACCTTAGTGAGCCTGAAGAACAAAACAGCAATTCTAGCAGTGCACATCCAGAGCAGGTACAAAGTACTTTAGTGAGCTGAGTCTCTGGTAGACAAAGCTGAAACTCCCTTCTGGTTGGTTAAAACATGTTCGTATTTTGAAAGGCTTGTCGTAGTCTCTACCAAGTAGGCTGTTGAGAAAGGTTCTTGCCTGTGTGGAGAGCTGCTGTCCTGCCGCACGCTCAAAAAATTGCATTAAAACAAGAAATTTTCAAAATAGAAGTGTGTAGGATCAGTGCATGTGAAGGATTGGTGTGATGAGATTCTCTAAAAGTGTGTCCACTTTTTACTGAGCAAAAATTAAAGGTGTTATCAGTCTGACTTGTCTGTGTGTGTTTGCATGCACGTGTGGGTTTCTTGTTGACAAAGTAAAACAATGTCAGCTTTGAAAGTTCATTAGTTTAGTCCATTTTTTCTTTGGGTTTAAATAAATGAATCTATGGAGCTGTCTGAAAAATAAATATCTTCAATATTTGCGTTCATTTACACTCATATATCCCTGTCTCTCTAGAATCTGGCTTCTGAATTGCTTTATTCTTCCAACTCTCACTGATTTGCTGAACTTTACCTCTCATACCTTTATTGTAAAACATCCTAATTATAATATGTCGTTATTTTACCATTGAGAAAGTCACTGTTTCCAGCACTACAGTCCAGCTGTGAGAATACCTTAGGTGAGGGTTGTGTTGTACATCCTTTTGTCACAGGCTGGTGCTTCAGGAGATTTTGTTTCTAAATCAAGCAGGGAAAGAAACTACCAGTACCCAAGCACATGTTTATTGTTCATGCCCATGTGTTCTGATAGCAACATCCTCTCAAGGGAGACAGCAAATGTCTCTTGTCATATCACTGCAGAAAAATTCTACATCCCTCTGTTGCTCAGGTTTGTTTTCCTTCTGATTTTCTTCCTGACCCTAAGCATCTCCAATTACATCAGGTCGTTTCTCTTTATTACTGACAGTCCAATTCCAGATTAGGGCAAATTTTATTCTGAATACTTTGGTTTTGTTGACTTTTTTTCCTTGAATTCTAGGGAGGCTGTGGCGACACTTCCTGTTAGGATCCTTACTTAGGATTAAGATGTGTAAAAACTTCTCTTTATCATCAGTGTCCCTGCACAGTTGTTGGCTGGGTGGGGAAAATATCTCACTGATGTCCAGCTGTGTATTAGTTAATGCAAGTCATTAAATTATTATAAATTAGTTGAGATTCCATTAATTTCAGACCATAACCTTTCCTTTACCTGTTCAGGGACCCCTTGACAAAACCCTAATTTAAACACAGCAGTAGAATATTTGTAACAACAAGTAAACTTGCAGAAGCTTTGATTGTATTCTAAATGTCATTATTATATCACATTTGTATTCTAAATGTCAACAGGAAGATTAAATACGTATTTGTAAACAATGCTAGTCCTTTGTAATCTAAACTGCAGTTTTTGCTGGCAGTTGGGTTTTAGGGTGTTATTCAGCAGGCCCTTGCTGATGTGAGTTACTCATTTACAGCAATTTTTTCTCCAGCAGCTGCTCCAGAGGAGACACAGTATCTCCACAGCAACACGAGGTCTGGCCAACACTCTGGTGAGAATTACTTCCTCTCATGTTGCAGAGGAAAATGCACCAGTGGCCAACGTGACAGAGGCAGGGTGGGCATCCTTTGCTCTGTTACTCTCACCTGTCAAGTGGTGCTGCATCTTTCTCTAGCTAGTTCTGAGTGCTGAAACTGTAGATGAATTTTTTACAGTGTGAGGCTCCTTTTGTCCTTTCTTTCCCTTATGTACAATCATCCAGGAGAGAATCACGACCAGTTAACATGAAATTCTTGTACCAGATGAAACATGTAGAAGAAAAGCATTGCTGTTTCTGCTGTCAGTAATACTTTTATTATAGGACATTATTTAAATGCATTTAGTAAGTACAAAACATAGCTAGTTTTCAATAGAATGCAATCCCAGCATCATGTTTTTACTTAAAATGGGAGAAATGAATCAAATATATTGAGTGTGTGTCTGTTTCCATAGTCTGATGACTAAAATACCACTTGGCCTGTTTTCTATAGGTGTGAGAATCAGCTGCTTTATAAGGTTTTGAATGAAGTCATTATGCTTTTTATATCACGTTTGCCATTTAGAAATAAGCTGTTCTACCAAGATATGCATGATCAGCAAAGTTAACATTTAGTGCTCCAGAAAGAAATGTCATAACTATGAAACTTGATTTCTCCCTGACAGGAGCACCATAAATTAGGGAGGCACAATGGCCAAGCTCACAAAATCTTCTTGGCCACCTCTAACATGATGTGATGTGATTATAGCAGCTCCAGCAGCCCTGTGGCTGCAGTTCTGGCAGTGCCCCTGTGATAAATCCAGCCTTTCAGGGATTTACTGCCCATCTGAAGAGGCTTGCTGGGTTTGAAACTTGGTTCAAATGGCTCAGAAGAATCTCTGTTATTGAGGGTCTCATGGCAAAAGCAAAATTCGACAGCAACACTGACTTCATCGCCCTCTCTCTTCTCCCACTTGCATCCAGTTCTTGTTAGTTCTTTTTTTTCCAGAGCTGTTCTTCAGCTGGATCTGCTCTGCAATCCAGGAATGTCCTGGATGTCAAGTGAGGATCAGTCTGGGGTGGAATTTGGCTAAGTACACTTGAATCATGGTTTGGGCTGGAAAGAGCAGTGAGTGCTCAAGGCCAGGTTGAGCCTGGTCTCATGGAAGGTGTCCCTGCCCATGGCAGGGGTGAAATGGAGCGACCCTTAAGGTCCTTCCATCCCAAACCAGTCTGTGATTCCATGAATAAATGTAGCAGTTTACTGTCACACAATAATTTTGTTCCTGAAACTCAGAAAAATGTACTCTGTGACAGTGTTTTCAGAAGGAAAGTTGGGATGACCCCTTTACAGAAAAGTGAGAGGAATTTTTTTTACTGAAGTTTTTGAAACACTCAGCTCCAGGGAGCAGTAGTGACATAATATGAAGACTTTTATTTTATAGTGCACCTGTAACAAATATGACCTTACATGGCTAAAAACATACTGGTTTACCCAATTCCAGCCAAAAAGCAGGGAGAGCGCAGGGGAGAGGTTTGGGGTTAGGAAGGTGAAGGGAAGACTGGCAAGAGCCAAGTCTGGAGCTGTGACTGTGATAATCTTGGGCTGTTCACTGAAAGGCCACTTTCCCAGGTGGCCTTGGGAACAGGCTGGTGGGAAATACTGTGGTTAGGCTGAGCTTGAAATTCGGGGAACCAGACCCAAACCAGGGGCCTTAAGCTGCTCCTTTTGTGTTAGATATGCAAAGAGTACTGACAGTAATGAGGCAAAACTTCATGCCAGAGATCTGAGAATTATTTCATCCCAATTTTTCCCTGCTTCTTGTTTTACTTACCTGACATATTTTGCACCCTCCTTCCTCCTCCTGCTCACATCTCACCCTCTTCCTGCTTGTGCTCCCTCCCCTTCCTTCTGGCAAACAGCCTCTTTGGAGCTGCTGAGGGATGTGCTTCTCCTGAGTAGGAGTAGTTCTGAAAATTGGTTTCCTGCTGTCCATTTTTCTTCTGTTGTCATCACCTGCTTGCTATATTCCTGCTTTTCTCTTATTCTTTCTTGCTCTCATCGAGGTCCCAGTTAGGAATAAATGGTGCTTGTGTTGAATGCAAATGGAAAACACAGAAAAAACCAAAAAAAAGTAATTAAAATGCTTTAAAAAAAATTATTTTCATATTTCAGAATTCCTTGAGAATTTCATCCCAGTGCACTTCAGGAACTAATCTGATAAACAGAGCAAAGCATTATTTGTACAGTGGGCTCTAGACATTCAGTAGAGACTTCTGAGTCTCCTTCTCTTTGAGTTTTGTTTTTCTCCTGATTTTGTGGTATTGTTAAGGCATTTGTAAAGGATGTATATGACATGATTTTAAATTCCCTGAAGAGAGTACAGATGGGCTGTGTAATTATTGCTGAGAGGTGCTATTTTCCGTGTGCTCTACAACTCACATTCATAATATTTACCTGACAGCCAGAAAAATGTGGCCATCTCAGAATGCTCTGAAACACTTCTTCTCACAATAGAAACATTTCCCATTACAGAATTTTTGACATCAGTAATTTCATATCTCTCTGTGCATTCCATCCATTATCAATTGTTTTCAGAATATTGCAACATTTATAAAATAAAACTTCTCTACAATGAATGTGATTTCTCGTAGTATTAGATTTATTCTGTCCTGTTCCACAGCAGGCAGCTGATGGCTGGAATGGGACTGGGATATGTTGGAGGAATGACGTGTGAGACACAGGAGTTTGTTTGCATCTTATAAGGTTAATTTTTGTGGCTGTGTTTGAGGTGAAGGAGGAGTGAGTGTGCAGGTTTGTATCTCTTTATTCACTGATTCAGAGGAATGACTCTGCTGGGAGATGCTCAGATCCTTTCAAATTGCATTAAATACCCTTCTCATCTCCTCCTTTGGAGAGAGGCTGTCCCTCCCCCTGCAGCGCCTGGCTTCTTACACCCTCATTGAGCGATTTTAGGCATTGAAAACTTATTTAAACTTCCAAGTGGGAAAAAAAAATTCCAATAAGAAACATCTCTTTTCGCAGAGCTTGCAAAGGAAAATTGTTAGGCCAAGCACATCTAAGCTCTTAGTTCTGGCTCAGATCTTTTTAGTATTAGCTTAGTCATTTGCATTTGTCCTTAATAACTGATATGGCTCTTAACGTAGATGAGGTGGAGCATTATCATCATTAGTCCTGGGAGTGCCTTTCCTCCCTTCCAAGGCAGCACTGGGTGAAACAATTCAGGAGGGGGGAACAAGTACCAAGTTCCCACTGTGAGATCCTTTCCAGTTTCAGGCACTGTTGTGCTCTCAGATTCCAAGTAAAATATCTTAACCCAGGAGTGAAGGTTTCCACGGCTGTCCCAGTGACTGCTAATTTAAGAGATGGGGAAGAAGGCAGCTCCTGTTTGGCTGTTTCCCAACACCATCTGATTAGCTGCACTTCTCTCTTTGGCTGAGCAGCTGGCAATTAATGGATTGATAGGAAGTAGTCACGAGGTAATGGAATTAGTGAGTGAACATCTGGTATTAAAATCAGTAAATGTAGGAGTTTTTATGATTTCTTAAATTCTGTGAGAAAATAATTGCCAGTTGACTACAACTGAAACAAGTATATGTACACAGTGGAAAAAAAATGCATTTAAAATGGCAAAGTACATATTTTAAGCAAATGACTTCCCAATACACTGCAAAAGATGAATAGGATCCAGCTGGCTTTCAGACACACAGATCCTGTCTTGGTTTTTAGACCAGCTGTTTACCTTGTTCATCTCCAGTTCCTACGGCAATCACAGGTACTATAAGTAGCTCAGAAGACCAACAAGTCACCCCCAGTCTTTGTGTGTGCTCATTTTCAGTGCTGAATGACTGAAAGTCCAAACCAGACTGCTCTTCTCTAGCCCAGAAATGGCTGTGGCCATTCTAGTTCTTGTTGGCATCAGTTCAGGTGTAGCACAGCTCCTGCTTCCTGTGGCAGGGGTGTTTTTTTCCTTGGAAAAGCCTAAATTGAGTAGTCCATCAGTTAATGACTGTAAATTTAGAACACTATTAAAAATGTGCTGGTTATTAGGATTCAAGGAGCATTAGTATCAACTAAAGTCAGTTGGGATGAAATACATCTTAGTAGTAACTAAAAAAAGGAAGTGTTAGCAATTCAGGTCTTTGCTGACTGGAATTGTGAATTGTGTTAACTTTCCTTGCTCTTCTCACTTGCTGAGGGTGGGATTCAGCCAGAGAGGGGGAGCAGAGGTAGCTCAGCAGGGAATTTGGGCTGGAGGTGGGGAAGGCTGCAGGGACACTCTGCCTGCCTCTCCTGGCTTCACAGACCCCTCAGAGGAGTCAGGCACTGGTTTCTAGAATTTTTTTATTTCTGTGTAGTCCATTTTGAGAATGTGAATGGAGATCTTGCAGCCACTGGGAGGTTGAGGTCTGGAATGATGAACATCTCATTGTGCAAATTAATGCTGTGATTTTTTCTGCCAGAGCCCATGAACTCTTGTTTTTCCAACATGGTCAACATCAGCTCGAAATCTTTCTTAAAACTCTTGAAAACTCTAACCTAGGCCTAAACCCAGTAGAATTTACCTTTTTCCTTCCATTTCATTAGAGAGGGTGAATTCCAGCCACTGTAGAGCAGCAGCACCTCAATTAAATATGAAATATCAAGATAAATGTCTGAATAAAACGTCCAAATCTCAGACAAACTTCCAGAATCTGTTTGTCAGCGGTGAAATGCCACTAAATCCGCTAGGAGCTGATTAATAGATTAACATTTGGAAGAGTAATTACAACTACATTACCACTAAGAATAAAGAAAAATAAAAAGGAAAATCCAGCAGTATCATTTCTAGAAACTCTTGACATAAGAGGATGATCAATACTATAAAAAAGTCAGAGGTAGGGAATTAAGGTCAAGATGATTATGTCAAAAATAGGTAAGCTGTTCATATATATTTCAAATAAAGCTAGTGTGGATGTAACTACCTTGTAGTATTTCCTATTATTGGTGTGGAATACTCCCTCACAGGGGAGGGAGAGGGATACTGAGTTGAAATCAAGGATCTGTCTGGAAATTGGGTGAGGTCATGGGCTCCAGTGCCATTAAGCTAAATCACAACTAAAATTAACAATGTCAAGCTTTGTAGCTACATTTTCTGAGGCAGGGAAGGACAGTGATATTTAGTGAGACAAATATATTACCCTTCAAGAGGATTAAATAGTGGAAAAGTCCTTTTTGAGAATTTATGTTACAGCTCTATAAAGGAAGGAAAAAAGATGAGATAAAGTAGGTACTGTAGGTAGATAAATAGGTGAGAACATGAGAAATGTTTTCATTTTTCATAAAATTCTCACAATCTGTAGAATCCTTATGTATAATTCATTCAATTATAACCTGGAAGATTAATCTTGCAAATTTATGAATAGGAAGAAATACAAATGGGGAAAATAGTACTTTATTTAGGAATGTTTCTTCATTACTGTGAGTTTACCCAGTGTGGGACCAGGCTGCCCTGCAGGGTGCAGGGGAAACTGAGCTATTTTCATGTGGAAAAGAAATACATATGAAAAATAACAAGGTTGTAAAATACATAGATGACAAATAAAATGAAGTCATCAATGTGGAAAACAAAATGTTCAGATTTTAGATTTGCAATTTTCCTCTTTAAATGCCCTCATTGATTTGTTACAAATACTGTTAACCCTGTGTTTGGAAAATGGTGAGGACATTATCACTTGTGTTCTCATTTGTAATAAAATAGATTAACTTGCTGTGAAATTTTAACTAGGCTGAGACACAACAGTAGCTACCTAATGAACCAGAGCACATTGCTGTTAAGTAGCTAAATAGATGCATACTGATTACAGGACTGAAAAATGGATCTGTTTACCAGGAAAAGAAGAGTCTGCTCATAGCATTATTCATTATAGTAGGGGAAATTCAGCAATTTCCACATAAAAATGTAGAAATTGACAATTTCTTGATCCATATGCAGCCTCACATGGTGATACTCCATCCTCTTCTGGAGCACATATGATACAGAGGGAATTTCAGCTCCTTTGTTGCTTATAGGGTAAAGTCTGCCTTCTCTGTGGCTGGAAATTGGTGTAACTGGTAAGACATTAGATGATAAAATCAACTAATTCTCTTTGAAAATGATTCACTGTGTGGTTAAGAAGGACATCATTATTTGACACTTCCACTTCTGCCTGAAGATTTCAAACCAGGACTCTGAGTTTGAAGGCAAATTACTCCAAGCAGAGATTATTTTATAGTGAGAGACAATAGGAAATGCAGTTACCAGAAGGAGCTGGAATACTTTGCTTTTCCAAATCATCAGCTTTTGAATTACTCAGATAACTCCCATTTAAGATGACATATATGGCTGTTTGTGTGATACCTAAGTGTTAATTCCTAGTCATGTTTGTTCTTGGGGTTTTTTTGCAGAACAGTTGGCATGTCCTCTCCTTGGCTATTCATTTTCATGGTTGCAGTAGACAATGAAATTTACTTAAACTATGCACTCTTCCATAAAATTAATCATTTCAAAATGATATCTTAATTGTAAATTGAGTGCTCTTTGTGGTTAAAAGAGAGGAAATAGTGCCAAAGAGAACTGTTAAAACTGAAATCCAGGCAAATTAAATTGCAGCCAGAGTTGTAATCTGTTAGCAGGAACCTATTTGGAAGCTATTATTTGCACAAAGGTAAAAAACACAGGATTTATCAGCTCAGGATTGCATGTGTATGGTTCACTGTTATTTAGGACAGTGAGAATGTGACTTCTAAAAGAAACTCAGTAAGCAGCACATCCACAAAGTCACAACTCCCTTCTACTCATCTGTTCATCACAGCAGCCTCCAAACCCTCTCTTTTGGAGGCCAAAAGGAAGAAAGCACAGGAGACTTCAGGCTCAGTGATTTGGACTTCTTTTTTTCTCCCACTCAATTTGAAAACTTATTTGTATAAAACCATTGAGTTTTCAAAATTATAAAAACTTGTGTCTCAACATAACAGAGTCATGTCTGTTAATATTGGCATTAGAAGTCTTCCTTTCAGATCTATTAGTTACTATATGTTCATTATATAACAGATGATTAGCGAAACTGATCCGTTGAGGATTAACAGCTATGCAATAGATACACATCTGTTAACATGGTTTTGAGGCTGGGTTTTTATTTAATGTACAGTAAGACTCCTCTTAAAACCACATCCAGTGCCACGTTCTCAGCTGGTGTGGTTGGAATAGGGAAATGCCATCCAACGCTCTGAGGAGGATCCAATCTCATGTTCCCTTTGCATAACTCTCAGAAGTATCTGTAAACACACAGAGGAGTGTGGCTTGGAGGGATGGTTTTAATGGGTAACAGAATATCCTTGTTGATACTGCTGCTGGTGTAATTAATGAATTGCCCTGATACATCCAAACAGCAGCTTTTATGATCAGGTATTTATAATGGAAAGACTTCTAGGAACCACCATGTTCTTCCCAAAGCTACATTATTGATTTAGGCTTCCACCTAGAAAACTGCATGAAAACTTCAGATGCTACTGAGTTCATTTTCCAGAGTACACAGTAAATTGCTACCAAGGAGCCAGATTGAGTACTCCTAATGAAATATCTTCAAAATAGGTTAGAAAGGGGGAAAGATTGCAAAACATTGAGACAACTTTCCCAGATGACCTGTAGTTGTGATTTTTAGTGAGGTGGAGGCAAGAGGATCTCTTTCTTTAATTTAAAAAAAAAAAGTTAGAAAGTTAGATTTCAGTTCTGGGATTGCCAAGGATGAGGGCAACTCCAAAGATTTCTGTAGTTCTGTAAATTCAACCATTTTTTTTCATTAGTCTCTCTCTCTTGGAACTATACCTTCAAGGACTTGGACAGACATTTTAAAACACAGAAGGCATTTTAAGAGAAAAATATCTGTAGTAACTGAGACCCTGATTGTCCCTTTCAGAAGACTCTCATTTTCTGTTGGTTCTGGGAACTTGAATGAAGAGCACTGAAATTTTTAATTAAAAGTGTGTGTGTGGAAGCACTGGGTTGGAAGGATCTCAAGTGGTCTCACAATCTCCTGTCTTAAGGGTGAAATTACACCTTGTTTGGGAACTACACCTGTTCCCAAAGATTTTTACTGATGAAAGTTCCATCGCATCCTCAGGCAATTTGCAAGTATAGATGCACAGAAATGCAGAATTTAATTTTACTCCTTTTTTTTATTGTTTCTTATACTTTTTTTTTCCTTCCTTACCTCAAGTACCATATATATTTAAATTAGAAGTTAATATCAACGTTTCATGTGCAAATATAAACATAAGAATTGTCAAGCAGACTTTTGTTTTGGTTAGCCAGTCGTGCTTTTCATACAAGAGGGAAGTTCTTAGCAGAGCCACAGTTTTTGTCATTTGTCCAGGTGCTACCCTGAAAAGATACTGATGTAATTTATTCAGGTACAGATTGTAGTTACAAATTCACAAGTACATATTCTAATTACAAATTTGACTGCATTTAGTGACAGTTTAGTCCAACCATGAGTTGTTTATTTGAAATGTGACTCACATATGGCAATCTTACTACCTTGTAAATTAAAAGTAGATTGTGAAAGCAACATGAAAGAATATTCTATATGTTCCTAGGTGTGAAAAATTCTAAAGATAAAAAGTTGCCAACAAGAAAAAGGTGGCAAATGAGCAGCTAAGCTCAGACACGTTGCTTGTAGAAGCCTGTGTTGGCTTTGGCTGTAGATGACTATACTGCTCTTAGGACGTGAGCTCTGTTCTCTGTTTACCTCAGAAACACCACTTGTTATAATTCCTTTTAATCCAACCTCCATTTCTTTGTCTGAACCTTGGGGAAGCCCGTAGGTGAAAAAACGTCCCAGCCTTGGTTTGTTTTTGTTTGCAGGAGAGGATCCAGGACAGCCCGTCCCCGGCGCCGTCCCTGGAGGACAGCCAGCGGCCCGGCAGCCACGCCTCCTCACGGCCCAGCAGCAGCGTCTCCAGCTCCCCGTCCCAGCTGGACAACACTCCCGACAGGATCGGTCAGTGCCTCCCCTCCCCACTGCTTGGCAGCTTTCTGGAGGCCAGTGTTTATTTGCTGAGGGACTTGCCACCAAATTCCCAGGAAGTTTCATCCCTGTGGTTTTTTTAGTTAAGTTCATCACTCAGTGTTGGGTCTAATCACCGATAACGGGACGGGGCGACCGAGAGGCATTCCATTAGTTTTTTATTTCATTGTCAGAGGCATTCCACTAGTTTTTTATTTCATTTTCAGAGGCGTTCCCACTAGTTTTTTATTTCATTTCCAGTCTCAGTGAAGGTAGAGACATAAACAAAGGTAAAACTCACGCCGTAACAACAGAAGCCAAAGTTCTCTTTGTCACAAGGCCTCTTAAAAGTTTTTTAGCCAATAGGCTGATGCTGAAAGCTTACAAGCATATAAACTTAAGGCAATCACTAAACACTACACATATACCTTACAGCATACAATAGTTGGCTTTTCTATATTTTTTGCAGCTCAGAAACTTTCTATACTCCAAATATTTCAAGGCCTAAAATTGAACTCCGTTTCGAACCTCTATCAATGTAAGCTTATTGTGAAAGTCCTCTGCATTTTCAGTTCCCACAATTCCCCCTCAATTCAGTTCCCACAGTTCCTGCCCTGCACAGAGGGGTCACCCTTGTACCCTTCCCTGCTCCAACCAGCTCCTCTGGCATGCTTGGGTTGGGAAATGCTGCTCAAGGCACCTGCAGTTGAAAAAGAGCAAGGTATCTTTTTCTTCACATGTGCATGAGGGAAGTAATGGATTATATGATGACTTTTTTTGTTCCAAAAACCTCCTTGTGCCCACACATTCCTTCATCACCCCGAGGCTGAGGCCTTTTCTGGCTTTTTTGGGCTCTCCACCACATTTTTCACAGCCTGTGCACTATCGATTAAAATGCTGATTCCGTCTAGAGGAAGTTTAGATCCTATTCTTGGTGCTTCCAAGAGGGATCTAGGGCAAGTCAATTAACATCTCTTCACGTCAGTGTGTGTCAACACTGCTGTCTCCTCATGGCCTGGAGCCTGTGCAGGCATTGCTGAGCCAGATTTAAACCACAAAAGTCGTGCACTCCAGGTGAGTCACTGGAGAGTTCCCTCCCATCCACAACCTACTCGGCTGCAAATTCCTGGGATTTTGTAGTTCTGACCCTGGTGCTTGCCAGCACCACAGCACTGCCCAGCACACTGGATAGAACCTGATTTCTTCGCCTAAATCTGTGCACAAACAGTGTAGAGACTGTGGAGTAGATTCCCCTCATCTTTTTCCTGTGTAAAATAAGGCTGGAAATACACAGGACAAGAAATTTTTAACTTCTGGTAGCAGCAGTGAAAAGAGACTTTTGATATCTCTGTGTAGAAATCTAGTGCTTACTGTTGTAAAGATAAGGATAAATATTTTTCATAGACAGAAATACAATGTTTTCACTTTTGCAATTATAAAAAAAAACCTCTCCCTAAAATACGGTGATGAAGTTTGGATCAAGTGTCCTCCCAGGAATAACTGTAAAGTCTGTAATAACTGTAAAGTCTGTAATCGGTGGATTGCAGAGATTTAGAATGTTCTAATTGAATAAGAACAAAGGAAAAAGGCATCCTGAAGTCATAAACTGCACAGCTCTCGCTGAGCTTGCAGGTGTTAAGTAAAGAGTTCCCTTCAGCACTAAAATGTTGGGGGGAGTTTGCTGTCACCAATCAGTTTAGACTGTGATCTGGCAATCTGTGTTTTTTATTAAGCTTACTGCTTTATAATCATTACTAATACTTAAATCCTTAAATGTATTTTTCCCCAAAATGGTTTTTGTGAAGTACTTTTCCCATTAATTAATTAATTTGAACAATTCATAAGAAATCACATTCATCTCAGTAGTAGTTTATGTTCTATCTTGGTGTCCTTGTCTAATAAACTTGAGAAGATTAGCTTCTACTGCATATTTTACTTGGCCCTAAGAGCTTAACAAAATACCAATCCAAAGGAAATAAAAGTATTTTTTTTTATCTTAACATCTTTTTACTGGCAGTGTTATATAACTGTACCCTCTGATTCTTTTAGCCATGCTGACCAACAGCAGAGAAGGAGAGCTCATTGACCAAGAAACCGGGACCAGCCTAAAAAAGATACAAAAGGAGAAAGGTAAAATCACAGACTGTTTTCCATCTCAGGCATTTAATTCCACATATTATGTGTTTTATTCCTTTTTCTCATGTTCTGCATATGCAATGACATTATATTACTAATTTAAGAGAACTAAGTGCTTAATTGCAATGAATAATGTATCCAGTGAACTCACATGGAAGTGTTAGCAATGGGAACTTTGCTTCTGTCTGTTTGTACAGCATGAGGGTAATACTTTTCAGGTCTTCTGGCTCAATTATTTATGAAGTTCCAAGCAAATATTTGATCAGTCACGTGGTGCTGTTTGTTTGCCTTCAAGGGAATGTGTGTGCAGACTTGCTCTGGTGCTCTGGGTGAGCTACATAATTTTATATTGTGACCCCAGTGAGGGGCAGCGAGGGAGGAGGTGATGTTTGGCCTGGAGGGATTCTCCTGCAGGCAGGGAAGTGCTTCCTCTGCTGGGTTCTCCTTGCAGAGGTTCTTGGGTGCTGGAGAAGGTGAATACTCAGGGCTTTATTCTGGGAAAATACTGCAAAGAGATGCTGAGGGGAACAGGTTTTAGAGTAAAAAAGATGTGAAGGAAAAGAAACAGAAAGAAGAGACACAACATGAGCTAAATGTACTTGCAGGTCTACTGAGAATGTTCATATTTATCATAATAAATGAAAGTACAAACTGATTTATATTTTGGTTGAGGTAATTTTCTTACATTTTCAGAGAAAACTGAAAGGCAGCTTAGACGATTCTGTGGGCTACTCAGAAGAGAGTTTGGAGGCCCTCCATGCCGTGTGGTTCCAGAGTTATATAAAATTATTTGAGCAATATCATGGTTCTGTACAATCAGCTCTATTCTTTAGAGGTCTGTGACTGGTCCAGTCATGGGTAGGATGAGCCTGAAACTTCCTCCTTATATTTTGTATTTTCATACTCAACTCTCCTTGAAGACAGAAGCTGTTTTCTATTCACTGGTTTTTCTGGGCATTTAAGCACTTTCCTCATGAACCCCAAAAGAGCCCTTCTGTGCCATTCTGAGATAATTTTCTGTCTGGATCATCCAGCTTAAATCCTTCCCTCTTGACTCCTGTTGACATTTACAAAAAGTTACCAGCCATAACTTCACTCCTATGATTTAAAAATTGCTTTTCTATAGTAATTGCATAGTGAGTATTTAATCTAAGCCTGAAAGTGTAGGTGATTTTAATTCTGTTGAAATGTGCATGGTTTCTTGCCACATGTTCAGTCATTTTTCAGCGAAACAATTCAGTGTCCTGTGGGGTTCAGAGATGCAAATCATGTACTTCTTGCTAGTAGCAGTTCTGTCACTCTGGATGGATGAAGGGAAGGTACAGTTTAAAAATCTGAAAAAATAATTCAGAAATCCCCAAAGCAAAAATAATTGAACCTCCACCACCTGTGAACCCAATTCCCAGGCTCCTGTGATCGTTCCTTTTAACATGGATGAAATCACAAAGATCTGATGCTAACAGTTTGTGTGCCATAATTCTCCTTAAGATTAAAGTTGTGTAGGTTTATTCATTTCCTAGTCTACATTTTTGCATAATTTCTTTAATTGATTAAGTGCTGGGAAATACGTCTTTGTACATGTGTTAGTTCTGCATGCACTTAGGGGATGTTTTTAGAATTAATTTAGTGTTCAGAGATCCACCTGCATCAGAAAAAAGTGCTTCAAAATCATGAGACATTTTAAAATACAATTTTAGAGACAGAACAAAGTTTCTGCTTTTCTGCTTGGTCTGGAGATGTCAGGTTTTTCGTAGAAAATATGAGAATGAGAATTTTTTTTTTTTTTTTGGGTCATGTGCAGGTGTGATTTTTCAAGTCATCCCATGGCTCCAGAACCAGAACCTTTATAAAAATTATAGTGGACTAATATAGAAATTTCAAAGGCACCAACCTTGTATATCCAGGATTCCAAGCTGATTTTGCATTTATCAGTGGGACAGACCCATATTGTAGTTTGTGTAGGAACTGGGGGGTTTAGTCCTCAATGATTTGTCCCAGTCCTTTGTAGATTCCTTGTTTCTAATACTGGTATTGTTTTTTCCTGTATAACTATTTTGGGCTCTGGTCACCTCAGTTATGCTGAGTGTTTTAGAGTCAGATGTGGACAGTGTGAGGAGTGTGATCTGTGCTGCCTTGCCCTGCAGAAAACAACCATGTAATTTGTATACAGAGCAAGCTTTGTTTTTCCAAAACCTGCCATTGCTCTTACCAAGGCAAAATATATTCACCATGGAAAAGATTTTCAAAGTTATTAAGAAGGAATGTAGTTAAAATAAAAGTATCAACATTTATTAAGTATGACAAGTAAGCGGTTTATACAACCGTGGCAAACATATGTTTTCACATCTGTTTTGAGTAATATCATCATGATTTTAAAAATGATTTATAGCTCTGCAGGCCATAAAATGCCAGCTTTGCTGTAAGTTGGAAGTTTTCAAACAACAAAGAAATTATTGAAGGCATATATTGAACGTGTTTTTGTGTTATACACCTTGACATAACTTCACAAAGCTGAGCTCTGTACAGCAATTAAGATAGCAGCAACTGAAAATTAAGGAACTCAGATTTATCAGGAGTACAACTTTCGTGAAATCCTAGTGTTAAAAAAAAGATAAAAGTTATTGTAATGATTATAGACAAAATACCCCTTAGGACACACAGTTTTTGTTTTCCGTGTCCCATTTTAAGATCTCAGCAACAGACAGAGATGTGTCATCACATCGTGCTCATCACATTGTGCTCATCAAAGTAATTTTAAGGTGATTAGGGCTGAGGAGAGCATGGCTGCGCAGCAGTGCTTCTTTAAAAGACAGTTAATATCAGGTTGTTGGAATTGCTGTGGTATGTTTGCATGTGTTGGTGGGGCAGAATTTCCAGAATTGGTGCCTGTCTCATTGCAGAGTGTTTAGAGCCCAGTTACAGCCATACCTTTAAGCTTTCTGAAGGAGAAATGCCATTGAATCTCAGTTACTCTGCATCCTTTCATCATCCTTTTAGAGGAAGTGTGGTCAGATTTAACATTAGAGGGCAACAAAGTCAAATTTCTTTGGAAGTCTGCGTGGTCTGAGGTCTTTATA
>JBBMKD010000194.1:2235752-2257271 GCA_037834095.1 Argya squamiceps
TATATATATATATATATATATATATAAAATTGTTTTTACTGCATGGATTACATACAGTACTGTATTTTTGCCAGATGTCTTTTTCTGGCATGGTACACCAGCATTTTGCCTGTGCATCTATTTCTGAGTGAAAACCATATCCAGAGTAATCTGCACTTTATTTTGGAATCACTAGTGCAAGGAAACAGTTACAAAATCCCCCCTAGAACACAGCCCCACATTTTACCTGCACAATTACTCACAGAACCTACACTTCAAATTCATCTGCTTCAATACATATCCTGGAAAAAGTCTCTATTGTATGGAGTAGGATTGTGTTTGACACAGCCCTTTATAGGCTTTACAGAAACCTCCCTATGAATTCTGGCATTAGGAAGGTGAAATGAGCCAGAAAAGAATTTGGCTGTGCCTTCCAGCCAGATTTAGATGCTGGTACAATTATTCTGTTTGACTGCATGACAAGAAATATTTCAAACTCCTCACACAGGCTGGAGCAATAAAAGGTACTGTCCCAACTCTTGCCACAGTGAAATCAGTGGGGATGTACAGGATGTCTTCAGTGGGAACAATTTGACCAAAGCTTGGTCTTCTGGAAGGGTTTTTCCCCCAGCTCGTGCTGCTGGTTGTTACCCAGACATGGATAAGGTGTTCACAGGGGGTTTGGGGTGCAAACCAGAGGAAAATACTGTAGAAAAAATTCCACTGGTGACCCGTATTGTTAGTTAACCACTGTTGATGCAGTCTGTGAGTACAAATAAATATGATTTTTGCTGAGGGAGGGGCTTACCGTGCATTCCCAGAGCTGCCTGGGGGCAGTGCTCCCTCCTTGATCCCATCCTGCATCTCCAGAGCCCAAGCCCAGGCTCTGGGGCTGTGTCCCACCACACGGTACTCTCCAAACTCTGCACCTGGCAGCTCTCCCTTCCCAGTTTGTTAAAGAACACCTTTCCCTTTATTGCTTCAAGGAAAGGAGAATTTTGCATCATTTCTGTCCACTGAGTGAAATATTTTCAGATGGCCAGAGAGCACGGTAATGAAAGAGTAACCATATTTATTTATTGGATTTCATTAGCAGAAAAGAGGGTTTATGCTGTTTGAATTAATCACTGCCAAAGGACTGGGCAACTCAGGATGTGAGGGGAGGAGAATGAGCAGGTGCAGAACACCTGAAATAGCAACAGGCTGGTGGGGGCTCTGCTCCAGAGAGGGGACTTTCCCAACAATTAATCTGAAAGCACCCAGATGGAAAAGGGAAGGAGTGAGAAGGAGAACGAGGAGCACGAGGCTGAACCACACGGTGTCTGTGCAAAGTGTGCAGTAGGTGCCAGCACCTCACATGGTCTCTGTGCTGCTTGTTTGACATGTCAATACTTAAAGATATAATTAGAGATATAATGAGAAAAAAGCTATTTTCTTCACAAATGTGTTCCTGAACACATGAAGAACGCCCCAAATCAGGAGTGATGAGACCATGTTCATTCTGGTGTCTTAAGTGTGTGTCTCACAGACCCTGGGGTTGTTTCATCAGCAGTGGGTGCAATAGTACATGAATTTAAAGGTTTCTTTTTCCCAAAACCGTGAGTGACATGTGAAGTGCAAAAGTCCACTGGATAAGTCAGAGATATTTTTACATTTTCTGTCCTCAGAGAATACTGAAAGATCAGAAGCACAGTGCTCTATTCTGGGTGGAGGCATTTTCCACAAGTGTTTTTTTGTCGTTAAATTTAACCTACAAGTGAACTGACAACTGTTAAAAAGGTGGCCTAATAGTAGATGAGATTGTCTGTCAGTCAGTCAATCCACAAAAACCCAAACCCATAAAACCAAGACAAACTCTATTAACACTTAGATTCACAAAATGTAAATAATTCATCAAGGCAAAGCTTTAATTTTTGAAGTGTCTGTACTCATGACGTTATGATTGTGTGCTTAACCATTGCTGAAAGATTTATAAATATAAAGGCAATTATGCAGGAGATGCTAGTGAAGTACTCCAAGGTCACACCTTTTACATTAAGTTTATATTAGAGCTGTATTTGCAGAATTATTTTTAGAAATCTTCTTTCTCTGATGAGTAAAATACTTACTTCATAGTTATCTTGGCAGATGGGCTAAGGCAGATTCTTGCATTGATATATAATTTATTAATATGTTTTATTTATTAGATTTCAGTGACTTTAAAGTATCATTGTCTAAACACTACAAATTATGAGACTGTATAAACACGGTGAAATAATGAAATTTTCTTTATTGAAAAGGCTTTGAAACAAATTTTTAGTAAGGTATTTATGTCAGTTTGTGCAATAAAATGGGGAAATAAGAGGGAAATCAACTCTTTAATCAGTTGTCTCTTCAGGGACGTTTTTACTTTTCCTCCAGTACTGAGAATTGTTTTATGTAGGTTCATCTGAGCGATATCAAATTGGAAAATTATAAGAAGAAGAGATAAATTGTTGATTGGCGCTAAGAAAACTTTTGGATTAACCCTAGGAATCTTTTCCTTAGCCTTTTCTTAAAACTGACCCACTGGATTCTCTGCTTGGTGTTACCTCTGGAGCAAAGTCATTAACCCGAGACCTGCAGTTGGTGACATTTCTTTATGTCTGTGAGTGATTTAATAGGTTTGCTTTCAGTCCTCATTATGAGCAGTAAGATGTGGACTATCTGTGTCCCAAGAGGTTGCTGGATGTTTTGTGTCGTGTTACAGAAATCCTTGGGATCTCAGGGAATGTGCCAACAGGGGCTCAGACTGCTCTGCCTGAGCACTAAACCTGCTCAGGGGCACTGTGCTCCTGCATGTGTGTGCCCAAGTGTGCAGCTGTGCACAGACAGGGGAAGAAAGGGATAAAAATACAGATAAAAATTCAAATTAGTCATAACAATTGTTAATTGGTGACTTTGGAAGTTTTGTGACTGAGGAAGACCTTCAGGAAACTCACAGAAGCTGTGCTTCATAAAACACAATTCTTTCCTGAGGGTTCCTACCAGTGAGCCAGAGTTTGTCCTGCTGCCCACAGCTGGATGTTCCAGATCAGTGAAATACAGAGCTCATGATTGTGACAGCAGAGTGTGCTCCTGCTGTCAGAAGAGCAAATCCAGCACTGGTGGATGGTATTTTGTGCAGCATTTTTTGTGTACTCAGGGACTTTTTTTCTAATTTGATGTTGAATATCTAAGATGGCTCTGTGGAGTGTGTCTGTCTCCTGTGTAACAGTCACATTAAGATGGCACTTAAGGGCTCTGTCTTCCCTTCTGTGGAGGACTTGCTGCCCAGAGGCTTCTGGGGACAGCAAGACTGAGGCAAAACTGCACATTAAGGTTCATTTCCAAAGTGTTTTAGAATGTTTAATGCATTAGAATATTCCTGATAATAACAAGTAATAAATCCTTAGGGAGCTTCCTACCCTAACTATTCAAGGATTCTGTGCATAAGATAGTGAACTAACCTCTGAGTGGAAGTAGAAAAATATTATTCTTGATGTGTAGTCATGAAACCAGAATAAATGTGTACTTCATTATATCTCAGACATTGTATTGAATTCCTTTGATAAAGTTACATGAATTCTTGTTAGCAGATCTGATAAAGGCCCATGTGCTCATCTCAGAAGCCACTGGGGCTGCAGATTGCAGGAAATCAGATTTTGTGTTTGATTGTTAGGGCAGAAGGCACCAGTCCAACATTTTGGTCTCCTTGTGGGATTTGTGTGTTACAGCCACAGTCCTTTCTGGGGATGGACAGTTCACACAGTAGGTTTTTCCTTTGGAAATTCATCATCATGCCTGAAAGAGCAGGAGCCCACAATTGCAATCAATCAATATAATTTCAACTGGATTAGCTTAGTTTGTTACAGCCTGGTGCTGATACTGCCAAGGTTTGAAGGGGGATTTGATCCTTGCTTGGGCCCTTCACTGAAGAGTTGGACTGGAAGATCCTTGTGGGTCCCTGCTGAAGTTTCCCAGCTGTGAATGTCCTTCTTGTAGCAGAATTGATAAAAAGGTGGAAGGAGAGACAGCTGTGAGGTGAATGAGTACAAACTAGAAAGAGGGATTACTTCAGTACAAAATTCTCCAGCACACTTCTTTGGGCATGCTTGGCTTTTCCATGTTGGTGTCAAAATCCCAACTGATTTATTTTCTTCTTTTATTTTGTAGTCAGTGTGAAAGTCGTTTCCAAAGCAGATTTTTCTTCTAGTTGACAGAATGTGACAGGCTATAACAAGCAGTTTAATAAATAAAATTCTGCTTCCAGGTGTATTCCGATACGTTATAATCTATAAAACATGGTGCAGTTTTGAATCTTTGTTTTACCTGTCACTGGGGCTGCTCTGTGATGTTTTGATAGTTAGACTTGGCTTGTGTGAATTTGCTGACATGTCCTGTGGCTTTTTTAGGTGTGTGTTGTCAGTGAGGGGATCCAGAGCAAATCCAGTACAAATTTTACTGACAGTTCAGTGGAGAGCCTCTTGTGGTGTGGTGGAAGGTGCCTTTTTGATGTGGAATATGTTGGATGATGGAGAATCTCCGGGAGATGGCTGAGCTGGAGCAGAAAATGGGGATATGTGTTTGTACATGTGCCTACTCACAGAGGCCAGAAAATAAGCATTGTTCAGAAAATAACACGTTGTTTATACATCTGAAACCTCTGGGGACTTTTTAGATGCTGTTGATTAGGAGACTGGCCTGTATTTGTTATTGTTGTCTTGGTTTTTGTTAGTTTGAAAATCTAGAAATTGACTGTACTGAATGGTGCCCTCCAGGCAAAAGTGTGGAGAGATTCACATATTAAAGGAGGAATCACCAGAGCTGCTGTTTGACTTCTGACATTTTTGTCATTGTTTTATTGCCTTTGGCACCAGAGGCAGGAGGGATTTAGGCAGAAAGGAGAGTTGGAATTGGTCTGTAAAACCATACATCTATATTTATACTTATGTATATTTATATTTTATTTTTATTGATATATTACAAGGAAAGCATAATATTTCTGTAAAATCACCAGCAGTAGTAATAACAATAATAAGGATTATGTAATGATGTAATTTCTTTGTACAAAGCTTTTGATATTTAAAAAATAAAAAAAGGAAATCACCAGTATGCAAAAACTAATTAATAAGTTCCTGAGAGATAGTTCTGTTGTTCCTTGAAATTAACAATGGTCATTGTTGATTTCTCTCCATACACAGGTGTGGAAAACAGCAGAAAATGAGTCAAATATTTCTAGATTAGAGTCTGATTCACAATAGGAATTCTCTCTTAAAACATAAGATAACTTTTCAGCAGCCTGTTCTAGGATGAGTGTTCTGTAAACATCACTTCCTATATGGCCCATATTAAATATTGTATGGAGCAGACTGGAGCTTTAATTTTACACAACTAGCAGCTCATATGTCATCAATCACATAAAATATTGAGGATAAATGGTCCCAGGTTTCTGCAAAGTATGAATGTCTTTCTGGAAGAATTGTTGCTAAATTGGCAGAATCAATGTAGGGGTTTTTCACCAGTGAGGGTACACCTACACAGATCATGGGGGTTAAAATTGTAATATCAGACCTGAAGTCTCAAGGTTTGCACTTTCTTTTTGCTTGATTTTTTCCTTGTAATTTTTGCTGTTTTGAGCAGCAAAGGGGCTGGGCTGGGGCCTTCCTGGCTGACTCCAGTGAAAGTGTGTTCTGATACTCCAGTGTGAAAGTTGTTGGGGAACTCGTTTCTCTTCTATGACCGACAAGAACATCTGTTCCCACTTCCTCTGTACAAAACCTGCAGTCTCAAGGACCCTCATTTATTCCCTAATATTCCTCCTCCTCTGAAAAGGAAAATCTCAGCTCTCTATGCATTAAACTGCCTGGTTTTCTTTTTTTCTTGAAGTCTACACATAGAAATAAAGCTGCAGAGAAATTTCTTCTGGCAAAGGACCAGCAGCATCCTGCAGTACTCTCCTCAAGGAATTACTGTGGGAAGTGTCTGTAGCGTAGCTTTAGAATGTTAACATCACTAAAATGAGGCTGTTTATCTAAAAAAACGAGATTATAACAGAAGAAATCCAGAAGGCATAATAATACATATTAAACCTTGTTTTCCAGGCTGTTGAATCAATTTTTAGGAATATGTGAGTGAGCAGGAAGGTAACAGCATCTGGTAGCAATAACAGTTTCCCTTCCTGAGTTACCAAATTAGCTATGGGAAGGTGATTAAAAATAAAATATAACGATTTCTGATAGAAATAGGTAAACTGCATGGGCTTTGAGATAAGAACTTGACAAATGTGTAAAATAAACGCAAAACTGGTTTTGAAAAGGGGGGAGATTACCATTTTCTGTGTTGTGTGCCAAGGCTTGTGCATTTCAAATGTTGGCAGTTGGCTTCTCTTCAAAACTGATAAATAATGATGTTTGCTGTGGAAACAATTATCCTAAAAATAATTTAAAAGGATTGTATCCCCTTTTTGTTTGCCTATAAAGACCACATTCGATTTATATATAGACAGAAAGAGCTCCACTTGCATCTATAAAACAGTTCTTAAATCATTCTAAATTATTGATGTGCACAAAGAACTCTTTCTGCTTTTGTTTGAAGTTTTATTTCTGCGGCGTTGTGCTTTCTAATTGTACTTTCAACTGCTATGACATCTGTTATAGTTGTTTCAAAAACTTTCCATACTTTTCTTTTTTAATGATAGACAGTCTTTTCAAAGACAAACTGTCTTCATTTTGAGCAAGAAAAATAATTAGTTGAAAAAAGATCACTGATTTGGCCAGCGAACTCACCATTTTACTGTGGGGGGTTTTTTTTCACAAGTTGCTGTTTTATATGATTCCAGCACCTATTCAACAGAAAGCTGGCCAAGAGGAATTCATCTCTGCAGTAACTCAGAAACCATAGAGCACCAGCATATGTCCCTTGCTTCCCCGAGGAAATCCAGGACTTTATTATAAGAAAAAGAGCACCAAGAAAGTACTTCACAAACTGGTAGTCTCTATATGTCTAACAGATGGAAAAATAAGCTACTATTCCAAGCTGCTGTGCCCAACAATATAGGAATAAAGCTCAGCAATTGGAGATGAGATTTATGCTTAAAAGTCTGCTTAGAAACCCTGTGTATTATAACTGGTGATAGGAATATGTGGTGCAACAATAAACAGGTTTCTAATGATCTGTGACATAATGCAGTCTTACCTCTGGTGTAAAATCTAGGAGACATTTAAAGTATCCCAGATTAGGAAACTACAAAGTAAAGTAGTTTGTCTTTTTTCAGAACAGGGGATTTTTGCCCCTAAGACAGAATTTTTTGAAAAATTTAAGCCCTGGACTCTGGTCCAGTTGTGGTACACCATAACTAACCTTTAAATTAGAAGTTGCCTAGAATTCATATAATAATTAATACAACGCTCGGGGATTTAATTGACCACAAGATTAAACTATTAAGGAAAAAATTTCATCCTAATTGAGAATTGAACCCCTACCCTTTATTCATGGAGTGTCTGCTCTGCCACTTGAGTCGTGAATTGGGGGTTAATTGACTGTCTAGAATCTCCCAAGGAACAATTATTTCACCTAATGGTGCTAACACATCTTGGCATGAGGCGTTTTTATGGGAGCCCTTTTTTCCCCTGGATTTAGAGAGGTGTCCTGGGCGCAACAAGGATACTTTCTGGATGTGGGAAGGGAAGAAAGATGGAAACAAAAAAGGGATTTGGATTTTCCTTTCACACTCAATCCCAGCACTCTTCATGTTTCTGCTTAGATTCCGCAGTGTGATTTTGCTGCGTATTTAATAGTCTTCTTTTTTTCAGTGTTCAGGGAGTATAATTTCCTTGGTAGTAGTTCAAATTTGTGGCAAAAGTACACTTCCCAGCTCAAGTTGTTACAAAGATTTAGAAATGAGCAGCCTGGTGTCGTGCACGGTGTCCCTGCCCATAGCAGAGTGTTGGAACAAGATATTCTCTAAAGTCCCTTCTAGTCCAAACCGTTCTGTGATTCTCTGAAATAACCTGTAAGTAATTTAGCATAAACTTCTATAAAAATCATAAAAATTTTTCTAGGTGTACTTAAATTTTTAGCATTTCTTACTTACTTTTTGCATGGCGATTAATAAAATTCATTACTTCATAGCAGATTTTTCTGCTTCATTAGTGCAAATTTGCAGAACTTTTCTAATTACTATTCTCCTTTGAAGAATAAATAAAGAGAGATAATATCAAAACTTTTAAACTAAATGAAGACTTAGTTATGGATACAGTTAGGCATTTTTTATGTTTAAGTATATTCTGGTTTTTAGATGCTTTTGTGCCTTTTGTCTGTACAGGAGAAACTGTCAGAATTTGGGAGAAACTATTTTTGGGTGGCATTATCAAAGATAAAAGTAAATGCAGGAAAGTTTTTAAACTTTGATTTCAAAAATCAGTCTTGAATCCTATGAGCAGAAAGGATCAAGTGTGGTTAATTCATGCTTGGAGCTGTGTGAAATCTCTGTGCTGAGTGGAGGCTGGAAAGGGGTAGCACCTCATAAGTCCTGTTTGAAACTGATGCTGTACAAAAATCTGTTAGGTTTTGGTGTTTTGGTGGGTTTTTTTTCTTTTGATTATTGTTTTTAAGTAAGTACACATCCCAAGGAAGTCTTAATTGTTGATGACATGTAAGCATATGAAGTGTAATCGATATTCTGTAATATCTCTCCCTGCAGCTGGTTCAGATCTGGGTGCTCAGCAGCAGTTTAAAGATGTTTTGTGAGCAGATACTTTTAGTACAGAGCACTTTTACCACGTTCACATCTAAGAGGGGCCTTTGCAGTGGTGCTGTGGTTCGTGGTGCATCAAATCCCAGCCCTTGTGTTCCGTGGGCTGTGGACAGAGATGTGCTCAGCACATGAAGTGTGTCAGAATCCCCCCAGGGCAGGGGTCACCCCAACACACCCAGGACCCCACAGAGCTGGGAGAGGGGAGGTGGACAGGACTGACTTTTGGCAGGGTGATGGGTGGCATTCACAGCTTCACTTGTGTTTCACATCAAACATAAAACATAAAACATCAAACACAGGATGTTCTCCTGTGCCTTGTGCCTGCCCCAGCGCTCTGCTGCTGTCCAGCCAGCCCTGGGGGAGCTCAGCCCCAGGGGTAAAGCAGGGCAGTCACAGCAGCACTGTCACAACATCCAGGTGACCCCTTACACACAGAACTGCTCTTTCAAAGCTGGCTTCACGTCTGCACTCACGCTTCCTAACCTGCTCTGTCTGCAGGAGATTGGAAAGATACTCTTGTGCTCATTCGCTGCTACAGAAATATTGGCAACATCTCCCAGACTTTCTGTTTTTTAATAGTTGGGAAAGCAGAAAGCATGGAGAGCAGGCATGGCTCAGACTCCTCAGCTGGAGAAACAGTGTTTGAGACTAAAACATCATTGTTTCTTGCTTGTAAACATTGGAGGCGAACAGGTAAAGTAGATACAACAAACATGAAAGGAAGAAACTTTTACAGTGTTACCCAGATTTGAGTTGGATTTCATAGCCACTCATTTCCAACTGCTCACTAAAATCCTGGGGTAAAGAAAGAGAAAACATGACCTGATATTTCTAACAAAAAAACCCCAGCAGAGTGTTTCTTGCAGTGTGAGGAAATAGTTGTCCCAGGTCCCATAATAACAGTCTAGGCTCCCAAAAAGCTGCCAGCATCTGAGGAGAATGGTGCCCTGGTGACAAATAGAGTAAGAAAGAACAGCATTTCCCATTGCTGCTGACTTGGAAGAAAAAACCTGGACATGTTCACAGTATGAACTAAGTGACAAAGCAATATTTTACACTCTGAGTGTGATTCCTTTACTGTTCTCACCTAGTTCTAACTTCTCCCCTTTAACTATAATTCTGTTCCACAGTTTCCTCCACCTGCTGTTTCCTAAACCTCGCACATGTCCTCAGTCCACATAGATTATCATTCTTCAGCTACACTCCTCAGCCACATTTTCCACTGCCAATTCAAGCTCTCTCCAGCACCCAGCTTGCCTGCCTTTCTGTCTCCCTTCAGGTTTTATTCTCTTATGTTTTGGGGTGTTTTTTTTGTGTTTTTTTTGGTTTTTTTGGTTAGTTGGTTGGTTGGTTGGGGGTTTTTTTTGTTTTTTTTGTTGTTTTGTTTTTTTCTGGTTTTTTGTGTAGGAAACAAATCCATATATTGACAAAGAAACCTTCAGGGTCAGAAACCATTTTGGGTTTGATTTTTTTTTTCCTACTTTATTTATTCTTTTTAAGTAAGTACCACACCAGGAAAATTTTAACACTTTTAATGACTTTTCAGTGTGTTAGGTAAGTGTAATTGACCCTGTGTAATATTGCTGTCTGCAGTTGGTTTAGATTTAAAAAAATCCATAGTCCATCACATAGAAGAACTGCTTGAGGTGAGTGGAAGCCCTCAGCAGTGTAAGATCCAAAGCCATACCCTGCAGGTATTCAGCACTGCTCAGGGAGTATTTTAGATTGTGATTATGGTCAGACAACATTCCCTGTAGAGTCTTGCCTTTGGCTGGGCATGGTCAGGCAAGTGCTGCAGTTAACAAGCAAATAAAGCCCCCCCAGCCCCTGCCTGTGCTGCCATAAAGAGGCCTGTCCTGGAATTCCTGTGGAGCTGTGGGAAGCAGCTGTGCTCAGATTCTGCCCTTGCAGCAGCGTTTGCCTTCACCTTCCTTCACTGTTACTGGAAGAAGTAACTGATAGGGATCGACACGATTTCCTGGGCACAGCACATTCAGATTTTTATTATGATATTACCAGGACATATGTTTGTGGAAAGAAGATATAGATGTATATATCTCTCTGTTTAGCCTCGAAATAGAAACTGTGGAGAAATGGCATATTACCTGCATGAAACTGAAAATATGGGTGCCATAGGGTGCAGGAATTGGGCCCAGCTTTGCTTACAAATCAGCTTGATGATGAGGCTGCAAAAGTTATATTTTCACTGCTTTCACATACTGAATTTATTAGCTTCTGGAAATTGATTTTGGATGCCTTTCATTTGCCATTGGGCTGGAGTCAAAGGCAAAACGATGATATAACACATTTTGCTCACTCATCTTTTTATTGCCCAACTATTGTTATTGAGGAAAAGACATTTGGTGTGTTCCTCAAAGGAGACAGAAAGCACATTTCATTTCCTTTTAATTGATGAAAGTGTAACTGAACGCAAGTCCTGCAGCCTTCACCTTCAATATCCAGGAGGAATTATAAGGGGTAGAGGGAATGGCACTGGGATTCAGCTTGGATCAGGGCTGAGAGCAGAAGCCAGCAGGGCTGTCAAACTTTGTCCTGTTTTATTTGCTTGGAAGGAGCAGTGCAAAGTTAATATCGATGCAGTGCTGTGAAAGTGCTCAAATGGTTATCTCTGGGAAGGTAATGTGAACTCAGCAGTATCATTGCTTTGATCTTTGGTTAAAGTCTTACAAAACTAGATTGCTGTTTGATTGACAACCTTGTCAGAGAGTGAATGAAGACTGACACTCTTAATATTGAAAATGCAGCGTTTACAAAACTTAAAGCCTGAGTTTTCTCATGACACTGCTGCTTTTGTGGAAGACTGAATTTCACATTTATTTTTAAATAAGTGTATACCTTGCTGTGTGCAGCTAAAACTTACAGTTTTAGACTTGCTGGCTCACAAATTCTTCTCCCCTTAATAATTGGTGCAGATATGTTTATAGCAACAGCACTGTCACCGTGCATTTCAGGAGTTGCTGTTTGAAGGCTTGAACGTGGTGGTATTTATCACATCTCAATACCAAATCATGATCAATCCAGCACAGGGTGATGGATGCAGGAGTGGCAGGCTGAGCTTGGGTTGAGTAGTGGATCTGACAGTGTCTGGGTGGGTGTGATAATGCAGGTTAAAGGTTTTCCAACTTGCAGTTCTCTCTTGAAGGGTTGTCTTCAGCTGCTGTTTCTTCAATTACCCCCTTTAATACCCTCAAGTGAGACTGTTACAGGGAGAGTTAATTTGTGGAGTAGACTTCTTTCATGCCAGAAAGTCATGGGTGCTTTTCCACACATTCCTCAATTTCTTCTTTAAATCAGACAAAATAATACGTTTTGCTTGCTCAAAAAATACAGGACCTTGAACAACTTTCACTGCTGTTTTTATCTGACATGACATTAACAGCCACGATTTAAATAATGTGTAAGAATGGACCGGATTGTGCCTATTCCCACATCAAAATACCGTCAGCAAGAAAATGTCTCCCCAGAATAATAATCCTGCATCATCCAGAGGTGTTAGTGAAGAGACTCCTTATATGATGCTGTTTAAAAATAGGCATCCAAAAGATTTTCACAGAAGGGGCTGCTGAGCTGTGCTGTGGGGCGTGGGAACTACTTAAATTGGCTTTCCTGTCAAAGCCAGTGTTTGCTGAGACTACATCAGTTTTTCCTGACCTTCTGGTTCTCAATTTACTTCAGGATAGCTAAATTCTGTCTGCAGTTCTTTCCTTACCTCTTAGGTCATGTATGTCCTGTATGGATGTGTGTGTATTTAGCATTTAGGAGATTAGAAATCTGCATGACCACTTGCAGATTGATGCGTGTGCAGTACAATATAATATCTTTACTAAAGTATCCTTTATGGAAGAATGTTAATTAAAATCCCAGATTAAAGCCATTTTCATCAGCAATGCAGCTTTGCTGAAGAAACCCTAAATTTTACTGTATTTTCAAAGTGGACTTGTATAAGTCACGAGGATAATTAACCATTTCATCATTTAAGGTCTGCAAGTGAGTGATTTCAGAATAAAGAGCATATATAGCAGTGTTGATTATGCAGAATAAATTATTTTCAAACCCCATACTTAATTCAGTGCATTTTTTATTGTGTAGAAAATGCATGTCCACAAAAAAAACCAAACCCTAATGATCACCTAAATTTTACTGTAAACATTTTTTTAAATATATATATGAAATTCCTTTGGAAATGTCCACAATCTGCTTCCATATTGCAACACATATGGTAAGAAAATCTTGCTTACAAGCCAGTGACTGTTTTTAAACAGTTTTCAGAATTGCACTGAATAACAGCTCATGCACAAAAGCTGATGTGTTTTGTATTTATAACAAGGAGCTTAACATTTTCTAAACTATGACAAATTTCTCCCTGGATATTTTTTTAATGTAATAATAGGATTCGTTTAGCTGTCCCTAGGGTTTTTTTATGTATGTAGGCACTGGTGGTGTGTTAGGAATATTTCTGAGTCATTCTGGTTCTGTCTTCCTGCTTTCTTCAGAATTTAGAGGCCTCTGTGGCCATAAAGGTTGTTGCTGTTGATGGCTTTGATGTGTGTGTACATGACACATAATGTTGATATTTAGGAACCGATTCCCTTGCTGTGATTTCGATAAAGCAGTTTCTGGAACTTGTTGTATTTCAATTAAAGATTTACGGCTCTCCTTTTGCCTCAGACCTCATTTTTAAAGGTCAGAAGAGAAAAGTAACCCCAAACCATAAACATATTAAGTGAAATATCCATGGTACCTCCAGTTAATGGTATTTCCTTAAAGCAGATAAGTTACTGAGCCCCCTTTTAAAACAAGAGTGTTAATTTACTGTTTTCTTTCATCTGTTGAAATAATTACTTTTCTTCTTCGCCTTCAATAGTTTGTTCTGGTCGTTAACATTTCTGTAAAATTAAGTTTGAAAGGTGCTTTTAATGTTCACATGACGGCAGTGCACATTTGACTGTTAAAATCAACCTACTTAAGGCAGAACTAATGTTTAACACTGGCAGCTATTTGAAGTAGTTCACTGCCCAGTTTAATGGTGCTGCCAAGGGCAATGGTCACATTACTTGCTGCTGGATTTGGGGGTGTTCTTGTGCTGGAAGTAAAGACAATCCACAAGACTCCTGAAAACATTGGCTTAGATCTTAAAGGCATTGTTTTTCTGCTCACAAAGCTGTAATCTGTAATTTTGTGGGTAGCAGTGGATGAGAAGCACTAACCCCTGTTCTTGGCCACGTGCTCTGTTTAGGACTCACAGTTTCTGTGTCTTGATGACCTTTCCTGCAAGCTCTGGTTAAAAAAGACGAGATCAAACTGTACAAACCCCATGCTGCTGGTGGGAGAAGTGATCTTGTATCACGGGAATTAGGGTTTATGGGATCAGGTCAGCTTTAAGACACCTGCAGCAGCACAGGTGAGGAGCAGCCCAGCCTGGGGAGGGGTGGGAGGGACACGTGGGGACATTTAGGCTGCATCAGGAACCAGCTCTGTTTTGGTCACAGCCCGAGCAGCACCTTCTGTTCTGTTTGTTTTTTGTGGATTTCCCTGATTCACCTCCCACAGGAGTGGATGTGTCTGCCATGCACTATAAAAATGCTGCTCCAGCCTTGCGCTGGGAACAGACCCTCCCTGGCCAAATTCACTTGAAATCATTCCCCTCCCAACACTGCTGCAATCTGGGGGGTTTGCAGTGGAGGTCAGGTGAGGCTATTTATGGGAATCTTCAGGCAAATAGTACAGAAGAAAATGTAACTATTGCTTTGTGGACTGGAGTAGATGGGAACCGTGCTGGAATCCTCAGCACATCAGTGGGAATCGCCTGGTGTAGGACTGCCCTGAGTAACCCACAGCCCAGCACATAGATCACATTATTCCTGTGTGAGGTCACAAATTTATAACCAAACAGCTGCTTTTTCTCCTTTGATAAGCAGGGGCAGGCAGGGAATTTGAAGATTAAGCAATACATCTTCTCAACCAGGAAAAAAAAAATTATATATATTTACTAAACAGTGAGTGAAATTTTCCCCTTGGCTGGTCTAGTGCAATTTTGCAAGCTCCAACAATGGTGAATGGATGTTATTGAGAAGTGAATTTGGCTCATTCTTTTTATGCTTTTAATAAATACCCAAGGGAAAGGCAGTTGTTCAAGGAAAATGAAATACAAATAAACATAAAATTTATTCTCAGTAGGCATTCTGAGGAACTTGAGTTTATTGCCGTGTTTCTTTTCCTGTTACTTGCAAGCAAAACTAAAATATTCATATAAGCTGTCAGTTCTCTAAGGCAAATTCATCCTTTTTAAAAAATAAAATATAGATTCAGTGTGTAGAACAGAAACAATGTGAAACATAAAAAATGATATTTCTGCTCCAAAGTACATCATTGTAATGGACCATATTATTTTGGACTGTGGATATAAATGTTGGGGTTTTTGCACAGCATCAGGTAACAATTCTTGAGACACAGTCATGCACAAGACATCACTTGTAATTATAGCAGTTTGCCATTTTCAGCTGCTCTCTGCCTATTTCTTATTTGATTGATAATTCATGTACTTCAAGCTAATGAAGATTTTTCATGCTGCCACCTGATAGACATTATCAGTTTTTCCTACCTAAATTTCAGGGCAACAGTGGTAGTTTTGTTGGAATGAAAAAGGGAAGAAAAAACTTAGTTGCTTTACAATGCTTTTTTCACTAAGATTCGTGGGGTACCATGAAGAAGTACAGTCAGTGGAGAATGTTTATTGGAACAAAGAAAAAGAATTGAGATTCATTTCAGTTAAGTTTCATTTCAGACTAATCGTTGCCCAAACTTTCAAGCAATCGTTCACAAAATCTGTGGTTCCCCAGGTGCAGTGTCCTGTGGAGGGTGAGGCATCTTTTCTGGATGCATGAGTATTTTGATTACCAATTATTTATGATTCATTATTACTGTTTTTACTATTTCTGAGTTCAAAAAAGAATTTAGTTGCACTGTCTAATAATTGTTGGTTTAAACAAATCACATAAAGAGACTTTTCATGGGTCTAGATTGCACATCCAATTTGGATACCTTTGTCAGATGCACTGCAGGTTGATTTGAAGTCAGTATTTACTACTAGAGACTGTAGATCCAGACTCCCTGCATCATAAAATCCTGAGCAGATTTTACTTCTTGAGACTGAGCTGCAAAGGTGCCCCAGCACCTGGATTGACTCGGGAAAAATGTGGGTTTTATTTTCCTGGGAGCTATGTAGGAAAACACCTTCCCAGGTAAGGTTTGTGTTCTTTGATGTTTTATTCCACTGCTTGTTTTTCATCGGCCAGAGCCTTGGAAATTTGCACAAACCACCCAGAAATAGCTTCATCCCCAGCCTCATCCCCCGGGGTTGCAGTCACCTCTGTGAGAACCCCAGGGCTCCAGTGGCAGCATGTACAGCATCACTACCTTTCAGAATTGTACAAAACTAGCTGATTAAATCTGATTTTAAATACTGCTTTCAGCCCAGAACCCTGCCTTTTTAATAATCAATTATAACATTGCTTCATTGTGTTTATTCAGTGTGTATAAAGCACTGCTTGACATGGATTAGACCTTACGTAGCAGTACACAGCTGTAGCCCATCCAGCATTTTCCAAATGAGTTTGCACAAGGAATAAAAGATTGCCATCTGAGCAACACTGGAGGGAGACAAGAGCAAACAAAAGGCAGTTAAATGCTACAAAAAGAAAAAAGACCCTGTTGAGATAGAAATTTCTGAGCAAATGCCTCCATTTCACAGGGAGATACTGTAGCAGGCAATGTACATTGATTTTAGCACGTGAAGTACATTGCTTTGGGGATTCATTAAGCTTCATTTTGTGCACTATCATGAATGGGGATGTCAGCCACTCTCTCAAGTAATGCAGCGTTTCAAAGTAGAGGAGGTAGAATAAGCCAAAGTGAAAATATAATGTGCCCTGCAAAGAGAGTGAGGCAGTTGGGAAAGGAAAATGCTTGGCTTGCTAAAAGCCGTACGTCACAGGAGCAGTAATCAAAACCTAAACATTTGTAAAGGGTTTTATGCTTACAGAGTTTATAATGTGGCTTAGAGCAGTAAGTTCATGCTCCTGGCTGGCCTGCTGGGAGTCCCCCTGGAAGGACAGATGCTCTGATGGAGTGCAGAGCCTCATTGCTGTCCTGTGGAAGAAAAACATGGACAATTGTTTGATACTTTTTACCCCCTTCTTTTAACTATGTTCACGCTATTTTTGATTTTGGTCACAGCTGGTTTTTCACCTTCTGTATTTGCAGTGGGAAGGTGCTTAAGAAGATGCTGTTTTCCTCCCCTCCACTTTTCCTTGGGAGACAGTGGCAGAGCTCTGCTCTCTGTGGCCCCTCATCGTCTCCCCAGGCATCAGCTGCCAAATCCAGAAGTCACAGAAAGTGGCAGGTCCATAAAGCTGGAGTTTTCAACCACCAGCGCATTACAAGGCTGGTTTGAAATCTGTGAATGCAACCAGAGATGAGGATCCCTGTGCAATTTGTTTGCTTTGTATTTTGTTTTAGTTGAGAAGCATGTAACTACAAGGGATTTATCCAAAAATCTGTTTAGTAGGTTTTATTTAGTAATTATGACACCACTGGCATTTTTTGTTTATCTTAGCCTTGGTGTATAAATTAGAATATGAGAGCAAAACATTCATGGAGTTCCTTAAAGTTTTCCTAGTGGTGGGTTTGCAGTGCCAAACAACCAAAATAATGGGATTGTACCTACACATGGCTGCAAGGGGGAAAAAAATCCTCATTGCTCAGTTCTCCAGCTTTTGTGCCTTGCCTTCAGCAGGTGTGACATTCTTTTTAATACATTTAACCCAAACCTCAGGGCTCTACTGCCACACTCTGCCATGTGCACTCTGTAATAGAGCATGGCTTTATGAATTTTGCTGTCCCACGTTGGTGGCACAAGGTGCTTGGGCAAAGAGGAGTAGAGAGAAACTGCTGAGAAGTGCTGGGAGTTGTAATCCTGCACTGTACTGATAACCCTGGAATTGCTGAATTAGTTCACACTTTTTTTGTTTTTTACAAGTGATGTTGTGTTTTTGTTATGTGCTGGGAGTCACTGTGAAAAAAGTGGTCACTGCAGAGGTGTAAGGCTGAGGGGCTTGGAGCACGTGGCAGCTCAGCAACCCTGGCAGCACAGCATCCACCTCCCCAGCAGCTCAGGCTCCTCTGGGGCAGGAACACAGCAGATTAATGTCAGAAAGCTGCTGCCTTCTGAAGAAAGTTCTCCTCTTCCTTTCCTCTCCCCAGGATTTGATCCTTTAAAAGTGCTCAGGACAAGCGACAGAAGCAGACTTCCCCAGTTACTAAGCTGCAGAGTAGTGGACGTGCAGTGTTTGGTGCTTAGCTTCCATTTATACCCTGATCACAGCTGCCATTTGGGTCAGGAAGAGGTTTTCCTGCTGATAGATTGGCTGTGTGCTAGGAAAACTTGTCTTTCCCCAGAGCATCGTGTAATTACTTGGTGGTGAGGAGTTGCCATGGCCAGGCAGCTCCACAGGGATTGCTGCCAGAATATCCCTGAGTCTGGTCACTCTGTCACTGCCGTGTCCCATCCCCACACCAGGGCTGCATTTCTGCCACAGCAGCTCTGACTTGCCCTCCTCAAGGGAGGAGCACAGAGATAAGGCAAATTCTGGCTGTTTCTCAGCCCAAGAGAGGGTTGGCTGTGTCAGGGTTCAGCTCTACAACCTGGAGTCCCGCAGGAGATGCTGGCAGTGCCTGACTGGTGGCACTGGGGCGAGGAGTTGGGCTCACAGGAGGGATCAGGGATGTGCTCTGGGCTTCGTGGGATGGATCAGGAGCTGGGGCAAGGTTAAAGGTTTGTGGGGAAAAGTCAAAATTAAAACAGGTGAACTAAAAAGAGATGGATTTCTCATGCTTAATCAGGGTTTATAAAATCAATGTGTAACTGAACTGAATTCAAACACTGGGATATATAAGCAGAGTCCTTTATTGACATCTGAGCAATTCGTAATTCATTCAGAAGCAAACCTTTCAGGTTGTTCATCTCTCTGGGTATATTTTCCCGTTAATCATATTTCTCCTAACGATCAGTTTTGAAAGTTGTCTTATTTCTGCAGTGCAGAAAACCCTGCTGGTGAACATTCCCCAATTGAACTCATAATTATTTCTGATTAAAAGTGCCCTGGCCTGACAGCACCAGGGAAATTAATAGGAGAAGCTTTCTACAAGTTTTAGAAGACGAGCAAAGACATACTCACTCCCTCTTAAAATTATTTAAGCAGGTGCTGTGGGAAGCCATTGCTTTTATAATGCTCTTCAGATGTTTACAGCAAAACATTTTTTCCCAGTGATTGAATTTTTCGAAGTACTAAAATACCACGGAGAAATATGTTTCCTACCAGTTTTATGGCTCCCTGGATGCATTCTATACAAACCTTGTATCTGCCTGGACACAAACACTGTATTGCAAAAAGATATCTTGCCATTTTAACAAGCTGAACTGCTTTGAAAGGATACACTGCATCACCAGTGGGGATGTCAGTACCTTAAGAGTAATACTGCTTTAAGGGTACTATTTTATTAAAGCAGACCTCAGTAATTTGTTCCTGACTGTTATACACCCTTATTTTATTAAAGGTATTTTACATCTGTGGAGGAGATTACTACCACTCCTATTTTCTCCACTGCTTGGCTTTAATGGATGGTGTGGAATATAATATTTATTAAGCCTAAGCAGGGGAGGACATAATAGCAGAATTGTCCTTTATAACCTATTTTACACAGCTGTAAAATAAACCTTAATAAAGCAAGAGTAATTATCTAGGAATATCCAGGAAATGGAGTATTCCTCCTGTTTCAAATATTTGAAAGGCTTAACTGCTGGCTATACATGTACTTTAAGAAATTGAACTCAACAGTAATAATATTGATATTAGTTTGATACTATTTTAAGATATATTAAGAGGTTAAGTATCTTGTGTGTCATAATTGCTATGTTAGCATAAATCAATATATAATTGTAATTTCTCTGTGGTGTTGACTGACTGTGATCCTCCAGGATTATCCTGTTTCCTGCATAGCTTTGTTTTCCTTTTTCGTGGTATGATTTCTCTTCTTGGTGACAGTCACTGGAATCTGTCCCAAAGGGAAAGATTTTGTATTAAGGACCTAATGCAGCTTTGCAAACTGATTCCCGGTCAGACATTCCAGAAGAACTGCTAAAGCAATTCCTCTCTTCCCCCTGCCTTCTTGATTTCTTCCTCCTGTTGTCCTATTTATATTTTTTTCATTGTGGCAATGATTTGGACTACAGTTATTACATTAATTATCCAAACTGACATTTTTGCAGTGTGTGAAAGGACAGGGTGGTATGTAAAATAGATGCACTAAGAACACCTACAGTATGACAACAAGTAGCAGGGTAATTGCTGAAAATGAAGTCTTTTCTGCTATCCCTTCTCTTCAACATCTGTTGTTCCATATGGAGTCATAAATATTTGCAACAAAATAGTTGAAGAAATAATCTCAACATTAATAGGGAAAAGCTGAATCCGCGAAGAGAATTGAAGAATCTTTTTCTTCTTGGCAAATTCCTCCTACCCATCCTCATCTGACACTTTAAAATCTCAGTAGAGAAATAGTCAGACTACAGTGCTTAAAAATCACCATGAAAAAAACGTTTGTGAATGTTAATAGGAGAGTTAGCTGAGAAAAAAATTTATAACCTTCTGATAATGACCATGAGGAGGATTTTGTTTATTTTTTCTCATTTTCCCCCTTTCTTCCATGCTACAGTAATTTTGCTACTAAACTTCTATTGAATAGTTCACGTTTTCCCTTCTCTCTGTTGTCAGTAGAAATAGTCCTCCTCATCATGGTGAGGAGTGACAAGGTACTATTACTGCCTGAACAAAACAGTTACTTTAAATTGCCAAATGGAAAACGCAGATCAATAGTTTTTAAGCTTCTTTCTAGATTAAGAAGCATTTTTAAAGCACAGAGCAGCTTTAAATATTTTGGAATCCAGATTACAAAAACCTGCCTGAGGAGCAGCTTGTAGGAGAAAGCAAAGATAATAATAGAATGGACAAACAACAAATTGTAAATAATTCTGAATATAAAAGATAGCATTTTGAAGGCTCTTTTATATATGTATTAAGAGCCTTAGTGGGAGTACTTAGGCTTCTCATTAATAAATGGAATTTAACTAGGTGACATCAGTTGTTTTTGTTTTTCTTAATCTGTACATGCTGAGCTTTATACTGAAGTTACATGCAGTAAAACTTCAGTTCTGGTGTTGAGCCAGTGAATTCCTGCACTTTTTAGTTTCATTTTTTATTATTATTTCAAACCAAGTATCTCATCTAACTCAGGTCTTTGTTTTTAAGGATTGAATTAATAAAATATTTTCAGGTGTTTTTACTGCCAGTGCCATGTGAACATCAGAGTATTATTGTAAATATGTTGAACTTATAAATAGATATAATTTTCTGTGTTATTAATGAGAGTACACTGATGAAAATGTCAAAGCTGTATAATTATACTCCTCTTGATAAAGAGTGCAAGATAAAGGCAATCTGTAAACTTTTAATTTTAGCCTTTTCTAGTGAAATTTTAATTTCTCTGCATTTTGCCGCCTCCTTCTATTCAAACCCCAAGTGGCAGCTCCATGATGTCCTTTGGGAGGACACACCCTCGTCCTTCCTGCAGTCAGGAATGGTGTCCAGGGGGATCAGAGCAGTGCTGTCCCCTGTGCTGGCACTGCTGGGGCACCTCCAGTGCTGGGG
>JBBMKD010000194.1:2257613-2326287 GCA_037834095.1 Argya squamiceps
GAGTCCCCATCCCTGGTGGGATTCAAAAGCCAAGTGGCCCTTGGGGACATGGCCAGTGCTGGCCCTGGCAGTGCTGGGGGAGCAGCTGGATTCCACCATGATCTTACAGCTCTTTCCCAACCTCAGCAATTCCATGTTTCCATGGCCTGCATTTTCCTGCTGTGTTGAAAACAGTTCAAGTTTTCTTACACTTGTTCAGGACAGAATCGAGTGGTTTCAGAGCACACAGGTGAGAAAATGCTTGGACACAGATAACTGGAGCATAGTTGATTATACTGTTCTCTGGTTGTTTCTAGAAATGTATAGGAAATGTATATTTAATTGCTAGATATTGTTCTCAAAGTGATGAAGTTTTTTTCCTGGCGGAGCTCAGTAGTGAGCAGTGCTTGTATCAGTCACTGGAAAACGAAATGAGATCTGCTTTAAAGGTACTGCACTGGATTAATCAGCTGCTCCTCAATTGCATTCCTTGACCCCGCTCATTCAGGGGCTGTAATTAAGAAAAACAGCAGTGACTTTAAACTTGGCATCTGAACCACAAGGTTAAAGCACTAAATTTCTGGCTGGTGCCTGGTTTACTGGAGGCATCTCTTTTTTCACTGATGATCAGGAGTCTCCGCTCCTGGCAGGGCAGCAATGAGTGAGGGGAAAAAAAGATAGTTAGAGGGTTGTGGAGGATTTTGGAACTTACTAAGACGTGGAAGAGAGGTAGCCCTGTCCTTGTGGAATTGGAAATACAAACTGCTTGAAATAAACAATGTTTTGGATTACAGGGTTTCATACTTGTTTTGTTGTAAAAAAAAAAACCAAACAAAAACCTGGCTTCTAGTTCAGCAATACAGAAGTTGCCAAGATTTAAAGTTAAAATAAGAAGTCTCTTTCAGAAAACTGATTTTTACAGTCAAAATTTAGTATTTTAGCCCTAATTGTATTAAAATACCCATGTTTGGATACCATCTATGCCTATTGTAAAGTAGATGTAGAGCTGGAAGTCTGGGGACCTCTTGCCACCATGAAGATACATCAGTTTGGATGATTCTGTCAGGTCTTTGGGCAAATAATGGTATTTCAAATACGTATTTTACTTTCAGAGATGAGTCACACAGACAACCCAGCTGATGTTGCAGATCCTCTGCTTTCTTTTATTAAAAGTCAAAGAGGTTCAATAGACTGTCCAAGCTGTTCTGTAACTATGGGCCATTAAATGTAATCCCCATCACTCAGGTATGAAACTCAAAAGAATTATAATTGTAATAAACCACTTCAGTCCTTGGGTTTCTGAATTTTGTACCACAGGCAGGGAAAAGGAGTGACCCAGCTACCATCTATGTCCAAAACCATCTTCTTATCCCTGCCTGAGGTGTTTCTGAGAGCCAGTTTCCTGGTTAGTAACTAACAGGTTAATAACTATAAATCCTGTATAAATTGTTTCTCTCCTCCATATGCCACGTATTTATTTAATGCATGACTTATATTCTGTGAGCTGTTGGAGGTGAATAATGCTCACACAGCTCCAGGTAGATAAAGTTTTTAAGTGCATGAGAAGAAATAACCTGGTGGTCTAACCAGTGTAAATCGTACCTTTAATATTTCTCCCTTGTTTTGAGAGGGATGTGGCATGTCAAGTGGATCAGGGCTGTGACTGATGGGTTTAAAAACATGCCTTCTGAAAGAAAATAAACCAGCTGGCAAATAAAAGTGCCTGTTGGTTTGGGCCGTGCAGGGAGCAATTCATGTTCCCCACGTTCCCAGCGCTGTGTTCAGTCTGGAGGTTGATGCTTCATTTGCCAATCCCTGTTCCTGCAATTTAGGCAGAAGACAGAAGATGAAATACTTAAACATATTGAATTAAGAGCAAGAAACCTCCTAGCAGATTTCTGTGTGCTTTCCCAGGATGATACTCCATTCACTGTTAGTGTTTACTGTGTATTTCTTTGCTCTGCAGTATAATTCTTACTTTCATCTATTCATCTGGATGTCAGCTAGAAATTAAAATAAAAAGACTGCACTCTAAATGGATTCCTGAATGCTTTTATAAAGCTTGGCAGGTTTAACAAACAGGCTCGATAAAAGTAGTTCCCACTTTGTTTCAATAATCAGAAAGGTTGTTTGTGTCCTTGGTCAGACTGTAGCTGTCTTGGCTTTATTTCTTGCTTATTCTGTTGTATTGTATATGTGAGTGCAGCTTTTAGCATTTATATTTTTAGTGGTGTTTAAAATCAAAATCCTTAAATCAACATTATTTTTTTTCCATTAAAGAGATGCATTTGATACAGTCCCCAAGAAATGCTTCCAGCACCTGCCATTTTTAATTGCTTTAGCAATTATGATTCCTTGAGTCTAGCTAATAAATTTCTGCCTAACTGTGCACTTATTCAGAGCATGGGCAAGATGTAGACACCGTTCAGATGTGAAGACCTATTACAAGATTGAAATAGATTTCTAATGCATTTATCATTCATCTTTGCAGAGTGTGATTTCAATCAGAAAAAAAAAATGATGAATGGTTTGACAGTTTCCACCCATATACGCTAAAACATAATATGCTGCTTCTAGTTTCAGCTATTACAGACTTTAACATGCAATGTGACCTTGGTCTGCAAAGCATGTTTGGTTAGCACAAAAACTTAATCATAAGAAGTCATAAGTAGAATCCTTCTTCTTTACTGCCCTTTTTCTGGGACTTGGAAATTTATTGCTTCTGGGACAGGTAGGATATGAACAATGGGCCAAATAGAGTCCAGGGTTATCTCATCTGTGTGAAAACTGCTGCTGAAAATCGATGTGACCTCTGCTACACTGTCATCCCAATTCCCACCCTCTGTGTCCTATTTGTCTTTTGGTAGAAGCTTAGATCTGTGTGCTGTCTCTATGTGTCTCTCTTGGGCCAGATTATCAAAATGAATCATTGCCTGCATACCTCTTATATTTCTATTTATTTTCCTGGTGTTGACTAGGTCTGATGAAATATGATTCTTTTTGCATTTGATCCTCACTGCAGCAAGCAGCACCTAATTTAGCTGTGTCTATCTCTTTAAAGAAGAGTAATACTATTTTGAAACTTCAATCTGCTGTACAGTAGCATTACAAACCATAGACCATGCAACCTGTCTTCAGAGTCAATAGTAATTTTCCATTCGGCCAATTTAATGTTATTACTTTCATCCCCAAATAGCAGAGATTTCTAGAGGTGTTAGAACAGCTCCAGTTTTTTTATGCATACTTCATGTATTGCTTTCTTTTTCAAATGCCACTTCTGTTTAGTCTTTTGTGACTCCATGGCTTCGCTGTTATTTCTGTGCAGCATCATGTGCAACAACTAATCAGGTTATTTTAAAACCTCTGTCACTGATATATTTAAATATGAGAGATGGTGTGTCTGAATCAGCACAAACTTCGTGGTCTGAGTTTGTTACCCAAGTTGGGATTTTTTAAATGGATCACTTACATTCCATCTAAGATGCTGTCTCTGAGGACGTGTAGAGGTTACTGGTTTTTGTTACTAGTCCTGAAAAATCATTAGGAAGATACTCCGTTTAATGAACTCACAGAGCAAAGACAAAATACTCCCAAACCAGAGATTTCTAAGAATACTTGAACACTGCTGGTGCTCCTGGTTTGTTGTCAGGTGGATGCAAAAAGTGTACCTCGATGGAGGCTCCTGGAGTGTGTTACACCAGAAAATAGTGCTGCAGTGGAGACGCCCTGGGTTAATTAGTTGTCAGATACTTTTTAAGTTGTTTATTCCTTAAAAACAGGAGTTGGAGAAAGAGAACTTTTGAATATGTTGTGGTCTGATTGTAAATTCAGGCTTTAGTATGACCAAGGCACTTGACAGATGAAACTGGGGGCTGGCTGTGCAGCTGCCCTGGGTGAGCACTGGCATCAGGAGCTCATGGCCAAGGCAGGGATCACAGGCTTCACTAAAAGGCAGGTGCTGGACAGACACCCACCATGATTTCTGCAAGTGCAGGAACATTATATATATATATATATATATATATATATAGGAATATTGCACAGAAGTATTTTTTTAGCATTTCAGAGTGAAAGAATTGTACAGCAGAATTTGGCTTCAGAAACAGTTAGATTTTAATTGTGTCGTTTTCAGCAATTAAAATGAATATGTGGGAAGAAGTGCTCACAGGGATCTGAGGGAAGGAGCTACATCTACTACTCTCCTAAAAGATCCTTTAATTATTCTGTTCAAAAATGGGAGTTAATTGGTGATAGTACTGATTCCTCACAAAATCAAAAGGATTCTTGAAAAAAAACAATTTCTAACATTGTTTCTCTCTGGATACACATTTCTGCTGTCTGTGCACGGCTTGATCTATACCCACACCATGTATGTGAAAGAAGGAGTGAAGGGGAAGCTGCCTGGCCCCAGTTTGTGCTCTGCAGGTGATGCTCCAGTTCCGTGCAGTGCTGGAAAAGGGGATGGATGACTCAGTGGAGGTTATTTACTGCTGAGCACGGATAGGGGAAAGGTAAAGGAGTAAAGAAGATGTGATACATTCCTTGATGAGAATTTTGCCAAGGTTATAGCAACAAAAAACGCACATCACAGAATGGCAAACATAATAGAATGAAGACAGGTCATTCAGGTTTAATGAACTGCGTAATACTGTTATAATTCTGTGGTATAATTCTGTAAAATTTGAGATATAATAGTCTGTACTCCATTACAGCTGTGTTATAGTCCCAGTGTATTGATTATTGTTCTGTACTATTTTGCCAACTTGCCTTGGCAACAGTCCCAGCTGCCCAAAGACTGTAACAATGTTGATTTTACTAACGCACTTGTATTTTGACTTCCAGATAAACAAAATGCTAGTTTCTAGAGATTACAGTCACCTATATTTCCAATGCTTTCTGATGTCGCTTTTAAACCTATCTTTGCAGAAGAGGTCCAAATTGCCATTCCAATAATGAAACCAACCTTAGATAAAGTCCAACTGGCTGGACAGGCCTTGCCTCCTGGATTTCCGGCGCCATTTCTTTTTGCTGATGGTCTTTCATCAGTAGAAACACTATTAACCAACATTCAGGTAAATTCTTCTCTACAGGGCCATGGTAGATAACATCTGTTTCTTTTTGCACTCTTTAAAAGAAGTTTTAGAAACTGTTTTGTATTTGCAGTTTCTCATCTCTTTTATTTAATGTCATGCTTAGGTTTCCTCTCTCCCTGGCGTTACCAGCCATGGAAGGGTTCCATACATTGTGCATTTGGTATAATAATAATTAAAAATTGGTAATAATGGTCATGCTGAAATTCACCATTCTCATTATTCCTGCAGTGCTTCTCTCTGTAGTTACTGAGGTGAGCAGAGACACAGCACTGTGTGTGTAACCAAATTAGCCAAAGCCGTACTGAATGATTCCGTGCCACAAAATTCTTCATATGTAACTCCAATATTAGCTACTTCCAATGCCCAGTTGTGCTCCAGGTCTGTAGGTTCCTGCTTCTAATCTTTCTGTTTTCCTAGAGAGTGTAAAAGAAACAAGTGGATGAGTTTTGTCACTGCTTAAAGGAAACGGTGTTTTCAGATCTTGCATTTGTGTGTGTTTTAGGGCCTGCTGAAGGTGGCTGTGGACAATGCAAGAGTCCAAGAAAAGCAGATACAGCAGGAAAAGAAGGAGTTAAAGATGGAGCTTTGTAGAGAGCGAGAACTGCGAGAGAGCTTGGAAAGGCAACTCACAGCTGAGCTGCAAAGCAGAGGTGAGTAAGTGAAAAATGGAGTTTAGGTATCTATGGAGCGTGTAACCCTTTGGCATTTCCAGCTGGAGCTGTCGAGGGCTGGGAGTTAACTGACATTCACACTCCAGTGTAATGCAGCAGTGGACCTGCACTGGTAATGAAAGATTTAAATTTCATAAAACCAGAGCAAAGCACACATTTCTGTAAGCAGAAGGAACAGCAGCTGAAGGATTATCACCTGTAGGGCAGCTGGCCCCAGAGAGCTTTGGCAGGTTCTGAGGAGGGAAGCTGGGGCAGTTCCATGGTCTTCAGGTGGATTAGCATCACTCTGCCCAGATATTCCCAGCCCAATGTCTTCATTTGACAGCTTTAATTTTTTTTGTTTCTGCTGTTTTCCTCCAAGCATTGAGAGTCATCAGTCTTACTGTGAGAAATATAAGGCTTTAATTTGGGTATTTAGGTGATTTTTGTCCTTACTTCCCTAGCCCCCATTTGTGCAGCTTCAGTGCTGCTGCATTTGTCTTGTAGAGAACTTCGGCACAACAAAATAGAGCTGTGAGAAATTGTCAGCCCAAGTACAAGATCTGAAGCAAATAATCCTAGATTTTTTATTTTTATTTTTCCATCAGGAGATTGAGGTACAGTAGCACACCCCAAATGGGGCCTTCTGAGACAAAACCATGACTGGTTAGAAGCTTTTGATAATAACAGGCAATTAAATTGGTAAATCTGAATTTCTCGCTGTGCTGTTGCAAAGGAGGCAGTATTAGTATTCTTTTTAAAATTCAGCTCTGCATCTGAAGGAAAGGAACGACACTTAGTGTGCCAAAAGCTGCTTCTAGATTTCATCCATGAAATCAGAAAGATGAAACTAGATAAGACCAAAAGTGTAGGCACCACGTCCTATCTCCCTGTGCTTTTTGAATGGAAATAGGGTGTGTGGAACTGTCTGCAGTGCCACGCCTCACTTAGAGGCTCCCAAGGCCACATCTCAGTCAAGTTGTGAAGGGTCAGTAAATCCTGCTGAAGCTGTTAAATTGCAGTGAGTGTCCAGAAACGTTGCATCACCCAAGTATGATGGGACTGTGCATTTCTGTAAAACAAAATGTAGCTCCTTAGGAGAGCACAGTGTGCCCCACCTGAATCCCAAATTCACCAAAAACTTCAAGTCATTCACAGACTTTGATGGCTCCTGACTTGAGAGAGAATTTCACCAATAATCAGCATCCTCAGAAGTGTTTGTCTTTGAGGGCACCACCACATGCACACCTTTATTGTCATAGGGGTCTTGAGCTAGAACTGCACCTTTGAATATTGACCATAAACTAATTCTTTACTGTCTCCATCATCCACTAATTGTGCCCTGACAAGCATACTTACACTTTATTTACATTTCAGCTACAATTCAAAAACGCTTGAAGAAAGAGAAGAAGGCGAAGAGAAAATTGCAGGAAGCTTTGGAATTTGAATCCAAGAGAAGAGAACAAGTGGAACAGGCTCTTAAACAAGCCACATCAGGTGACGGTCTCAGGATGTTAAATGGTAATGTCTTAGTTGGCCTTTCACAGTCAGCTTAAAATGATGTTTGATTGAGTGGAGAAAAAAAAAAAAAAGAGATTATGTACAGAGCAAATTACAGAATAAACCCCCACAATTCTTTCCTGAAATAATGAAAAATCTATTTCAGGCCATGTGCTCTGGGTCATGAATTAAAAAAATAAATAAGTCTGCAACTAGAGAAACAGACAGAGCAGTTTACAGAGATGACAAGAAATGCTGAATATATTACAGAGAAATCTGTTACAGTGCCAGCTAAGACAATGTGAAATTTGGTTCCTGTAAGGTTCTCTGAACTCTTCTCTCCCAGCAGATTCATTTTTAGAACTGCTGAGCTTCATTTTAAAAGCCATTTGGCTGAAGTTTGCTCAGCCTCAGGACCTATTAAGTGTGTTAAATATGTATCAGCTTTCAGAGCTGACTGGGTTTTGAACACTTCCCAAATATTCTTGTGAAACAAAAGCAAATCAGTTCATCTCCTAAACAGTGATTAAGTTCTGGCTACCAGGAGGATTTGCCTTTTGTGCTTAAGATGGTTCTGGCCAAACTTCAGAGCTTTGGTTTGAATGTTTAAGACTGAACTAAGCTGAGATTTAATTCATTCCAGGTTCTGCAGCTAAGGTTTAGTCTGTGCATCCCTACCTGGAATCTCTTTAGAGGCTCAGGAATCAGAGTGATGTTCAGTCTCTGCTGCACTCAGGTGTCCTGTGGTGTGTTAATTTGTGCTGCCTGCTTTGGGCACTGCTAGAGACTGCAGAGTGCAAAAACTGCCTGACTGCTGAGCAAAAATAATGGATTTGGCTTGTCTGGAGTTCTCAGCTGTGAGAGCTGCCCACACTGTTCTCAAAGCCAGGGCAAGGCTGTGTGTGTGCCCTGCCACCGCAGCGCTCTGCAGGAGATGTGAGCTGTGATTTATCTGGGCACCCAAAGGATATAAACTCTGTAAGAATGAGAGCAGCATCTTTCAGAGGCATCCTCTCTGCTGCTGCTTTATAGCCCTGCACATCCCTGGAAGCAGGGCCTGGCTGGTGTTCCTGGAGCAGCAGCAGTGGCCGGAGGGGATCCAGGTGTGGATTCACAGCCACAGTCACGCCAGGGTGGGGACAGTGACCAGGGGAGAGTGGGCAGCCAGAGCCAGCAAAAAACCTTCTCCACCACATCCACTGCATCAGGCAAATGCCCAGACTGAATCCCACGGACAGATCCAGCACCTGGAGTGGAATGTCAGAAAAAAACCTGAAATCCTGATGTGCTGTAAGGTCACTCCCCTGGGTGCTGCCACTGCAGGGAAGCACCTGCTGCTCACACACCAGCCAGGAGGACCCAGCAGTTCTGGAAGCCACAAATCCAGGGTACCAACGTTCCAGCAGTGTGATTAACACACCTTTACAGCTGCTGGTGTGGGCCTGACTGCAGCAGTTTGATTTGCAGGCACACTCAGGTAGTCATATATATGTTAGTGCCTGCAAGAAGCTGATATTTACATGCTAATCTGATTGCACATGCAAATCAGGTAGCTCATTAGCATCTTAATCCACAATTTAATTGCAGGTACCATTTTATGACAACAAAATGTGAAGGGCTATTCTGAGTATTTTTAATTTAACTCTGACAGTCTGTCTCATTTAACAGATGCTGTTATTAGGTACAGATGACTTTGTCATTTTTGGTATACACAATATGTACTCTGAAGGGTTTGAGAAGAAAGAACCTTTTTAGATTGATAGTGCCCTGCACTCGCCTTCAGAACAGGAATCTGAGTAAGGGAAGCCCTGCAGAATAGCAGTCACTTGTACTTTTATAAGAAAAAAAAAAAAGCATGTGTGAAAATACTGCTTTTTTTAATCATATATACATTTATAGAGCTATATATGCACACTTGACATATATTTCATTTACACGTTTATTGCTGAGCTATTCTCTCCTGTAAGGACTCTACTTTGCAGGGTTGTCCTGCTTTCCCTCAGAGCTCAGTTACTGCAGGGTCACCAGCAAAGCATCACCTCTGTGACAGATCCTGACACTCCAGCTGAAGGGATCTGTGAAAGCAACAGTGCAGTGACTCCCTGTTTGAGAAAGTCCAGAACAGGGTTTTTTACAGAAAAGCTCCCAAACTGTATGCACATCTCCCTTTCAGGTGTGGGTTTTTCCTTCCTGTAATTTCTAAGGGCTGTATGATAAGGGAAGCAGATGTTTCTCCAGGATTTGAGGTGCCATGGATTCAAATCACATCCCCTTCATGCTAATCCTTGTTGGCACAAGGTGGATTGTGGCATCTGTTTCTGTAACACCCTGGGGTGTTGGAGCCCCTGCCCCCACCCCAAGGACTGTGCAGACAGAGGGATCACCAACGTGAAATTAAACAAGTCCAAAGTGAGTGTCATGAGACTCCTTCTCGACTTGGGGAAAAAAAAGAGCACAATCCTCTTTGGAAAGCTCTTGTCAGAGATCTGGAAATATTTCACATAATATGACAGCTGTAATTTTGGTTTGGGTGGTAACACATGCTCACACATCCCAAGCTGAGGTTGGAAATGCAATTTGCACAGTTCCTATCTGTAACATGCACTCACACAAACTGATACACACACCCCAAAACTGTTGCCTGGCACTGGCTGTGTTCTTCAGCTTTGTAATTTGGAGGTATTTGGCTATATACAAGAGTCAATGTAGTTTAATATTATCACAGTTTAATTTCAACTTCTATTTTTCATGTGTCAGATGCCCTCATTCTCCAGGAGGATTTTGCAGACATATTATTACCACGTGTTGGTTATTATCTGATCGTCAGACAAATGTGAAGCACGTTAAAAATAATTCACTGTGAGACCAGTAATGTTTGCACATTTTGGAAACAATTTACTACTGAAAATTCTATGAGGACCAAATGTTTTATGCAAGACCATGTTAGCTTGGAGAACACCCTAGTTTGCTATAAATATTTTTCTAAAGATGCCTGAGAGAGGGGCAAAGGGGAATATATTAATCTTCAGTCTCTCATCTTTTCAGATGCTGGAATCCCAGATATGGAGATAGAACACAACGGAACCCAACATGACAGTGCAGCCATGCAAGGTGCAGTATGTACCACAGCTCCTCACCTGTGTGCTTGCCATTAAAAATTGAGTGAAATGCAGAATAATGCTTTTGTCTGTTTTCCTGCTTCAGGGTAAATGCAAATTACAGAACTTCAATTTGTTTTCCTGTTTGATACAGAAAACCTTTGTAAGAGCAGTATTTTACAAGATCAGAAATTAACTTTTAAGTAGAGGTGATATTTATCCTAGGTGATTTATAGGTGATACTTGTTTTAAAACTGATATTTATCTACCAAGTTGTATGCTCTTAATTCAGAAGGGGTTTTACATATGATTTATCATTTGACATATTTTACCTCTGGTCTTTACCTACCTCTCAAGATGGCAGATGTTTTCAAAAAATGCATTAACTGTAAGTGAAAAAGAAAAGCCATGTTCACCTTATGTGTAGCTATGCGGTGCTACTTTTCCTTCACTGTGTGTAAGTACAGCAGCTCCAGGTATGGTCTGAGTGCTTCCCAAAGAGCAGGAAATGAGTTCTGGCTGCAGGTCTGGGATGTGAGGAGTTGTGAAATCCCCCTTTGTGGGGGCTGAGACACAGGGATTTTCCCAAGGGATATTCCCATTCCTCTTGGAAGCCTCTTTCAGCCACACAGAAAATCCACAGTCACTTGTGATAAAAATCTGGTCTGAGCAATTCGAACATTGAGATTCTGTGATGAAAGTCCAACTTGCAGAGTTTTTCTCCCTTCAGTCCTGTGCCATGTTAATTCCAGACCATTCAGTTCTGTGCTGGCTGCTCTGGCAGCCTGGAGACAGCTGCCTCTTCCGTAGAACTGCTGCTTCTTAGAGCAGTCCCACCCTTTCTCCTGCATCATGTGATGGTACTGTGCAAAAATCCCCTGTGCTGAGGTAACTAAAGGTGGTTTGTGCAGAGAGGAGAAGGGCTGCAGTGCACTCAGACTCACAAACCTCACTCCAGCATTTCTCCTCAGCTGGAGAAGGTTTGACTTGCATACCTCTGGTATGCATCTGTCGTCCATCTGTCATCCTTACAGGAAAGCTTTCAAATATTTTTACTGCTGTCTCTTCTTGTGATTTTAGATTCATATGCTCTGTATTACAAAGAAGGAGAATCACAGCTTAATTGTAATGCAGATATATATGTCTGACATATGCGTGTGTATATATATGTGCACATATGATGAGAGCTGTGCTCTAAATATTGCAATTGGAAAATTGCTGCTGCCAGAAATAGTCAAAATATTGGATGAGCACTTGGGACACATGTATTTAAATTTGATGAGCAAAGTGTTCCTTGCATTTCTGATCTGTTCATGGTACCTGCTGAGAGGAGTGCTCAGTGCTCTTCCAAACAACTCTGAGAGACAAAGTTCATCTGGGCAGACCCTGGTATAGAAGAGAAAGGTAATTTCAGTTTTTGCTTGAAGAAAAACCATGACACTTGGCTCAAATGTGTATTTACATCAAAAATTATTACAAATACTGTGAGGAAAGTGATGCTCAGCCACTTCCAACGACCGTTTACTTGCCTGAAGGAATCAAGACAAGTTTCTTATGTTACCTGTAGTTTATTAATACACAGGAAAGCCTTCTGATTTTTACCATTTTTATTTCAGGTTGGGTTTTTTAATTTTTTTTTCCTTTTAATCTGATCCCAACTACATCATCCCTGCAGTTACAAGAGGCTTTGGCTCAGGAAGTTTTTGTTAAGCGTGGCCCAAGGGAGAGCTGGATATTCCCTGTGTTCAGTGTCCCTGGGCTCGGTGAGAGCAGGGCATGGCCTGAGCAGCAGGAGCTGCAGCCCTGTCCCTGTGCCTCCGTGGCAAAGCCATTCCCCTTCCCTTTTCTGCCCTGCTGGCTCTGACCCCTCTGGTGTGGTAATCCTGCTCTTGGGGAGACGTGAGGAGCTGAGCCATTTGGTCACTAAACACTCTCAGCTGATAAAAAGCTTTCTGGAGAGCTCTCTGTGGAGCTTGTTTAGATTTCAAAGTGTTCCTGTCTCTTTCATTTTTATTTATGTTGATACTGTAATAACTTTTTATTCCCTTTCCCTTTGATAACCATTAGTGTCCCTGACAGCTCCTATTGCTGGTTGCAGCTCTGACAATTCAGGCACACTCCCTCACTGCCCCTGTCATTTGCTGCCTTTGTTTTTTGGGTCCTGGGAGGAGGAAGGGGCAAAACACATGTCCCTAATACAAAGCTGTTTCCAGGCTTCCAAAATCTCTTTCAGTTGCTCAGGAAAAAAGCTTATAGCATCAATACAGAGCTTTCTTTTTCTGTTGTCAATAGCTCTGCTGGACAGAAATCTATCATTCACACAGTGTTTTTCCTTTGAAATTCAATTAGTTCCACTTCCAGTATCTCCTTAAGACGGTTTAAAGGAAAATTACAGAACTACTGCACAGCCACCTTTCACAGTGATTAAGTCATATCATATTTTATACTCATTTCTTAAAATGATTTTATTAACACAAGCTGTTCATGTACTGTGTTTCTGATCTGCATTATAAATCTTTTCCATTTAGTTGACTCATTTTCCCTCTGCTTTGTATATTAATTGAACAGAAATCTCGTGCAGATGAGACTTAAAACTTTTTTGAACTTTACAGGCATTAGACTGGGAGGTTTTTAGCTGGCAGAGGAGATCAGTGGTGGTTGCAGTGGAGCAGAGCAGGTGATGAGCACTCAGACACCCTCCTGCTCCTCCTTCCACTGCTCACTCCTGGGCCAGCACCACGGTGCATCAACCATTTTATCAGCCAATCTCTCTTCCACATAAAATAAACATACTGGGTGTCATTAAGTGCACCTTCAGATCAATGATTTTTGCAAATGACATTCAAGTACCATTCGAGTAGTGCATTTTTGCTGATAAAAGCAAATTAAATTAGCACAACTACAAGTGTGCTGATAAAAACTAAAACCGAACAGCAGCACCATTAGCTAACAAAGTAATATTTTCTCTTTACTGCTTTCTGCCATTTAGTTATTATCCTATTGGAAATCTAATTATAATCCTTTTACTCCCTAGTCAAACTTCACAGTTTTTGCAAGCTTAGCACTGACAAGTGATTTCATTACATTTGATTGCCCGCGCCCAGATTGACTTAACTTCACTCCGAGACCTAAAAGCCCTCTCAGTTTCTCAGATTCCCTGTTTGCACATTACAGCAACAGCTCCTTTAATTAATTAGCATGAACAGCAGTAACATGAACTGCTGAACAGAAAATAACATCATTTTATGATCGCAGGGAGACTTCTCCTTTTGCATGTTTATACCTTAGTTAACTTTTGTATTACAATATTTCATTGTTAGGGGATATTGGAACAATCAGCAAAGCAATGTTAGCTTAAAATCTTTAAAGTTACAGTAATGTTACAGTAATACTTGATAACAACAATTTACAAAAAAATAAAATGCTCTGAATTTCAGGAAGGAGGGAGCAGCAGAGTGAGGCAGGCTTTCCTGAGGTAAAAATCTGCTTCACTGTGCCTGCAACAGGAGAGTGACCCAGGGCTGCTGCTGCTTTTGTTTGTGACATAACCTGGCAGAGATTTGGCACAAAAACTCTCGGGTTACCGTGAAAAACATTTTATTTTTATCTGATTGTCAAAGATGAAGGTCTGGTGTAGCTTGGAATGTATTTTGGGGTTTATCGTGTAGAACACTGGATTTTAGTTTGTCTGTGTTCTGATCTAACCAGTAAGTTTTCAAATCCAAGCTGCCTTATCTGAGTCTTAGGCCTGTTGTTCTTCCTCCTGCCCAGGCTGTGTTCTCTCCCTAGAGTGTGTCCTGCTCTGGAGGCTGTGAATTACTACAAGGTAGCTGCCTTGTGCTGTGTCATTGCACAGTTCCTAGAAAAGCTTTTTTAAAGCTCCTGTGCAGTTCCCAGACTGTCACTCCATGCCCACACTGGGCACATGCAGCTGAGAGCTACACCCCATCAGGGACTCACCAGGAACAGGGCCTTAAAGGCGCCAACTAGAAGTCCTGGGTTTAGTGCAAGTTTTTTTACCTCTGTTAATGTGGATGAGGAAATATTTGACAGGGTTTGACAAAATAAGTGGGGAGGAAACTGCAACCCAGCATCTCTGTGAGTGAGCAGCCCTGCAGGGACAGGCACCACGTCGTGTGGGAATGAGAAGTTTTGGTACCAATCCCAAAGGATCCCCTGGGCTCAGCCTAGATACCCACTTCCAGCCCTGCTCTAAGATAGCAGAGAAGGCACCTCTGCAAGGTGGAGAGGCCGTAGGAAAGTGTGAGAGATGAAAACAAACCAACCTTTGTTGGTACTGCTGCTCACAGAACCAGCATTTATTGACTGTGTTCTTCGTGGGTCTAGAGGGAGCCGTGCCCTGCTCTCTCACTGCTCACTTTGAAGGATATTTGCAGATAAAGAAGAAGTTTTGCTGGACAACTAATAAGCAAAGAAGTAATTTTTACTTGTCATTCAGCTGAATGATCAGCCCAGATCCATCTTCTTTTCACGGTCGTGAAGGGAGCCTTTGCTGAGTTTGGGTAATTGCTCTGGTCCTTACCCACAAGCAGGGGCCTGGATTCATTCCCCTTCCAGGCAGGCAGCACTGCTGTCTGCTGTGGGGAAAGAGGGTTTTTCTGAGGGATGTGATCCTTTCTAGAAGCAAACTGGTTTTGGCTGATTTTTTTCTTTGTATAAAGTGAGACACCGGTTCAAACTAATTAACCCCAGCTTTGCAAGTTAATTTATTGTTACAGCATTGCATTTCCCATGTGTTGCTTCCTCCAAAGCTGAGCTTGGCTGTGATCTAACTGAGGTGCTGTTTACCCAGCCTGGGACAGGTGGAGAGCTCATCTCCTGTGCAGCTGGACACTTGTGGCATCCTGTGAGACTCTGGATCCCACCAGCCCTGGGGCAGGAGCTGTGCAGAGGCCCCCAGAGGGCACAGCCTGGCACAGGGCTGCCCTCATCCCTCCTGGCCCTGTCCTGGCCACACAGCCAGCTCTCAGCTCCACCTCACCTTGCTCCAGCTGCTCTCCCAGCTCCTCCTCCAGCTCAGCTGGCAGAGCAGGCTTTCCAGTTTAATATTTCATCCCTGCTACCCATGTTCTCTGCAGCCTGTAGTGCTGGGTTATACCATAGAAGTTCCATGGATAATTTGCAATTACTGATACAACATTTATGTTTTCTCACTACATAGCAGATCCTGTATTTCCTTCCTCCAATGAATTTCTTCACGATTCACACTGTCCTACAGAGCCCTGGCAATCCCAAGGTGTAGACTCTGCCAGGGTGTTTCTCCTCTCCCTGGACTGGGTTTGCACACCAGCATTGCCAGTGCACATTGGGAGGGTACACGTGGAAATTTTGTTTTAAAGTAGTTTAGGGAGATAAAGCTGAATTCCCGATTTAAACCAGACATCTAACAAACCAAGGATTCAGGAAATTCAGAGATGTGGAATAGGCCAGGAAGAAAAAAATTAAACATGAATAAATATGGAGATGATTATTATATTGCCTTTGGATTTGTCCTTTATGCACTCATTAAAACCTTGAAAGAAAAAAACAAATGATGATATTTTGGCTAAAAGAGTGCAAGAGCTGCACCTACTCTGGGCTAACAACTCAGGGAAGAGAATGCCATCCTGAGGGAAAATTCCAGGTAGTAACACAGACTCTGGCTCACCAAAACACTCAGAGATCTTTACTTGTCTAATACATTGTGAAGGGGAAAAAAAACTTCCTTTCTAAATGTCTTGCTTATTAAGCCAGTCGTGCATTGCTCTGTAGGCTGTAAAGCAGTGTAACATGCACAGGGGGCTCATGAGCATATTTAGTGTTAGGGAATATCATTTGTACAGTTTTTATATTGTCAGTATTACCTCTAGAGAATGAGATTAGGCTTTAAACTACTGTAAATCTGTGCTTTTGCTCACCTTTGTATAATTTCGTTTTTTAATAGAATGAAACCCACATAAATGAATATTTGATTAAGGGATAAACCTGATAAAAGAATACATTTATTGCACACAGATTTATTCAAATCTTTGCTATATAATACAGTAAAGTGCTATAAAATGGTCTGTAGCTTGCAGTCAGCTGCACTGAGGAGATGGTGAATATTCTCCAGAAAAGATTAATTTGACAACATCACATTGTCTTTCCTGTGTAAGTGGGGGCACAGCTGCTCCCAACACGTTAATTCCTCAGAGGTGGTTGCTGTGTGACGTGGTTAATGCCATGAAATTCAGTTTATTGCACAGCAACAAAAAAGTATTTTAATTTCTAGAGAATAATTGAGGGTGTTATAAAAAAGGAAATATTTAACTATGCATTTTCTGTTCACTGATCAATGATGTCTCCTGGGTGCCTGCACTGGGCTTGAGCTGTGGCATTTACTTTTCTCTCTTACAGGTATTCCAGATACCTCCATTGAACTTTCCTTGAGAAATAAAGGGGATTGGAAGGAAATACGGAAACCCATTCCAAAGTTTAGTCAGCCCACCATACCCTCAATGTCCTCATCTTACCTTAATTTAAAAAATAATACCTAAAATTTAGTAAGAACATAAAGAACAGCCTCCACTAGGAAGAAGCCATGTGCAGCTTCCTAATGCTCATGAGAAAAAGGGAAAAAAACCCCAAACAAGAAACAAACCCCACAGTGCTCAATCCTTGCATTTCTGCTGACTCCCCCCCAGGCTTTAGTAATTCCCCACGAGGTTTAAGACAAGAATTTTCATCAGCCAATGGCCTGAAACTAATTTTTAGTCCTTTCTTTGGAGGCTCCCCAACGTCCCTCTGGAGTTGTTTTGTCCCTGGCTCTTGTGATCTTTATTTGTGCTTACATCCAAAATACATATTAAATCATCTCAGTTTGGAGAGTCTGAGCCTCCCTAAAACCACAAAACATTCAATTACTAATTAGCTGTTTCCTGTTCCTAATGAAGTGAACATGTCGGATTTGGATTAAAATTCAGCTACTGCTCTCCTCTGTTTATGGTTCCAGATGTTTTTGTTTTATCTAGGAGGTTACTTTGACAGCTACTGCTAAATGATAAATCACTCATATTATAGCTGAAATGCATTTTGAAATTGAAATGTGGCAAACTTGGAGATTGCTCCAAGGATCAGTGTCAGTTTGCAGGTCAATACTTGTTCGTTCCTTAGGAGTGCTCAGTATTGGCATATGTAAAACAGTAATGGGAGAGATGTCAACATTATACAAAATGCTGCTCAATATTATCATTTTGCTATCATCTTCCAGATCAGTTCTTGCAGATTTAGCTGGGTGGATTCATGATTCATTGTATAATGAACAAGAATATGGATTCTTGTTAGCTTCAGTTTCTGTGGGCATTTCAATATTTATTTTTTCTCTGGGCTTAAGGTTGCTTAATGTGAAAAATCACAGTTGATAGGTACTGTAACTAGGAATATTTTTATGAAGTGCTTTTCTGCTTCATTCTCTAAATAAAGAAGTAGAATTTTAAGAGAAATGTGGTGGTTTCTGAATGAAAGAACAGTTTTCCAAGAACAGATCCTGATTTACATTTTTTGAAAGCAGTGCAGTTTTAACACCCTGTTCCCTGGCAGGTTTTGTGCAGTGACAAGGGTGTGTGGTAAAGCTTGTCCCCCTGGGTCTGTCCCAGGGAGGCAGCAATCCAACACGGGCTGCCTTCGGGAGAAAAGGAGTGTTTGATTAAAAATAACAATGCCTTAAATGAAGGAAATCCGAACCAGAGTGTTTGCAACCTGAGCCATTGCTGGCAAACACCAGGGCAAGTGGTGGTGGCTTTTTGTCCTTTTTTGAGGGCTTGGCCAGGTGTTGTCACCCAGTGCCTCCTTACCCTACACAAAACGTGCCCACATGATGGACAGTTTAATTTATATCACTTGTAGATCTGCTCGTTTGGCTTGAGGGAAAAACAAGATGCACAACCAAGTGAAGAAACCACCTAAGTGTCAGTTAATTATAAAACTGTGTAATTGACTTTTTTCTTCTTTTTCTTGTTTCCCTCCAGAAAACAGAACATACATCAAACCGACCATTATGTACTGAAGGTACCACCTATTGCTGAGAAATGTATAATGACCACTATTTGAAGACTATATAGTTCCTGAGAAATGTCCCTTCCAACCTTTGATGCCTTCAGTACTGTGCGAGGAACAGGATTTGTAGCATGAAACTTGAAGGACAATTTCAAGCAATTTACTGTTGCTGCATTGAAAACTGCCGTATTAAGAAATACTGAGACTTTTTACAAGCTTACCATACCAAACCAAGCCTGTCACAACAGATCATTTTTAGGTCCCTGGAGATAGAAAGGAGTTTTAGTATTTTTAAGCACATACATGAATTATTTCCCCTCCCCACCCCGCCCCAAAAAACTTTTTTTTTTTTTTTTCCTTAGGAGGTGGCTATTACTGAATAGCAATGGCACAATGATTTTAAGCCACAATGGTCCTCACTGGCTGTACATCATACAAGTCCAGTTTATCACTGAAACTGTTCAACATGGAGCTGTTTCGATTGTGTTTATAAATTAAGCTTTGTTTACTGAAGCAGATACTCGATATATATTAACGTTTTAAAAAGAAATGTGTGTACATTTTTTAAAAGAACGATGTAAAAATTGTCCTTTCATTAGATGACCAATTCAAAAGTGTGAGCTAAACCCTAATAGCTGATGTAATATGAGGATTATAATTGATGCTTTTTTTTTTAATGCTCAGTTCAGCTTGGCTTTTGGTCTTTCAAGATGGAAAAATGAATATGCAGTAGAGTGTTAGATAATGGAAACTTTTAAGTATGGTTTCTCTGTTGTACCATATTAAGTTAAAGTACACATTCTTTGTTAAAAATGTTCTTGCTAAAAATACAGTATTAAAAAGTTTTTTGTTTGACTTTGGAAATCTTCTAAGATTTTTTTTGGACTGTGAATTCCCATAGTAACTGTACTAATGCAAACCAGTATTTTGCACTATTAAAAATACTTGAAGAAATTACTTAATAAAGAGGGTGGGTTGGTATTAAACATTTCCCTAATTATTGTATGCTCCAGATTCTGAACTTTGCAACTGAAAACTTCCCTTTTCAAAACATGGCACTTGAAGGCTCGTTTGAGTCAGGTGCAATTAAGTGATCACCTGTTCCCTCTTTATTTTAATTCCTGGGTCAAAGGTGCTGTGCTGCTTTCCTTGCAAACTCCTGTTTGTGTACACACGTTTACACACACGTGCCCTGAATAGAAATCATGTCACTTAAGAACAAAAAAGACCTTTAAATAGATCTACAGGGAGTATATTCTCTATGTTTACTTCTGGCTACAGAATTCACAATACCTTTCATTTTTAGCACTGCATTTTTTTCTCATTAGCAGACTTTCGTAAACAGACTCTGCAGAACAGAATCAGCTGATTTTTTTTTGTTCCTAGAAGAAATCTTTTAGCTTAACCAGTGTCAGTTCAAGAAAACATGTTGCCCTGCGTTCTACAGGTGATCAAGTGACTTACCCAGAATATTCTTCCATTGTACAAATTGGGTTTGTTCCATGTTATTTTTGTAACAGCTGTTCTAGTAACTGCATTAATCATGCTGCCATTGATCAAACCACCAAAAGTTGAATGATACAAAGAAACAGGAGCATTAGGAATTGTGAGTCCTCCTGATTCTTAGTAAGTGCTCATGTGTGAGTAAAACATTGCAGCACCAGAACTTAAATTGTACCTTTAGGTACTATATTTTAGGTTCAATTCCAGTGGGATTTTCTGAAGTGAGGGCTGGACTTTATTTCTAAGTCTTACTTGTAGAAAAGAGTTGAAAGAGCCCATGGGGTGCTGCAGCATGTCTGGCTGACCCAGTGCTGGCAGTGCTCCTGTGAAATGCAGATTTTGAAGTGAGATCTGTGCTCAGTTATCCAAAATTGTGTATTTTAGAAAGACTTAATGTAACTAAATAGCTCAGCCTTTAAAGTACCAACATTTTTGCACTTTTCTTTCATCTCCATAAAGGCTTTTTGAGCATTTTTTCCCTCAGTGGCTGATGTACACATTCCAATAAGGCATCACTGACCCTGGGTTGATGAGCACAGGTTGATTCTTGATTTGCCCCTCCCAGATTGGTTTTCAGTGTCAAAATACTGACAAATGATGTTTAGGAGACTGATAAACTCGAGAGACTGACTCTGTTTTGAGTCCTCAGCAGGTGGCTCCTGGTAAGTTTTGACAGAGCAAGAGGCTGAGGGGTTTGGGTGTCAGCTCATCCTGACGAGCACACCCTGTGTGGGAGAAAGGTGTTAAAGCCACCCTGAGGTGGAGGAGCCTCACCAGCCTTCACCACCACACTCCTCCTCACTGCAGCAGCCCCAGCTGGCACCCAGAGGGGGACAGCACCTTCTGGGGTTGGGGTTTTAGGGTGTTTTTCTCTGGGTGTGGGGCAGAGGGACACGGGCTGCCCCTCCTGGGGGCTGTGGGCAGCTCAGCTGGGTGTGCTGGGGGTGCAGCACCCACAGCCCCTCTGCCAGCTCTGGCTCCCTGAGAGCCTGCCCAGGTGTGTGGGTGCCCTGTGGAGTGGCCATGGAGCCATCCATGATTTTGGCAGGCACGGGAGGGGTGCTGGATTGCAGCCATGATCCCAGTCCTGTGGGATGCAGACCATAATAAACCCCAGAGGATCAGTAGTGCCCAATCTCCATTTGAAGCCTGGATCTACAGCAGCCCACAGTGAGAGCACTCCTGTGGAGTGTTACAAAAATGCACGTCTGTGCATTTAAACCTGAATTAATGCTTGAAGTAATTGCTGCCTACAAGGAAGTGGCCTGTAAATAGATTTATTTACAGACTATTTTTGGTAACATGACAAAATGTGGGCTAACCTGAATTGTTACGAATTTCCTTAATGGCCTCAGCTGATCTCCACAACCCCTCCTGTGCCTGTGCATGCACTGAGCCCTAAATACACATGGGGACAATTCCCAAACTGGCTTGGAGCTGAACCTTTGGCAACAGTGCTGATGGAGACACTTCCCACCTCCCCCCGGCTGCTTCCTGCTGTGGTCCTGCAGCATCCACTGTCCCTGCTGTCCCTGCTGGGGTGGGCACAGAGAGGGGAAGGAATTTACAGAGAGGTTTTTCTGAGCCAGGTCATGTGCCATCATCATTTCTAATATGTTCTGCAAATGTTGGAGCACTTGTAAAATCACTATTAATGAACAATCTGCCTTTAGTTCTGTCTGCAAATAAGGGCGCCTTTGATGATTTGAAGCTGAGATGGAAGGGCAGTAAAAAAAAGTACTTTTATAATGATGTATTATGGATGGATAATGATTTGCTACTGCTTTATATTTGTACATCAAAGAAATCAATTGAAATGAGCCAGTTCAGTGTCAGCAGAGCACAAATGCTGCAGCTTTTGTGGGTGCTGTGCCCTCCCTTGCCTTTAGACTCTGAACCTGTTCAGGTCTTCTGTTGGAGCAGAACATCCTTTGCATGAACATTTGGGTGTGGGCATCTAAGGCAGGGGAAAAGAATTCTTTTTGGAGCTCATTTTTTAAAATAAAAACTCCCATTTTTCTGAGTTTCAGTTGCAAATGCAGTAAGATTTTACTACATCTTCATTACATGATTCTGTTGACATAATCCAGAACTGTGAAAGCAGATACAGCACCTTACATTAAAATGTTCTTGTAAGTGATACTTTAAGAGCTGGATGCTTTATGATAGTTTAACTATTTTAACTATTTTAACATACATTCAGCCTTGCATGTTTGAGGATGCATTCACAGCACTTCCAGAAAGGAGACTGAAATGTGTATTCACTGAGCAGTAGATCCCTTTCACCATCTATTATTTTTTGTCTCATCATCTATTTTGTCTCAAAGGGGGGTTAGTTATGGGAAAAAGGGAGGGGTTTGCTCTGTATATATATATATATGTATGTATATATAAAATATATCTGCTGCTCCAGGTACCAGAGCAAGCATTCTGGAATAAATTCTGGCTGGTCAGAGGGAAGATGGAGATGAAGCAGCCAGAGAGCCATGTTCCTATTGAACTATACAAAATCAGTCCAGCTCTAATTAATCACTGTGTGCTTCACTTGGCCCCCAGTGGGCCAGACTTACTTTTCACAAGAAAATCCAAAGTGAAACAGTGGAGACAAACTCATTCCTTTTTTGAGTTTTTACCTGAAATGGTTTCATTATGGTAAGGTTTGTATCCTCCAGTTCACTCACAATAAATATTGCAGTCCAACAGCCCTCACATTAAGGTGGTTTAAGAGAGTTTTTGCTGTACACAGCCCAATTTAAATGCTCTGCATGAAGCACCTGAATGTCCCAGCAGCAGGTGGGTGGACCAGGGCACCTTTGGGGCTGTGCTGCAGGAGGGGCAGGGAGGTGTTTGTGGTCTCCCTGCCCTGCCTTTTAGAGCTTAACACGGCACAGGGAGCCTGCAGGGCTCCTTCAGGATCGGGGCTTTGCCTGAAGCTTTAATCTTGTTACCCAAAGCCACAATCCTAAAATGAATTGACCCCCCCGTCCACCAAAGTGACCAAACAGGAAAAACCACTGGCATTAAATGAAATGATGAATTAGCTAAAAAGAGAGGAAAGAATTAACGGGAATGAAAAATAAACCTTAATTCGCTCCAGTGCCGGTAGGATTTGGCATTTAACTTCAATCATATGTTTCATTCTGTGTCAGGGAGAAATACCTGTTTCGTGTTTCCCCTGGCAATTCCTGCCATTAGCTGGAAGTGTTTATTCCCAGAGCTGTGCTGCCATCAGTTGATGATGCTGGGGCACTTACAGAAGAGAGGTTTTGGCAGGAAAAATTCTTTAACATTCGGAATATTATTATGAAACATAATATTGTTCCTTTTAGATCAGTCCAAAGCTATTCCATGCAAATTGTTCTCTTCTTTGGTGTCAGTTGGAGCAGAGGGAAATTACTTTTTCATCCCTAAAAGTAAGAAAACAGACCAAAACTGCTTAAATAACAAGGAATAAATTCCCTATAGGAATTTTTCTGGATGGTTTTGTAAAACTGCTGAAGACAGAAATGGTACACAGAGATTTTTCGTGTCAGATCAGTGCTTTGCATTTTATGTGATCGTTTACACCTGTGCAAAGTAAGTGTTTGATAGCATTTGACAGCTGATTTAGTAACGTTTGACACCTATATTGCGATGTTGAAATGACTCTACAATGTGTAAAGCAGTGGAAAAAGCTCTGATTCTTTTCATGGCTTCTTCCTTAAAGCTGAATATTGAGATTCCATTCCAAAGGAAAAAAATTACAATTCCTCACACCCTGACTGTAATTCTTTGTTTCTTCTAGTATGTTATGTTCTGTTCATATTAACTTTGGGGGAAACTTTGGGGGAAAAAAAGAAAAAAGCATAAAGGGAAAAGAGAAAAGCAACTGTGTTTAATCCACAGGATTCACCTGGAATCCACCTGGATTCACAGGTGCTGACTCTTACACCAAACCACACCCAGCTGGAAGGAGACACAGGGAAGTGAGAACTCTCCCACTGGGATGAGAAACCCTGCAGGACTAAGACTTCAAGATTTGTAAAAGCTGGTGAGTAAATTGCATGGTTTTTATAGTTACCTGGTTTCTTGAAATTAACAGAAATTTTCAACAAACAAAAGTTTTGTTTTCACTTAGATTGGTTTTGGCTTCTTCAAAGCAAACCCTCAAAAAACTCCCAAGCCAGAGTATTTTTTTTTTGCTGCTTGAGGACAGGCAATATCAGACCGTTCAGGATTCCTACAATTAATAGGGGGTTGATCAGTTTGATACTTTGGACCCATTGGAAAAAAAAGGATACCAATGTCAAACAATATCACCTCTGTGCATAAAGAGTTACTGCAGTTGTGGATTTACAAACAGAGCTTTTCCCACTCCAGGACAAGCAGCCCAGTAAGAAGGATCATGGACACAGCAAAAACACTGTCTAAATTGTGCTGTACAGTTTGTCAAGAGACAGCTATTTGAAATGCAATTGCCAATGCTGTGAGTTGACAGGATGTGATATCTTAATGAAAATAATAATATTGTTTGCTCATCTGGTACCAGCCCCATTTCCAAAGGAAAACCCTCTCAGACTTCACACATGGAAGTGGCTTTTCCAGCTGAACTGATGCAGCAGCCAGTGTGGCATGAGTAAGTTAAATGTCTGTGAAGTTCATGGACTGGTGAGGAGGCAGGACCAATTTGCCAAGCCTGGAATTACTGACAGGCTGAATGACCCATGGCCAGGCTGTCACCTTACTTTACATTTCACTTTGCAGCACAGCCCAGCGGAACAGAACCTGGGAAAAATGACTCCAGCAGGAGATTGCAGGATTTTCAAGGTTACCAGGGTTGGATTGTCATTTGCTAGATCAATTCCAGTGGCCTCTTGCTGGCACCTATTGATAAGGCAGACAGCAGCCTCTTGCTTTGCCATCCCTCAGAACTGAACCTCCCCCAGTGTCTGTCTCTTGGTCTGCACCTCATACACAGAAATCAAAGCTCCCCATGCCCTCACTGTGTTCACCGGGCTGGTTTCACCTGGCTCAGGGCAGCCCAGCCTGGTGGCAGCAGTGGAGAGTCTCAAATGTTAGCCAAAGGGCAACAAAATTATTCATTTTAAACAAGAAAAGCAGGACATTCCAACTTCCTCAGCATGGCAGCTGCAGCTGAAGGGGAGAACGGACAGCAACCCAAATGTTGATTGATTGTGTTTTGTCCCCAAAAGGGGTAGTGAGGGAAATGACTAAAGGATCATTTGCTCAGGCTCAGGGGAGGATTGATTTCCAAGGATGCAGTGTAGTGCACCCCAGTACCTGAGACTTTACTCCTTTTCCCACTGTGGTGCCCAAACAGGAATCTCCCCTGCTGTGTGCTCAGGCATTCTGGAAAGGGAAGGCTGAAGGGTAAGGAAGATAACATCAGCTGCCACAACTGGGCCTGGGGATTTTTGACTTAAGTTTTATTAGGAATTTGAACACGACATCCCCAGCCCATTAATGTCAGCCAGTTATGCTCACATGGCACAGAGAGCTGATCTCTTCCGTGTGTCTGTCCAGGCTCTGACACACAGTCCCAGCCCTGGGCCTTTGCTCAAATAATGACAACTTAATGAGGATTTACTCTGTGCTCTATGTCTCTATAAAAGTAATTTTTAAATAGCATAATGGAATAATATTTACTCGACAGCCTCTGCATCATTTATTCCCCAGTGTCTATCTTACAGTCTTGTAAGATAGAAATAAATATTTACTCACTCTCCATTCATGCAGTTTATTCTACATAGAACTGCAGCCAGCTCTATTCATCCTATTGCCTTTCAGCTGGATGCAATAAAGAAAAGAAATGAATTGTTGTTAAACTTAGGGATATGATAAAAAGGACAAAAAAAGTTTGTGCTGGCTCCTGTCTGCATTTTAGTGCACGTGCCCCCTCCCACCCCATCCCCTCTGCCAGTGTGGAGGAGTGTATGTGCAGGTAAAAATCAGATTATCCTCATCTCATTACTGTCCACTGACACAGTCTCTCTGTAAAAACTTTTGATGAATAGTCAGCATCTAATTCCTCAGTAATAAAAAACCCTAAGTTGCTTGCAATCATTATTCCAAATGGAAAAATTAATTGTAAATAACTGGAAGTCAATTAAGGCTGGGTTCTGCCGGGTAATGCAAATCTTTTATAGTTTTGTTTCAGTTAACTGCCTCATTAATGATTTATAGATGTGTATACAGCTGTGGGAACCATAGCATTATCTAATGCACTCAGAGAATAATTACATATGAAAAGAACTAGGCGGCTCAAGGGAAAAACTCAGAAATTACTTACTGCCTTAACTTCAACCATATTAAGATGCAAAGCATTTGGAAACCAACTGTGATGTTTTATCATATTCTTGAGGTTTCATATTCTTTTTAAAAGGGGAAAAATAACTCCTTCTAAAAAAATATTTGTACACTTCAGTATTACACAGTACACAAAAATCAAGCTGTCTCAGCTGAGAATGTCAGCATTTATTTATTATTTAAAAGCCTAAGTTATAAAACATTCTCGTTCCCTTTGTGCATCTGCTGCACAGGAATAAAAGACATTTCTCCAGTTAAACAATTCATGGGCATATGCATCTATATCCCTGAATTACACAGAGTCAGAAGTAATTTTGGGAAGGCTTCCTTCAGGAGTCATTTTCCTGAATATACAAATACGCTGGTACTTTTTCTTTGATGATGCCAATTTTGGAAGTTTGAGGAGTTTTTTGTAAAATATTATTTTTGCTCCTGAACAGGGCAGTGAGCCTGAAGTTTGCACTACTTGCTACTTATTTCTTACAAATTCTAGTCCAGTGATAAATGGCTGCTGGATATTTGGAAGCAACACAGAAGATCTTTTGCTTTTAAGTCTTCTTTTCTTAATTCTGAGGGCAGACAAGGGGTCAGGCTTTTTCTCCCCAAACCCAGACATTTGACCTGCAGAGCCTGCCCTGACATTTTCCATGCAGTTTTCTCCATAAAGTGCAGGTCCCCAGAGCTCCTGGCACTGCTCTGGGAGAATTCCCTGTGTCAGGGCAGAAAACCCAAGTGTGCTCTGCATCCTCAGTGCCCCAGATCAGCCTCCATCCTCGGGCTGAACAGAGTCACCATCCCCTGCTTCTGTCCAGAGAGGGGCTCCAGGAATTTCAGGGCATTCCTGGCCAGCTGCTGCTGGTTGGAGCTATGCACAGACTGGTCACTGGAGCATCCTCCAGCCCCCTCATTCCCCATCCCTGACACAGCTCCCAGAATATTCTTCCTCTCTTCCTCCACCACCTTTTTCAGGCCTCTGCTCCCAGCTCTTCCCTCCAGCCCAGTGGTGTTGCTTTGTTTGCTCAGCCAGGTGTGATGTGACCTGTCTGTGCCCCTCCCCACGTATCCTGTGATTTAGGGCCTTTTTTGCCATACTTTTGGCAATATTTGAAACCCTGGCACAGTTGTCTGTTTGAGCTATACAAGGCCAGAGGGAGGCAAATAAAAAAATTTTATTTTGTCTGCAGATGTTCAGCCTCTTGCATAAAACCTGTGACTGACTGTTCTGTGCCACTCACTCATTTCCCAAATAATATCAGCATGTTCCACCAGGTAGGAGAGAAAAACAACCAGCCTGGTGTTCTTTTGTGGGGGAGGAGGAGTGGGAAAAGGACACCAGACACCCATTCCAGGTTTTCCCAGTGGCACCAAGCCCACAAGCACTGCCTGGCCAGCAGCCTGCTGCTGCTGGCCAGCTGGCTGTGGGATTAAATGGGGCACAGGAATGCTCAGTGTCCTGCTTGCTGTGCTAGAGAGCTGCTTCCAGGGAGAGGGATGCTCAGATGTGTAGCAGAGTTTTTGAAGATAGTGAATATTTGGACTGTGAGTGAATCACCCAGACTGGGCCTCAGGTGAAGGCCTGTAAGGCCTCAGTGGTGCAGCTAGTAACTCAGCTGCCAAATCTGTTGCGTAGCAAGAATTACCTCTTAAGGTGTTAACAAGGAACAGAGAGTTTTCTAATAAACAATATGTATAGCAAGTAGTCTGGACACCAGTAGCTGCCTTAAGGAGTTTATTCAACAATGTGTGTTTGCATTCTTTTCTGTGCTGTGTACCAATAAGATTGCACCTGTAATATAACCTATGTAGAAGTGTATAAAACCAGACATCTCAGCTGAATAAACTGGAGAACATAGCATTAACCATATTGGTTGGATCTATGTTTGCTCTCGCCCAACTCCTCACCTTATTTCTGGGTTCCCTGCTTACTCAGATGGAGTCTTTTCTGTGCTGAAAATCCATGATGGGTTCTGCTTCTTCGTGCCTGTTAAAAACAGGTTTAGGTGTTTGTAATTCTGCTTGGCACTGAAGGGAATTGTTGACTCTGGCTTGTATTGACTGATGGAATAATTCAGGGTGATGAGGTCTCAGGAAGTCATTTGTTCCCACCTCCCTCTCAAAGACTTCAGTGACCATGTGTGAAATGGCAGTGAAGGCAAAAGCATGGGATTAAGATTTCTGGAGGTTTTATTGCCAGAGAATAAATAAATAGACAGTCAAAATTGTCATAAAATATTTGTAAATTTGCAGTGGTGTAATGAAACATTATGTTAATCTGCAAGGACAAATTAAGAGACTGGAAATCAAGTATCATTTAACATTAGATAAATGTATTTTTAATTCTAAGGTTTTGAGGCTGCACAGCATAACCTGCATAAGGAACAGCTGAATTAATCAAGATTAGGCTGTCTAGGGTGATTAAACACACAGATACAACCTTTGGCTTGTGACATCCTCATAGACATCCTTATGGACTTGTAGGCACAGTTACATGGCCTTGAGGGCACTTGAATGTGCCTTGGAATATTCTTGTGAGGAGCCTGGGCCTGACACCTTTTTGTTAATACAGTCTGGCCATTCTTACCTTCTGCTATCTCTGTTTTTATGTTTTATTTCAGTGCAACCACCACAGGTCATTCCATTCAGTCTTCCTGAACAGTAGCCAGTAGTTCTTATGGCCATTTCTTACTTGCTTTTGGAAAATAAAATTTTAAAAAAATAGGTAAGATTTTGGCAAACTGTCTTCTAATTGGCAAAAATGTTCAGTAATTTTTTTTTTGTTTGTTTGATTGTGGTTTATCACTCATTGCACTGTGGGCTGAAAAGATTTTAAGGCATTCTCAGTTCTTTATAATCAAAATGTTTCAATGTTCTTTATAATCAAAAAGGGTAAAATAAAGGCACATCACCATGATGAGGGGTGTGGTGGGAGACAGGAAGGAAAGCTGCTCAGCCCAGACCTGCCAGCTCTCACCATGCCTCTGTCACAGCTGAGTGTTCCACAAAGATGCTCCCTCAGAGACAAAAACAGTAATGCAGACCCAATTTACATCTCAGACCTTCTGCTCCTGAGAGAAAAAGGGGATCACGAAATTATAAATTGGAAGTAACATTTTTATTGTGAATTCCTTTTCCATTTGAAATGTAGTTTGGAGAAGGGACTGCTGCACTCAGTGAACTCTGCCATCCTTCCCTCCCTTAGTCCCACACTCAGACTGTGGATCAGCCATGACAATAAACCAAAATAAAGAGAAGAAACCAAAAGCCACAACCATTGTGGTTGGACAGGGGACAGGAGAGGGATGGGAGGGACAGGAGACCTCTGGGGACTCCCCATCCCACCAGTGGAGATCCCAGGTTCTCAAGTGGCAAACTCATTCCTTCAGCAAGCACAGCTCAATTTCTCTTGCTTCCCCCCAACCCCAGACAGATAAATGCTCATAACAGAAAAACCACAGCCAAAGAAGCATTTATTTTGTTTCCATATGTCATTCTCCATCTGAAAGGTTTGTAAATCAGACCCAGAAGTCGCTCCCAGCAAGTTGAAATCTGATGTTACAAAGATTCAATCTGGGAAAAAAAAAAAGGTAAACCCGCCCTGAAATAAATTCTGATCTATTATATTTACTGAGGGTCCAATTATGCCTTTCCATTTTATACAATTCTGGTGGAAGGCAGCGGGAAATGATGCATATTCATCAATGTAGTGTTTGTTATTCTTTATTCTGCTTTTGTGGCTTTGGCAGAGACTTCAGGAGATAAATGCTGAACTACCCAGCTAATAACTCAACAGCTTTGCTCTGACTTCCAGACACCCTGAAGGAGAGGAACCCCAGTGATCATTTCTCCTCCTGGATCAAAATTTTGAAGTGTTCCAGTTGGATTTGAGTCCACTTTGTTCCAGTGTTTGAGAAAGGGTTGTTCCCCTTTTTTCCTCATGGCTTGTGCCGTCCTTCCCACAGGGAGCAGAGTTTGCAGGAAATGTGTGCCCTGAACCCTCCCTGTGGGGTTTGCAAACACCCAGGCAGAGGATGGAGACCCAGAGGCCACTCCTAAACAACTCTGCTTTTAAAAAATATTTACCCGCTTCTAACTGAAGAAAAGAGTGCAAAACGAGGCAAAAATGTACCAAAATATACCTTTCCTATTGTGTACATGAGAATTAAGACTGAGTCTTAATTCAAATTAGCAGTGAATAAAGCACATTCACTTTAATAGTTTATTATTTCCTCTCTGGATGTGTTTTTCTCATCAATATGCACATTTTGTGGACTGTAAATGTGATTAGCCCTTCAAGTTATATTTAAGGCGTTTTTAAATTGGCCACTTGTACCTGTGTGCCACACATCTCATCACTGCCCCTGGAATCTCATAAAATCAGAGAAATACTGAGAACTTCATCAGCACTGTGACCTCATTTGAACAGTACCTAAAAATGCACTTACTTTTATTATTTAGCTATATACAATAGAACTTTACATGTGATAGCTAATTTTAAAGACAATATATGCAATTTCTTGTTCCTGTGGGTGGTGAAATAAATGTTATGTTGTCCTTACAGCTGTTACTCTCTCTCAACATAATAATACACAAATCTGTGGCAGAGAGACAACATTTCACAGTCCTTACTTATGCTATAAAAGTGATGCATATAAACTTGAGAGTTGGTACTGGTATAAAAAATACTGGTATAGTCTAAGATTTGAAGTGCATCAAATTATAAAATCATAACAGAAAGTACCAGGATGAAAAGAGAGAATTTTGGACACCTGGGAAGACTTTGATGCTATAAATTGTAAAAAAAAAATTAGTAAGGCCAGGTTTTCATATGGACTCTAAAAGGGTCTGAAATGTCATAATTAACAACTTCTCATAGCACAGAAGAGAAGTTTTGGAAGTTTGAGCCCTGATTTTGTCTGATTTAAAGAAAGGGTGCAGAGCCCAGGTCTGAGCCCTGCCTTCACCCCCCAAACCTCCCCCATTCTGAGGGATAGGGCCATCTATAAACCCCTAAATAGGGTGGCTGTGGGGACACAGAGACCCTCACCATAAAGACCCACCTGATTCTCATTTACAGATGGGGAAAGGGATGCCAAATAAAGATTAAAGTGACTTGTTGAATGCCATGTATGAATCTGTGGAGAACTGGCATTTCATCAGCTCCAGATGAAGTCACACCCCTGTGCCCAGAGCCCTCCCAGCTGAGCAATGCCATTAACTGACTGATAAACCTGGAGGAAGAGAGAAACCATAAATTTCCTCAGTCTTTTCAGTCTTGCTGATTTAGGAGAGTGGGAGAACCCTCTGGCTGGACAGTTGATGAAATCTCCTAATTACTTGTGGCCAATAAAAGCTGATATCCCTGCACTGGCCAGGTAAATGGTGGATGCAGTTTAAAAACCACAAGAGGATCTCTCACTCTTTGCCCTTCATTTTGTGCAGAAGTGAAAGAAGGTCTGTGGGTGTCCCTGTGCCCTCCAAACCCTCAGCAGGTGGAAGGAGAGGATGGCAACAGTCAGTGACAACCAGGAATGAGAGGAGTGCAGATCCAGAGTGATTTTAGGCTTTCACTGGTAACATTTCACTGAATTAAGGTGAATTTTTGTGTCCTCCAGGCTCCAGACAGAGTTTATGGAACGGAAAAAGGTGAGGCTTTTGTGGGTTCTGCTGAGGCAAAACATTCCAAGCACGACTGTGTCTCCATCCAGGCATTCCAGGGAGAATTCCTCATTCTGCTGCATCCATGAGCCCCCCAGGGCACAGAGACTGGCTGGGAAAAAAAATGGATAAAGATATTTTTTAAAAAATCCCCCTGGGACCATCTCCTGTATTTAATAAGGAAAAGCACCTTCTGTGCAGCCAATAAAAGTTGAGTCTCTCATGAAGATTTATACCATATTACACACTGAAATTCAATGTACAACGATACCCTTGTGTATACAGTTGTCAGAATAATAATCTTTGTCTGTCTGATCAACTTATATTTTATGCCAACAACACAGCATTTGATATTATACAGTTTCAGAGGAAGAAAATAAATTTATTCATGCAACAACTTGCCCAGTGACTTAAACAGACAAAGTGGAAAAAAAAAATAGCTTGGAGTTTTTACATCAACTTGTGATACACAATACAGATTTCTATACAATTTCAGCAATTTTATGCAGCAAGAAAAACTATGATTCTTAATCTAGTTTCTGAAATTGCCTCACTATTTTATGCTGCCATGAGGAATAATGCAGTTGGATCTGACTGCTGCAGTTTGCTTTTGGCATCCTCCTGTAACCAGGAGTCTAAAAATACAAATGGTAATCAACAGATTCTTTCTGCATTCTGCATTGTCACATTCTGTGCTGTATTCTTAGGCTTTGTGCCTCAAAATGTACATCCAGAAACACTTATAGAGAAGTTATACATGGACTCCCCCACAGCCAAAGCACTGCTTGAGAGAAATCAGTGGAGTCTTCCCACGATATGGGGCTGGTTCCAAATGATGCAAAGCTCTGCCAGATAGGAAAACTTAGGCAATATAGAAAACCTCTGTTGTATATAGATCCATTAAATCTATTCTCCTAGCAGCCTGTGCAAAAAACTGACAGACTTTGAATGATTTATTGGTATCTTTTTAAAGGCATCTACTTTTTACCTTACATTAATTTTTCTTTATATAACAATACCTGACAAAAAAAGGGAACCTGGTGACACGCCACCCCCACCCAAGCCCCTCCAAAAAAAGCTGATGAAAAGATTGGATAGAGGATTGGGAAGAGAAATAAAAAAGGATTGTTAGAAATGCATCTGTGCCCCAAGTTGCACCCTTATCAACAAAAGCTGCACACTCAGAAAAGAATGAGGTGCTACAGCCTTAGAATAGAGCACTTAAACCTCACCTAAAGTTATGATTATTACTGGGGAAGCTGTGGTTGCCCCTGGATCCCTGGAAGTGCCCAAGGCCAGGTTGGATGGGGCTTGGAGCAGCCTGGGACAGTGGGAGGTGTCCCTGCCCATGGCAGGGGTGGAATGGGATGAGCTTTAGGGTTCCTTCCAACCTACACCATCCTGTGATTCTGTGATTGCAGAGGAAAAGAAAAATTCTTGTGGGAGTGTAACAAAATGGGCAGAGTTCTCCATTTTTATCAAAAACCTCCAAACCCCGTGGCCGGGGCCTGACGCCTTCAGGGAAGCGTCGCCTGATGATCCATTGGTGACTGTCACTGAACATTTTCCAAAACTTTTGTGTATTGTGTATTGTTGCACCAGGACACAACTGAATTGCTGTTTCCTCATAACAGGATGTGGTCTGAGGGCCTGAGGAACGTGACTGATTCCAAAACACACACACAAACACACACACACACACACACACACTCTCACACACAGTTCCTGCCTGGGAAGGAGCCTCTAGGATGTGTTGGCCAAGATCTGGACATTTATTTTGCAATCAAAGAGAGGAAACAGCCATCTACTGTCATCTCAATTATCAGATTCTTCCTATTTAGGCTGCTGTGGATCAGTTTATGTGTGAGAATCCATGTGCCAAGTTAATTTATGTTACATAAAATACGCACATGTTATGGGCAGAATGAGGCAGCTCATGACAGAAATGCACATGAGGAAAATACACCCTCACTACAGCAACATAAAAAAAGCTGAAGGGGGACACAGATTAAATCCAGCTTTGAGCTTTATAGGAATTTTGTTTGAATAGAGCACATTCAGAGCACTTTGATCAGATTAACTACTCTCTATAAAAGCAAACCAACACTTCCAACCTCCATCATGTTGCCTCAGGAGAAAAACAGCAACAAAGAAATGCAGTTACAAATGAGCTGTCCCCCAGAATAACTCAGGCCTTCATGGACTGATAGTCTGAAACTGTTCCAGAGAGGTGAGAAAAGGCAAAGGAACACCAAAACATCAGAAAAGGGAGTTGCCTAAAAGCATAAGAGAGCTCTTGCACAAGGCCAGCTGAGCAGGGAAGTTCTGCTGACTGACACCAGCTGGGCAGAGTCTGGAGGGCCTGGAAGCTCAGACTTTGGAAATATATTCAGTGATTCATGGTACCATCTGAGATTCAGAAACCTAGAGCCCAAAAATAGATGTGATCTGTTTTTATTGGCAAAAGAAATCACCAGAAATCTCCCAAATCAGATCCACTCAGTAAAACCAAAACGCTTTGGACCTGGAGAGGTTTCATTTGTGGCTCAGTCAAATGCACTTTGAAAATTGCTTACCGCTGAATTAAAGCCAGATTAATTACTGTTAAAATAGGATTATGACTTATAGTATTGTACACACAAGATTTAAAGTAAAAATTAAAGATCATAATTCTAATAAAAAGAATATATTTTTAACTGATATACCGTTTTCATCACTCAGCAACTATCATTACCAGAATATGCTTTTCTTTGGAAGTAGCTCAGCTAAGAGAACTTTTTAAATAAAGCAGGTGTTTTTTTGTTTGTTTTAAAAGTATTCCACACGTTCTAATGATCCCTTTAAAAGGTTCCATCCCCTCCAATTACCTTCCAAATTTATGCTGAGTAGCATACTGTGACACAAATAAATGTCTGTGTGCTGCAAATGCTCCTGCATAGGAACGTTTGTGCTCTTTAACCAGGCACGTTAAATTGAGCTACACAGATTTGTGTCATGTATTCCCCTCGGATGGCTCAGGAATGCTGGAGCTACAGGAATGGATCACCTGCCAGTCCTGCTCCTATGGAAGAGGAATATTTCATATTTAATGAAACAGCCAGGGCTTGCTGCACATAGGGAAGAGACTCAGCAAACAAAAGTTTCTCTTTTTTTGTATTTAGACATTGGCTTTTGCATTCACATTATTTATCCTTATTACTCTTAACATTTTTTTTGTCATACACTTGAGGATGCTGGGTTTCAAAACAGTTAAGTTTTGTAGCTGGTGGAAAAGAAAATTTCCTTCTTTTTTTTTTCAATAAAGATGCATCTTAGATTAAACTGTGTAAACAGAGTTTTCCTGAGAGATTCCTCTACGCACTGGGAACATTTTGGAAGATACCACATTAAGTATTCCTGCAGCTCAGACCTCATAGACGGCCTTCTTTTCTAATTTAACAAATTTCACCTATTGTTCTTTTCCTTTACCAATTTGCTTATCCCAGCAGTGAAGAATGAAAAGCTAGTTATAGCAAACACATAGAATTTTATATGTAATGGAGAATGAAGTAGGTAAAAACAGCTCCATAAAATATTTTTGCAGGGCTTTTTTGCTTTGAAAGAAAACAGGTATCCCTGTTCCCTATTAATCTTTTTTGATGCATTCTGTTCAGGGTGGCCAGCAAAGTGATAAGATCATTCCTTCAGATTTCAAAATTACTGAATCTGGAAATAGTTCTCATTTATCTCATGCACTGCTGAGAAAACAATCTCAAATCGTTGGTTCTACTGATGAAACTTCCTTAGCAACACAAGGGCTCCAGAATTATTTTTCAGACCTTGTCAATGCTTTCTGTGAGGTTTCTGTCACTGTCAGCATCCAACACCTTGCAGATGAGTGGGAAAAAAAAAACCACCCAGCCCAGAAAGCTATGATAAATTAATAGAAGGTAAATTAATAGATTAAATGGAATTAGTGGGAGTGATGATAAATCTTAAATTCCCCTAACAATAGTCCAGTGAATTATGTTTTAGATTTATGAAGTGTTTTATCATGTAGATGAGAATCCATAGAGAAGGGACTGTGTCCCAGTGGGGTTAGAAAAAATCAGGAAGGCTGAACACTTGGACCTGTGCATTTCTTTGGGACTGCACCCCAGGAACCAAGGCAGGAGAACCCTCACTGCCTTGGTTTCCAAAGCCTTGATGTTGGACAGGCCACCCCAGCAGGAATCCTGCTTTCCTGAACCCCACAGACTGCTCTCTCTGCCTTGCTGGCACTTTAAATAGGACTTTCCAGACATAATCTTTGATAGTAAATTATATTTAGGCCACAGTTTAAACCTTCACTACCTTCCATTTACACCGACTATGTCTCCAGTGTGCAGCCAGTCCCTTAAAACAGATTTCAATAGTTGCAAAGTCTGTAAAGTGTCAGCAGTGCAGGATTTGGCTTTTAATGTAATTGGAACAGACTACAGTTTCTTTATTTCAGGTGCCTCCACTCTCAGGTTAGAGAGTGCTTTCTGCTGTGAAGATTTTTTCCTTCCCTGACACAAATGTTCACCCCAGTTCTCAAATTCACCAGTACTCATCTGACACTTCACAAGTTGCCAAATGTCTGCTCAAACACTGAAAAACCCGGTTTCTGCTGAGTTCTAAGCTACGTGTTATAGAGGAGGGCTGGAAATTAGTGGGAATGTGTCTATCCAGGGCCGAGCAGAGCCACTGAACATTAACACTTTACTGACTGCTCTGGGTGTTGTCTGCCCTTTGCTCAGTCCCTGCTGCCAGGAAACAGCCTCCTCTTCCAGCTTGCTTATGCCCTGACTTCTATTTTTACTTTTTTTCCTTCATATTCCTCATCAGTTTTTAAAAATCTCCTTTGGTTCATCACCTGCTTTCCAGACTGGCTGTGACACAGGGCTGTGCTGCCCAGACTGGAGAAGTGCTGTGGGCATGAAGTGGTCAGGAAGGGAAAGAAATCCCTGCTGAGGCTGTACAAGACAAACCATAATATTCTTAAACTATCTGGCTTCACCCTTAAATTTCAGCTTACTCCTTGCAACGCTCCAGTCTAAGAAAAGCTCATTAAAATTTTAAGAATAGGTTAAGGACTCTCAAGAATAACTCAAGAATAGTTTCTTAATCTCCAAAATGAGCTGAGTATTCCCCTCTTGATCCGTTCTGCACTGACTTCAGACAGACAATCTAAAGCCAAGGAGATTAAATCAGTCAGAACAGAATGGGAGATAAGGTCTCAAATGTTCAACACTGAAATATCTACTGCACAGGAACAGTGTGTAGATTTAAGCTGGTAACAAATGATACACAATGAAGTTAAATGGCATCAGCATTGTTAGGATCAAGAGCTTTCTCTTAAAAGCAGTAAAAAACTACACGGTCTGCTCAGTGAAGAAAATAAAACTATCAGGTAGTTTATGTATTTTTACAGGTTGATGATCACTGAGTAGAATAAATTCTCTTTTCCCTCCTGCCCCATCCCATCCCAGGGTGAGCTGAGACAGTTCTGAGCAAAAAGCCTGCACTGCCTTCCCCTTCAGATCCAGGATTAAGAATTCCAGATGAATGAATCAATGTGACAACAGAAACCCCTGTCACTGCTTGGATGGCCTCCAGCAGAGTGACACAGGGACACACGTGTTCAGCAGCCAGGAAGCACCAGCAGATGTGAGATTCTGGAATGCCAGCCCTCAGCAAAACGGGCTCAGGGGTATCCTCGACCTGTCCTCCACTTTTCTAATCTGGGTTGAAATGTCTGATTCAAAGGTTTGTCCACCGTGGCAGCAGTGTTGGTCGTCTCTGCTCCTCTGACGGTTTAATGTCTCCTAAGCCACAGAGTATTGGCTGTACTGAGCCAGGAACAAGAGGATAAATGCCTACAGGAACAGCAGAGCAGCACAGACTGCACCAGGCTATTCCATGTTTCCATTTCTACTGGATCACAGAAATATCACAGTGAATAACAGAAATGTTCACTGGGGAAGATCCTCACCCACTGATCCTAGGCCAAGTCAGAAACAAACCCTCAAAGTTCAGCTTGCACAAGATCTCTCAGGATAAAGAGCACAAGAAGAAAAAACACCCCAGATGTTGTTGTTCATACACATGAGGGTGCTGCGATAAAATCACCGTGTTTAAGATGGGAGAATCTGCACAAATCAAAATGTGCCTCAGAACATGGAATTCTGTTCTGCAAATGGCTCCTCAAATGTTCTTCAACTGATAATTTGTCTCTCAAAAGCTTTAACCAGGATCTCAAAAGATGTAGAGGTATAGAAGTTGTAGCTCAAATTAAGAACATGTTTATTAGATAATAAGTAGCTTGATTTGTACAGTAGTTTTAGTTTTAGTGGTAGCAGTAAGATGAGTTTGAGCCCATTTTAACTACATAAGAATAACTTCAGCCTATTTTTTACACATTAAATATACCATAATCTGTAATCCACATCAGCCTACTAATATCCTTATTGTACAAGTATTTTAAATACTCCTCCAAGACCTTCCTCTACTCCAGGTTGAATGGTAGGCAAAAATATCTCATGAATATATATAATCACATTCTTATGTAGCATATCAAGTGTCCCCATAAATGTCATCTAATCATTGGTATAATACCTGAAAAGCCTTTAAAAAATTGTGTTACAGAATTGAGAGGTGCAGAACACATCCACAAAGACAAATCTATTGTAAATAGGGTCAAATTTTCACAGTCAAACCTGTTGGAATAGAAGGAATGTTAAAGAAAACAGGAAGAGTGACAGTGAGTTTAACCACCTTTCTTCTTCCTCTTTCTAAGGGCTGAGTAAATGCTGTTTATTTATTTGAGTAATTATGAACTATGGTACTGCTGCTGCCAAAGAGACAGAGCTTCCTCCCTGTACATAATTTAGCAATGAAACATGAGAAACCATGCATGAAAGGTACAATTTAATATTAAAAAAAGTGAAATGTGGACTCCTGGATATTATACTAGTCAAGCATTTCTTTAAACTTTAAACAATTAAAATTATTGTGCTATATAAAGTAAGGATTTTAAGTGACAAAGGAACTAGTGGTTTCTGACATTGAGTAGGTTAGTTTGTTTGCTGACAACCAGAAAAAATGGAATGCAAGAAAATTCAGTGTTCAAAAGGATTTCTCAGCAGAGAGGAGATACTGTGTATCATAGATTTCAAATTTTAAATGTTTGGTACATTTCTACATTACATAAGTAAAATCCCATACTCTACCATTCTGTACTATAAATATATTGCCTGAGTTCAAATAAATGTTTTATGTTGTTCCCTCCCTCATTTATACTTTTAAAAATGTGCAGCTATGATTTATGCTTTTGAGGATGGCATAATAGAATTTGACATTTTCCAGCTGAGGTGTGGCCTAGTTCCAGCTCCATGCTTCATTACATTGTACTCCCTTTGAGAGGATGAGAAGAGTAAAAATAGCCATGTTGTTAAAAATGTAAAAAGCATAAATGAATTCTCACCAGATGTGCTGCTCAATTGTCATTTTCATAAAATTATGGTTGCTAAACTTCTAGAAATCAATATGTGCTATGAACAACGTGTCTGGAGAGATCATTCCCTCCTCATTAACATTTCTCTTCTTTGGATTCTCCCAAAATTTAAATAAAAGGGGACTGCCAGGGTCCAGCCAATGCTATGAAGCACCAGAAACTGGATAGAAAGGTTACACGCAATGCAAGGCTTCAGTTAGAAAAGTGAAGAGTTTAAAAGCTTTTAAACAGTCTTTTTGGCTAGGGATGAATGAGAGTGTAAACAATATATAAAATGTGTTTTCCTTATCCTGTTGGGCAGATTCAGGATGTTTTTATCTTAACATCAAAGCAGTTGGGTTTTGACACCAGGTAACAGAAATGCCTCTCAATTCACTGAAATCTGCTTTGCTGAGTGCTGGAAATAATGTTCAAGTATGGAGCCTATTTTAAGCCTGTTTTCTCACTGTGAGATGAATTTTAAATAATTGTTTGAAGGAAGAAATGGGAATTATACTGCTTTACACTGTGTGGGCTCCTGTACACCCAGATGACTTGCTTACTGAATGTCAGGGAGTTTGGGATGGAGATTTTTGCTGTCTGAAGAAAAAAAGTGCTGTTCTTTGGTCAAAAAAGTTGTTACAAACAAGATAGCCAAGAAGAAAGATTTGTCATCTTCCCTCTGAATAGCAAAAGGTTGAGTAGATTACTCAATATTTGTCAGGTTTGAGGTGATTGTCTGTCACTACACAAGAAGTGAATAATATTGACAGCTTCGTAAGATCAACATTCAAAGCCTGCAAGGATGTGCAGCTGCATTACACAGAACTTTGCAAAGACCTTCTGTGTCAGGGACCTGCTGGGCTCAGTTGTGAGGAGCAGGAGGGGTGCAGACACCAGCAGGGGAGAGCCAAAGGATGGTCCCTGCTGTGGGGTCACATCCCAGTTCTCCAGCCCCGTCACCCAGTCCTGCCTGAACCCCTAAAGGGGCTCAGCAGCTCCTGAGCCTGAGCAATTCTCTGACATCCCTTGTCAAAAGCTTGTTCTGAGCCAGTGGGGTCATGCAACTTGAAGCTCTACACCTGTAGACTTAAAGAGCTGAAAAAATAAATTATAGGATATTTTATTATTATTTTCCCTACACATCCTTATTTCACGCTCAGAAAATCCTTGAAAAGCTGACATTTATGAACAAGCCCTGGTGTGATCCTGCTCTTAGCTGCTCCAGGCAAAGGTGGATACAACTTTAGGGGAAGAGCCTGGATCTCCTTTGGGATCAGTGACCCTGATCCTAATAGAAGGTGTTTTTGACTGGAGAGGGCACCTGAGCTGCTACAAATACAAAAGGGTGAAAACAGAGTAACAGGGAGGTCAGCAAACCCTCGGTGGGGTAATCTGGGAAATGTGGGCCTGAATGGGAAGGGAACCAGGAATAAATACAGTAAGAAGACCAGCTGTGAATGGAAGGGGAAGCAGAAACTGAAGGGATAAACTGAGCTGCAGTTAGAGAAAGAGGAAGGGGTGGAGATTGTTTGACTAAAATGAAAGAGGTCTGGTGTCAGGTGAGGGCTTGGACATACTCATCTGGAAGGAAGGCAGGTTTGGCAAGAGGACAGTTAGAGAATGGTTTATAGACTGGGACAAGAGGCAAGTCTGGGGGAAAAAAAAGAGAAAAAAAGAAAAAAAAAGAAGTAAAATGTATTTAAATCTACTCAGCAGAGGAATATAGCCATTCATCAGATATTTGCCTTCATCCCTTGCTGGAGATTTGGCAGTATCACAAATACAGATGTTTTTATTTCTCATTTAATTTAAGCAAGTTCAGCATGAACTTCCTCTAAGTATAGAGGTCAGTGGAAAAATTCAGATCCTTCTGCTAAGGTCATGATCTTTGTAAAACTAATGGTTGTAAGCGTTGATGAGCGATATCTCACTCCAGGAAAACACTCTCAAGATATTGAATAATTCGTTAGAATGTTAAAAAAATGAAAAAAATGGCGCAAAACAATTGTGAACTCATAAACTTTTGAAATCTGATTAGTAAGTCATAAAAATATCCATATTTTATCAGTTTTTGCACCAGCAATGTGCAGCATTATTCTGCTGTTTTTAGAAAGATTATTTGTTACTGTATCTCATTAGTGAATATATTAATTAAAACTATACCTGTGTTATCATAATTTCCAGTCATTAGCATGACAAAAATCACCTGCAAGGTTGTAAATACATAATAAACAATATTTTCAAGGATATTTATTACTTTAAATTGTCTGCTAACTCAAAAGCAAAAAATAACTGTTTCGTTCTGTCAAAATAAACCTCCACTCCTTCAAGGTTTCTTTCCAACAAAAAAACCCCAGATCCCACCTATCTGTTTTTAACAGATGAGAGCTTTCACTAAAGAGACAAAGCAAAACAAAAATGTAAACCAAAACACATCCCACAGATCTCACTTTGGAAAATATTACTGAAAACAAAAATCATACTCTTAAAAGGGAATTAAAGATTTCCTGGGAATGGCAGGGACCTCAGTAAAGATATTATAATGTGGCATTTGATGTTCTAGTGGGATTTCAACAAGTTTTGCATGGTCAAATTCCATTAATAAGCTGGCTTTCTTCCAAGGCTGTGTGTGTCCCTCTCATCTGCCACGGTGCCCTCACTGTAAGGAAACCTCACCTCACCTGCTCGGGCACATCTCAGCAATTTTAATTGCATTTTCCTGCTCACTGCAGCACCAAACAGGCTTAGAAAAACCCAGAGTATCTCATGATGTAGATTATGGGGGTTATGAGGAGAACAGCAACGATTTTGGTGGTGCTGTAAGAGGATTACAGAGCGTGGCAGGGGGGAAGTGCCACGTGGATGGATATTGATGGTGGAGTGAGGGGGGAATGGGAGACAATCAATGGGATTGGGTTTTTGCAGGGAGCTGCTCAGGGAGAACCACTGCTGCCAGCATTGTCACTGCAGTGCTCTGTAATGGATGGGTTTTGTCCTCCAGCTCTGCTAACGTTTGAATTAGAAATACATATTTACTGCTGCTTTCATTTTGCAAAGCGTGTGCAGGCTCAGGGCAGAGCACCTTTGAGCCAGCCTGACTCTCAGTTTTTAGCAGATGACCTTTAATTAGTGGGAAGATATTCTATCCATATCATATTCGTTCACTTGTCTTACTGGGCATTAGATGGCTGCTGTGAAGCATAAAGGATTTCTTTTTTTTTTGTCCTAATCCCTGTGATGTGACATGATTAATGAGATGAAATTCCCATTTGGAGTTTCTTACCAATCAATAGGCAGATGGGCAGTAGTGGATGTCGAACAACAAGACAGCAGGAGTTGCTTAAGCTCTTCCTACTTTCACAGAGGAAAAAATATTTGGAGACATAATTTAAAGGAGCAGATATTATCCGTTGTTCACATTTCTCTCCTTCTTCAACATTTGCTTCCTTTGTTTTTAATGTTCATAGGTAGAAATGCCGTCTTTATATATATTTATATATAAAGAACATATTAAGCTAAAATAAGTACGTTGGAAAATCTTGTGGATGTGGCTTATGCCAGGTGGGTCTAACACTGCATTGGCATTGAAAATACATTTGCAAAATGGTGGGTTTAATTTTTATCCACATCCATGTTGTTGTAAATAAACTGATACATCAGAGAAGCCAACAGAATTATGAAACCTTAGAATGAGGCCCTTGAGAATATAAAATTAGGCCATTTTTAAAGTACTGCAATGAAAAAGTAAATGTATTTTGCCTATCTTACAAAATATATCCTTTTTCACCAACTTCAACATTCCACTCTCTGGCCACATAGTCTTTTATTATATGGTCTTAGTCTAGTAATTGATGTGTAAAATGGCTTAAGTAATAATCTTCTATGGGTTATTCTCAGCTGTGAAAATTTTGAAGTTTATAAAATGGGTAAAAATCATGTCATTTTAGTCTTTACCAGTTAAGACTTCCCTTTCTTGCAAGTGGAATTTATTTATAAGTATGGGTAAGTATTAGAATAAATTATATTATACAATTATACCTTTATATGTCCCAAGATTTAAAAAAAAATATATACCATAATGCATAAAAGGAAATGGTAAACCAAAAGGCAAAATATGGCAGACTGGTGGATCCCTGCCAAGCAGATTAAATCTGAGGAAGTAATGCAAATTTCCAAACAGAAGTAGCAACAGGTTTCAGGAGACTTCTTTCATAGTCGTCGTGTTGATGCTAATTTTCTTCTGGGCAATACTTTTAATTCCTTTAAACAGAAGTATTTATATTTAACTGTTTTGTACGCTTAAATGATTAATCTTGTATTTTCTTCTCATTACCTCGTTCTCCCTCCCTCTCACAGACAAAGATGCTCACAGAGTAAAATTCATAACACACTCTTCCTAATGAACAAACTCCCACCAAGCACCAAAGTGCTTAATGATGCTCAGCAGGCAGAGCTCTGCAGTTCCCCTATGTGAGCCAATGTATAATCACACCACAAGTTAAAACAAAGTTAAAACAATATTTAGATTGCCAAGAGAAACACTGGAAATGTAAGACATGCTACATTTGAATTTTTCCAAACCTTAATTCTGTTCCTCTGTGTGTTCATCCACTGCAATTCGGTGGAGGGAGAAATACACAGGATGAAGCATTTGTGATTATGAAATTAAAATCTCTTTGCAAGGCAGCCAAAGTAAATGTAGGCAAACTGTTTTTAATCACTCTTCAGTAGCTTGCAAAATACCGTGTTTCAAACAATTTTATTTGTGTAGTACAGACTGTATTTATTGATTTCATCTCCTTTTCTTTACTGATGTCTACATGCCAAATTCTGCAATTAATCAGCTCTGCAATGAAGTTAGCAATTATCAAAAAGAAAAAACCTTTTTGCTGTGTTTTTTTTATTGGGGGTTCTTATATTAGAGCTGGCACTTAGAAACCCAGCTATCATGGACCACTCACAAGTGCTTTTAGGAATGCTGCTCAAGCATTCCATTTATTCTTGGGATAATAAGGCAAGGAGATCCTTAGACTGGGTGCTGGGAGGCCACTGCTTGTTCCCATCTGCTGGAAGGGTTCCAAAAACATTTGGATGGGGCAGCTGGGGACATGGCCAGCAGTCAGACTCCATGATCTTTGGGGTCTTATCCATCTTACACAGAATTAATATAGCTCTGTGATTTTGAAACACTACAAATGCCCCTCCTGTCCTCAGACAGTTCTGTCCTTCCCTGGCTGGGGGCAGCTGGTGAACAGGAAAATGTGTGCACTGCCCTCCTTTTTCTCAGATAGATACCCTTGTGTTACCTCCCTGAGTGGGACCCTGGATTTTATTGGCTTGTTGTAGGAGAAAGCTCAAGAGTCCTACAAAAATTTGGCAAAAATACCCTTTAACTGAGACCAATCCCTGTCCCTGCCAATGATCCCATAAGGATCATTGTCCTTATGGGGAAAACCCAAGGGTACATCTGTAGCTACAGTGATTTAAAGGAAAATTCATGAGAATATCCTGTGGCTCCTGGGTTCAAAACATGACATCTGTTCACACTCTTCACCTGCTCAGTGATGCTCCCAAAAGGCTGGTGTGGAACAGCCCTGCCCCTTTTGGGCTGTGCCATTGGGGCAGACAGGACAGTGCACCCAGCAAAGGAGCTGGTGCTTTGTTAGGGGGATAAGAGATTATTGGATTAGGTGGCACACAAACAGTGGAAAAGGCACTGTGAGAGGTTTGGTTGTACAGAACTTCCCACCCAGCTGTAGGGTCTCTTGAAATCTCTCAGCCAAGAGCAGAATTTCCAGTGTCTTTTTTGAAGTCTTGCTTCATGCTCGGGATTTTCTTCATGAAAAGACAACAGCCATTTGTTAGTTTAGCAAAACAATTAATCACACTAAAATGGTGGATTTACATGTTTTATTTATTTATGGTAAGGCTCACTCATAGGCATGCCTACTTATTCTGATTTTTTCATCTTCCCCTTGGTTTCTGATGCAATGCATGGCTGCAAATGGTTTTGCACATTTCTCTTCTCTAGATTTTTTGACCAGGGGTGACTATGCAGCAAGTTCTGTTGAGAAAGTGCACATTAAAAATGTCTTGCCACTTTGTAAGCACTAGGGATTTCATTTCCTGCTCTAAAAACGACTTCATTCAACTAAATACTGCAAACTTTCTCTATTTCACATTGATGTACTTAAAGCACTGCAAGAACCACAGAGCTGAAGTGCTGAATGTAGTAGGCAAGGAGGCTGTTTTGTTTCCCCAAGGAATGGCCTATTCAATTATCCATTGAGGGCCTGATTTCCTAAAAAGGTTAAATTCAGGAAATACTGGGATTTCAGTCATCTTTGCATTTGACCACAGTCTGGAGCTGGATGGATTCCCAGAGCCAATGAATGTTTCTGCTGCATTGACCACCCAACCTCCTAAAATGCCCCGTTAAAGGCCAGTGCTTATTATTTATCCAGAGCTCATTCTTTGTGCAGCCTCCAATTTTCACTGTGGTAAAGCAGACAAACCTTAGCACAGATAAACACTGGGTATTGATTGTGCTATTTATAAGGGGAACTCAGGCTCAGTCCTCCCTCTGCTTTACCATTACTGCAACATTCAACAGAATATAAAGCATAATTTTCCCACTACTGATTACATAACAGGAAATGCTGACATAATTCTTATCATAATGGCACTGCTCAGCGCTCACATGGGAAGACATCTTACAAACACCTTTCAGAAACTCTGGTTTTGGTACTACAGATACTATTTCACTTGAGTGAGGAAAAGAGTTTTAGGTATGTTCCAACACAGTAAATTTTGACCATAATGGCTGAATGAACTAAACAGCTTGGACAGACAAGTTCATAATTATCCTGTCAATAATGCTACATATAAAGATACATCTCCATGTGGAACATGGATTTGTTGAGAATGAGGGCCCATTCATACATTTCCAGAACACTTATTTAAAATAAAAAGCTGAAATGCCTGAGTTTGAATATTAATGATGATGCCTCAGGTTAAGATGAATATTTATTGCAAACTTCGTCTGAGAAATGGGAACAGTCTAAGCCACGTCATCTAGATGAACTTTTTTTCCCCACAACATGGCAGAAAAATGCTAAATATTTTAAGGTAATTCAATAGGCAATAGGAATACTTTTTGCTATGCAAATATGTTTGAAGAGAGAGAGATTCTTGTGCTCAAAAGGGAATGTTGCTTGGGAGAAACTTGTACTTATCAAATTCTACTCTTATAAGGGAAAACGGAGGTAGTTATAAAGGGAAAAACAGACAATTGCCCTTAACTCCTGCACCACTAATAGTTGTTCTGTGTGGGAGAAGGAATAAATAAGGTTTTGTTTGAAAGAAGGCACTTATGACCTGGCAATTACAGCTCTTGCCTCGGGCTCCTGAAGAAAAAAGCTTTTAAGTGCCAAGCTGAGCTGAGGTTGTTGTATTAAGGAGTGGGTGAGTGGGAGGTGTTCCACAGGCAGAAACAGGCTCTGCCTCTGCTTGGCTGGGTGACTGAAAACCAGCTGAACATTTTCAGTACAATGCTGAACTGACTAAACAGAGATTTTAAACGCCAGGTTATGCCACATGAGCTTGGGCACAGGATCACCCTGAGCTTTGGTATGGTTTGGCTGTGCTCCCCTTGCTCTGCTTCTCTTGGGGCAAGGGCAAGACTTTCTGCCCACAAAATCCCAGATCAACCTGCTGACATCATAAGTGTGACACAAGCTCCTGCAGGGACAGGCAGAAAGCCTCTGTGCACAATAAAAAAACTCACAAAACATCCATGATTAATAGATCAGGTACTGAAGAGATGAGCAAAGCAATTAATGGGGCAATTCCTTTGTATCAGAAAAACCTATGTCTCTGTTCTGCTAAAAAGAAAGAAACATTTCAGATTTGCTTGCACTAAGCTCTTCTTGAATATAGAGCAAGTTTGCTTCAGATCTTTGGTATTTCCCTTCCAAGTAGAGGCCTGACTGGAAGCCACAGCAAACCCATCCCATGTGTTCTTTTTAACTTCACTGCCAAAGATCTGAAGAACCAATAATTCCCCCAGCCAAAATCCCCCTTCACTCCTTTAAAATGCAAGTTAATACAGCACACTTTTTATTCCATCAAACAAAACCTCTCCACTGAAAAATTTAAAAATAACTGATTGGCCCACTTCAGACTGCCCATGACTTGGGAAACAGGAAAGTCTATAATGTATCAAAACCAGGCAACTGCAAAAATCGAGATTGTTCACATCCAGCCCCTTTCCCACCAGGCTTGCACATGCAGAGTTGCTAAACCTCATTACAATGTAGCATAAATGGAGGGCTAATTAACATAAGAAACTGATCCAAAAGAAAATCCCATCAACATACATGAAAACGAAGTTGATGCGTTTGAAATTCAGCCAACTACAAATTAATTCAACATAGATTACATATACAGGGAGAGAGAGGCTCCAGCAGAGTAACTGGCATTGTATGGGTATCTATGCCAGGGAGATTCCCCTTTCCCCTGCATCCCCTCCTAGTCAGGAAGATGAATTATATTTGTGCACCATATGCTCCAGCACCAAACGAAGCAGTGGTCAACCTCTTCGCCTTGATAGCTGTAATTCCTTTATAAATTAATTTGTGTTATGGCTGTTTTCCCCCCCTTTCTAGACAAGTGGTTCTGGGCCAAACACAGTCATATTGTGGCTTGTAAAAAAGACTGAGGTGTCTAATTACTGCACCCCTGCACTGTCACTGACAGCAGCTGGTGGCATCCACGCTGGTGCTGTGGCAGAGCATGTGGTGTTGTGGGAATCCCTCTGAGGCAGAAAAGCAGGAGAGAAAGGTGCCTGAACTGTGTTCAGGGTGAGAACAGCCTGAGAAAAGCCCTGTGCTGGTGTGTCTCTGTGCTCCAGGATCCAAGCTGGATTTACTGTGGGCTTTGCCATGGAGCAAACAGTGAAGGTGGGAACAGGTCAGGGCTGGCTCCAGGCGTGGCTGCAAACTCTGGTTGTGCCAAGGTGTGCCTTGGCAAGGACTCTCTTCCCACATCAGGGCTGCTGGTGGGAGCAATTTCTGTACAGAATTCACACCCTGGCCACTGGCAGCCTCGTTACACCAAAGCTTTTCAGAAACTTTATTTTATCCACCAGGTACAACTGTGAGCAGACCATTCAGTCCCACTGGTGCTGTGCAAGCACCCAAGCCATGTTACTTGAAGAAAACAACTTTGGGAATCCTGTTTCTACTCAAGCTGCTGCTGTGTGGCTGAGCAGTGGATTTGTGTGTCCTCACGCTGAAGGAAGAACCATTTTTCTTCCCTTTTATTGCTCTGGTCTCTAGATCTCAAATTATCTGAAATACTGTCTTAGTTAAGCTCATATTGCTCTGCCCTTCAGGTCATAGCAGATGCCAGGGCCAGAATATTCTCTAAAACACTGGCAGGTGTTTGTTTGAGTGGACTTTTATAGGTCTGAAGCCTCATTAGTTGTTTTCATGACCTGAATACTGATTTAGCAGTGTGCTTCTTAGGCTCTGGATCTGAACACTCAGAAAATTCCAATTAATTTCAGTCTATAGGTACTAGTTGTCCTTACTTAAAACAATATGAATTAATTTAATAAATATCTTTTATGGAAATAAAAATTCTGTGTAAGTATAGCAGATGATTAACAGAATCTCTGTAATAAAGTATTTCATGTCAAGATGTCCCATGTACAGTGAAAAATAAATTGTTGGGTCAAGTGGCAAGTGAAAGATATTCAGGATTGGTAACACCTCATTAAAAACCATTTCAACTGCCCTAAGGCAAGATGTTAATACACAGTAATTGTCTGCCCAGAGCGAATCTTTTTGCAGTTACATGAATAATGCAAAGTAACTAAATATGCTTGTTTATGTATTTAGCAGATTCACTATAACTTCAAAGCTAAAGACTCATATTTTTTAGCTTTTTATGCTACAATCACAAGTTCACAAATAGGAGAAAGAAGGATAAAAACACTCTTTTCTGCAACTGCAAACTTCACTTGCAGAAAACAAAGTATGAAAATAATTTAATTAGGGTATCTGTGAATCCTGAGGAATTAGTTCTGCTGCTACATCTGCACTCATCTTGTTGCTCTAATGAAAACGCAAACAAATAATAGGACACCAGCAATTGTAATTTAAACAGTGTAAGTGATGCCTAGTGCTGCTCAGAAAACTACAGAATGTTTTCCAACTGCTTTTGTGAAATTGTGGATGTGTTTTTTAGCATTTTAGCCAAGAATATCTATAAGTAGTGGGACAAAAATTCTGGTAAATTCCAAGTACTCCCAGAAACAGAAGACAATCTCCACCTTCAATCTGCCTGTAGAAAAGGAATTTGAGGTTTATGCTTCCCAAAATAATATTTTGATCTTATGTTTCAGACTTTCAATGTCTGGAAAAAGGGAGTTCACTTTTCTGCTGAATTGCTCTTTCATAAACTACTACCCAAAGTTTTGGAAAGGCTGGAATTCTTAACACTAATCCCTAAATTCAGTCCTTCATAACATATTTTATGAAAGTAGATGTCTTGATATGTACTGAGTGTTGAAATAAGTAGTTTACAGTTTGGGCCAAGAAAAATTGTATCTCTTATCTAAAATAATTTTTACAAAATCTTTTTCTCTGCAACTACTTGGCCATTGGTATATAATTTGTGTATTCTAACATTGCTGTAAGATGTAAACAAGATTTAATCTAGTGTTCCAGAATATTAATGTCCCATATGAAGATTTCATTTATTATTCATACTTAGAAAGTAGCCAGTTTTACTGGGTTTTGTATGTTTGCTCTGCTGCAAAGAGCTCGAAGATATGATCTGGTTTGCAATCTAGAATAAATGTCCTGTTTCAGTTGAGCAAGAACGTGGTACCACTGGTTCTTCCATCAGCAGGAGACAGAGTGGTTGACAAACAACAGCTCATTCCCTACTCTTCAGAATTAAATAAAATTTCCTGCTAATTTCTGGAGGTCTGTCCTAGAAGACTTGTATTACTCAGCGCAAAAATACAATTTATGTAACTGTAAATTGTGTCAGTACAGAACTTTTTATGCTCAGGGAGGAGAATTTCCTTTGGTGACTCTGTAACCCAGAGACTTGTACAGGTCCTGTAACAATCAACCTCCCAGGACAGGAATCCATGGCAGGGAATCTAAATCCCTGTTGTGTTAGCAAACAAGCTGTTCTTTAATTAGACATCATCAGCTATATTTTTTTAACTGTCTATATTCTAAACTTATGATCTAACCAGATCAGGGGAGAAAAAAAATAATAGGAGGAGGAGGAGCCACGAACTTAGAGCAGTGACCCTGATCAGAAACCAGGGCAAACCAACTGGGTTTGCACAGATTTTTCAAAATGTAGAAATCAATACCAGGAATTGGTGTCAAGTATGTTCGGGGCAGTCTGAAGCCCCCTGAAGAAATGAGAAGGAGCTGTGCTCTCCCTCCCAATGATGTGTTTCAGCCTTGATTTTCCAAGGTCTCTTTTTCAGGATAGTTCGTGCCTACCCTGCACTTGGCCCTCCCTGCTGAGAATACCGACAAGAATGTCTCATCTCCATGTGATACTTAATCTCCACTGCAAACCCCCGAGGGGCAGAGATCACCTCCACTTGTCTGTAAAACCTAATGTGCACATATGGCAAAGAACAAATAGTAAAAAGGATCACAGACAATACGTGAGGCTAAGTTTTGTTTGCCTTTCTGACATCAGAGTGTATTTACAGCACAATTACTTTCCAGAATCCTTAAGCCCCATAAAAGCCTGTGCAGCTCTAACCAGGGTTAGAGGTGACATCATTCACTACAGGAACACTAAGTTTTATCACCAGTTTTTCTCAGGAAAAGGTGTTCTGTTAACAGCATTTGAGGTTGAAAGGCTAGTTGGGAAGACTGAATCCTTTGTTTTGTCCTATTGTATATCTGATGTGGCAGCTGCTCCCTGATTTAAGACAAACGGGATCATCTCCAATAATGGCAGCAGAACTTAACGCAGGGAATGACAGAAATTTTCAGGTTTTCAACACTTTTCTCCTATTGCTTTCCCCAGTCAAAAAGCAGTGTGCAGTAGCTGCAGTGTGTCAGCAGTGCCCTGCTGAGGATGGCTGATCTGGGAGCAGGGATTTGGGAAGGGTGATGTTCCTCAGCAGCATGCTCATCCCTGACCACAGCTCTCACCAGCCTTTTAAATTTAACTGAAGTGCCTTTCAGTTTCTGTGTGGGAAAATATATGCAAATATTTAGCTTTGGTCATGTCTCAATCACAATGTCCTTGTTTTGAAGGCAGTGAAGCAGGCTTTGACTGCTCTGCTTCCAGCTGCAGGCTGGGCCAGAAAAAGCCACCATTGCACCTTTAAAGTAATTTAAACCAGCATCCTGCTCTGGCCAGGGTGACAGTGAGGGAAACAATGCAGGTGAAGAGCTAAAAGCTGTCTTCCAAAGGCAAAGCCCTCTGCTGAAGTCATAAAGTGTGCACATGATCGTTGGGTTGGAGCAGGGAGCCAGCTTTCTGCCAGAGCTGGCATGGGAGCAGAACATTATTTGGATTCAAAAACTATGTTAGAGAAGGACAACAACATTGTCTTAATGACTCATTTTTGTCAGACTGGATTCAAAACTTATACCAACAAATTTGACATTTCATACTGCTCTGCAGAAAGCAAGTAAAATGAGTCCATGTTTTAAAACAGCAGGGAAGCTTCCAGTGCTACAATTAACTGGTAACATATGCCACTGCTGCCAAGAGGATTTTTAATCTCTTTAAACATTAATGTAGCATTTTTGCTTCTGTCGCAATAAGGCAGCCATCTGTGTTTGAACCTGCTGGGAAACTGGGGATATGTTTACAGAGAGAGAAATAGAGAGAGGCAGAGAGGGAGGTAGACATCCATGTTTCTAGACCCAGCATCAAAAATAACAATTCAAACCTTTTAAATAGTATTATTAAGGTGTCATATAGCAGTAGGAAGATTGTTAAAATGCTCAGACTGCTCAATTTAAAACTGTATGAAAAACTAACCCCCAACCCAGAACATATTCTCCTTATTTAATGTACTTGTTTTTCTGCATGACTGTGAGCAGTTAATAAAGGATTTCATTACAGACTTATTTCCAGGAAAATAGCAGGTCTATGACATTGAGACAAACCTTTTATATGATATTGAGCAACAGTAAAAAGCTGAGTTCTGTAAATCCTTTCAGCGTGAGCCTCCAATTCTGCACTGTAGTCTCATATTTATGAGGTTTTAATTTAATTATTTTTTATTAGGAACTAATGTCCTCTGAGAACCAGACACAAAAATGCAAGCTCACAGCTACCCTCTACAGACATATAAAAGGTGATGGATCTTGGAAAAGCATCAGCCCTGCCTTTTTTTCCCAGTTTCTGTCTGCACTCCTTGGGATGACAGCCTTCAACATGGGGACAGGTCTGGGGAAAGGAGAAGTGAGGGGGATTTAGGGTGAGCTGCACTCAAAAACAGGTCTGGAAAAGCCATGGTCATGGATCTTCCTTGTTTTTTGGGGATGATCCCAAAGCAGCTCCCTGGTGCAGGCTCTGGAGCCAGTGTACCCCCAGACCCCAGCTGGGCCAGCAAGGTGTGGGACAGGCTGTCACAAAAATAACCAGGCAAAAATAACACAAAAACAACCTGGTACAATCCCCAGCTGAGGAGGGATGCCTGGGAAAACACCAGCCCTGACACAGATCACTGCAGCCTTTATGAATTCACATGGTTAATATTTTTTAATTTGGTGGGCTAAATTGTTAAGTGCTGACATCCAGCATCCTTTGATGAAGCTGCAGGTGCTCAGCACATTTAAAAATGTAGGCACACATTTTTGGGTCCATTTGTTTTTCCTGGCTACAGCAATTCAGGTGGGAGGTTTTAAAGAACTTAAGTAGGCTTTTTGCTGCTGGGTTATTGCTGGTTGCTGTGGATATATTGACTAATGGATGGAAAGGGGATACAGGAGTGGTCTATTGTGTTATTAAGGATTGTCAAGCAGGAGATAAAGCCCCTTTTAAATGGATATGTGCATAGGTTAAAATACATCACATGGATCCAGACACCACTGTATAAACCCTGGAGTGATAGCTTTGGTTACAGCTCCTAATTTAGTTTAAATGTAAAATGGCCATAAATAACAGTTATTTCTCACACAGACAATTAAGTACCCAATATTTATGAAATACCATGTATCACACAGACCACTAAAGTTTGAGAAAAATCTTGTGCTGTTTTGGAGATTTATTACATCCTATATATTTCCTATTACATCCCATGTATTACCTAATGAGAGAAAACCTATATGAAAAGAATAATTTCCTTTCTCATAATACTTGTTTCAATTTTATCTCTTTTTGTTTCAAACTAGCCCTTCCTTAGCTTTCCTGGATCTGGAACTGGCATGTACTGCCTTGTATCTTTATTATCTTTATGATGTGTTGAACTCACCCATTAAAAGATAAGTGTAATTCTATGACAAACCACTTCACCTGCCAGCAGTTAAGCTTGGACTATAATTGTGAATTGTTTGATTTAGAATTGCTAAATATGCACTGAAGTATTTAAGCTCCCTACTTTTTTTTTTTTTTGCCTTTATATTTTATAAAATTTTGTCACAAACCAATCCTCTTAAAACAGACTAAGATAATATTATCAGACAAAAATAATGAGAGTAAGTCTAGTAAGAGAAACTAAAAAGAAAGGCAGTAAAATTCCTGACAATGGCAGTATTTATGAGCCACGTGCACAGAAACAGTGAAATTTGTCTATATTACTCATCATTGTATTTTTAAAACTAATTTGTCCATCTATTTTTTAATACTTGTGATTCCAGATTTTGGCTTTTAAGTGACAAACTGTGATTGCCTTGGATTTTGCTTTCTGCAAAATATTTCAGATAAAAATTCTGCATAATAACAATTTTAAAAAAATCATTTTTATTTCATAAACTCTTGAAGAATTCTCACTTTTCCACAATTTTTCTGTACAGAAATTTCCTGCATTACAGCCATGTGGAAAAGAAAGGATGCTGGACTTGCTCCTGCTTGTCCATATATTCACTTCCTTAAAAAAAGAAGACAGTATGATTGAGACACGATCAAAGCTAAATATTTGCATGTATTTTTCCACACAGAAACTGAAAGGCACTTCAGTTAGCTGTAAAAGAATTGCCTTTATGAGGTATTTAATTCAGTCAGTGCCTATGGGTGATAGGTAACAGCAAAAGAATATTAAAGTTTTGTTTACAGGACCAATTAAGGACTAAAAAATTAACTTAGAGAAAAATATTGATAATAAAAAGCCCAGCATGAAATCTGATGATAAAATAGTTACTAAACCCTCATTCTCTTCAAGAGTGTTCAAGGAAATACCAATATTCACTCAATAGCAAAAAACCCAACAGAGAAATAATATTCTGTAATCAGCAGAGGCAGCCCAGAGAGGCTGTTAATTTAGCCAAGAAATCAATCATCTTGGCCAGGAATGATTTGCTCCTGTTCAACCAGGTCACTTTTACCATCTTGAAACCTGAAAACGATTTCCACGAGGACACAAATGAAGTTGCTTTTTCCAGGCCCAGAATTCTCCATCCCCTCCTTGCCTTGAAGAAGGAATCCCACCTGTGAGTCTCACAGCCAGATCCAAACATTAAAAACAATTTCTGGTGGCAGGAAGAAGAGATCTTTGCCAGGTGCCAAATATAAAGCAACACAATGGTTGGCACTGTAGTAAACTTGCTTAAATGATTTCTTTTGGATTTTTTCAGCCCTGAGTAAGTGGACCTCCCTTGCATTGGAAATGGCAACTGAAATATTAAATAAAGCAGCATGCCAACTTTTTAAAGGCATAAAAATAAATTAAAACTTGAAAATTTGGATTCAACAAGTTCATCATGTTTGCAACTAACAGTGTCAATATACTGAAATGATTCAAGATACAGGTCCTAGTTCTAATTTTTTGGACAATGTTGTTTTCAGTAACGAGTGGTTTTGGCTCAAATATGAATTACTGCTCTTCTGGATGGAAGCTGACTGGTGCCATCCCACAGAACAGAACATAAAATCTTATCTAGTGGAGGGCACTTATCAACTGCTACAAATACCACGTTCAAAATCATTTCATGACCAAAATCAAAGTCCATTTCTTCTCTTGTCAGTTCTCTACCACTCTGAGAGCTCTCCTTACACGCTAATCAAAGTGATTTTCCCCCCTCTCTCTGGATCAATTTCCTTCCACAATAAAAATCAATTCTCAGTCACTTTGTCTTCCCTAGTCAAAGTCAATTCCCCTCATGCTGACATACATATTCAAATGCCTCCCCCTGTAACAACAGCACTTAGTGCCTGCACCAGCAGCACAATCCAACCCACAGCAAGTCTTTATGAATTGATCTGGTTTGCCCACAGGCAACCAAAATCCCCACTCACACTTGCAGGATCAATTTCCTCATCCCAGCTGAACTCTGTTTCCCCCCACTGACCATCCTGTCCCTCCTTTCATGACACAGGAATGAGTTTCTGCCCTGCCTTGTGCCCTTCAGAAGCTCTGATCTCCTTCTATTACATCCCTTCCATGGTTTTATTCCAGCTTTTCCCTTTCTTATTCCTTGTATCAAACTGGTAGCAGTCCCAGAAATACACATTCCATTCTTCTTTCCCTTTTTTTCACACCTGTCTGGGGTCTCTTACACACAATTCCTTCTTAATTCAGCAGTGGTGCAATAAGCTTACTTAAATAGAGGTTGAAACACTTCATTGGCTCAAGGAATTAATTCTGCCCGTACCTTTTATTGTCTTTTATTTTTTCCATTTGTTTTGCTCAAAATGCTACCCTTTTCTTACATCCTGATCCTCTGAGATTTCAATACACAGTTCTCAGAAACACGCTCCAGTTAAATTGTCACAATTCCATTAACTATCTTCTCTGAACATCTAGACCCAATACTTCCCTCTAACCAAGATTTGTGGGATGTCATTTTTCTAAAATGCTTTACAGATGGACTCTGAAGAAAACCCACCCACTCATCATATGTCTCTCATGGGGTTTTTATACCTTTTTGGTAGATTTTCATCCAGACTTGTCTGATTGTATTTTGAGAATAATTGTTTTACAGCTCAGGAAAAAGGGAAAATGAAAACATAAGCAAATATTCTAAATAATATCTAACCAGAATTTCATATCTCTCAGCCTTTTGAGTAAGACTTAACCTTCATGTGGGTAGATAAATAGGATAAGAAAGTAAGTGCAGAAAACAATGGAGATCAATATTCAAGTCTTGGTGTAAAGCTATTAGATGTTATATTCAGAATATCTAAAATAATTTTAATGACAATGTTCACCTTGAAATTATTTCAATGCACTAAAATATTACACCTGCAATTGCAGTGCTGGATTATATTAGGCTGCTAATGTAATCTCCTTCAAATTTTTTAGACAAAATTCTAATACTGTGATTGATATCATCATGTTTTAGCCTCAATCACTACCACAATATCAACCTCCTTGACACATAGCTTCAGAAGATTTTGCTTTTTCTGTCAGAACAAACAAAGAGCATTTTTCCCCCCTCAGAACAAAATTTACGTTATTTCAGGGGAAAGCAATTTTATTCACTCATGACGGTCTTTATCTTTTCCCTCTACCAGCATTCCAAACTCCCAACACTGTGTGTGCTGTTTGGAATGGATTTCTATGCAAAAATAAAAAGGGGTGGGGAAAGTGGCCATAAGTGCAAACAACAAAACAAACCAGGGGTTTTGCTGGCATGGAGCAAGGCATGGCTGAGTGCTTTCCTGGAAACCCAGCCTGGGAGGGCTGCAGTCCCATCCTCCCTGTAAATGCATTAGTACCTATTGTTTTAGCACCAGGTGCACATGTTTGTCTACAAATTATTTTCCTCCTGAAGGCCAAAGAACAAAAGCCAAAAAACTCCCCCTAAATTGGAAAATAACCTCATCCAAGCTCATTTGCAGGAAGAGCAACAGTCTCAGCTTTATCATTCCAAAACCCACGAAGGCAACACAAGAGACAATTTCGTGTGCTTTACATGGAGGAAAAGAATATTTTTTCCTTAAGAAAACTCAAACAGCCTCACTGAGGGACTGGGGGAAGAAATGTTCCAAGTCTAATGATGCCTTTGGTTTCAATAAGTTTTGTCTAATTTAGCAATAAGATAAAAATCTGAATTTCCTTTTGTCATTCATTTTATCATAGGTCTTCCTGTACAGCCAGAACAATTAAAATCTTGTGTGGAATGACTGAAAATGTGCTCAGAAGGGGAAGTTGCTTGCTTTGGTTTTGCCTTTTCTTTTGTGTTCTCCAAAGACCTGATTGAGAGACTGCACAGCTGGAGAATATTACTCATGTGGAAAAAAAAAAGAAAAAAAAAAAGAATCTAAACCAATTAAAAATACTTGAAATTTCATAGAATATTTTATGACTGTCTCAGTCCTGGATTTCAGATTGAGTAGATCTTTGCAACTCCTTCTGATCACATTTCAATGACAAACAACACATAACATGATCTGAAGCAATTTTGGAAAACATCACACAGCAAATCCAGAGCAGGTCTTTTTGCCCACAGTGATTAACATCAGAAGCTCTCAGGTATTGTCAGTTTTCTACAAATCTACTTTCCCAATTTTGAATTATTTTAAGGAACACAGAATATTCAGATGGATTTCTGACAATTGACATTGAGTCATCTAAAACCAGGGATTTATCCCCTTCCATTATGACAGCACAAACAGGAGTGCCACTTCTTTTAAGGAGTGGGTATTTGTCATGATATTCCCAAATAAAATATCAATTCAAGCTTTCATTTTTAGAGTTCTTCAAAGTTCTGACATGATTACTTCTGCAACAAACAGCTATGAAGAGATTGGATCTGCTGTTCCACGAGAGTTTTGGAAAGGAGGGACTTACCCTGACAAATCAGAGCAGAAATTGAATCTATCAAGCAAAGTCACTCCTCTGAAGGGAAGTGTTTAATTTCGAAAGGCCATTTAAAAAGGTCTGTGGGAAGTAAAAAGAATATATAAGGCAAAAATCCCTTTTTACTTAAGATCACATAGATGAGACCACAACAGGAGAGCAACGTGTTCCAGCTGCCAGTGGTATTTTCCACAAGCACAGCTCACTGGTTTCAGTGGTAAACAGAAATAGAAATAAGTTATTTGGAAGAGGTTTCTCTTTCCTGCTGGGGAGCTGAGGGGTGGGGTTGGTGTTCAGGGGGGCAGGAACTGATAAGGTACATTTCAGCTGAAATTTGGTGCTTGGCTCAGTAATGACAGCTCAGAAGGAGACATCTAGAGAGTCATGAAAGGTTTGTCTTGAGGACAAGGTTCACCTCTGAGGCAGGGACAGAGAGGGAATTGGGTGGATTTGGGGGAAGGACACCTGGGAGCAGGAAGCTGAGTTTGCTGCTCAGAGAAAACACAAAAAGAAAGAAATGGGAGTGTTTCTTGACAAGGGCAAGAAGAGGCTTTGTGAGCAAAATATTTTAACTCACTTTTTTACCCATCCTGGTTCAGCTTGTCACCAATTGCTCACAGGGACATCTATCCTGCGAAGAACTGAGCTCTTTTTCTTCCCCCGTTGAAGATTTCTGTCTGCAAATCCCATTCCAGTCTCCAAAAAGCAGTCCTAGAAATGGCTGTGGGAAAAAGAGGTGACTATTTACTCTGCCTGTGCCTTTGAACCATCTCTGGGTTTGAGTATGGAAATGAAAGAGACACAAAAAGAATCAGAGCAAGAAGGCCTATGCCCAGGTACTCTCTTCTTGTAGAGGTTCACACTGGGTTTAAATTAATAAGTGAATATTGGCAATAATAAAAAATATCCTTCTTCACTTCAATGTGGAACCAGAAAACAGCACTCAGAAATCACTGTTGTCTCCCCAGACAAAATGAATTTGTGGGGGAAAAAAACGAACACAGAGAAAGGCACGTTCCCAAATGTCTGATATTTGGGGGTTTTTTGGGTGGAGATAAGAAGGGCAGCAGTGAAACAGTGGAAACGTTCCTGAAGTGCAGCAGCAGAAAGCATGAAATTAAATCAAATAATTAAGCATGTGTGAACTGCTGCTAGCAGGAGGATGCAAATTACTCATCTGTATATCTGACTTCCCAAAATGATAAGGAATGTTGGGAAGGGGAATCATCAGTCTTGGTGGTGATGGGGTCAGCTCTACATCCCTATGGGAACCCAGGTGGGAGTAGAGGCAAGAGAGGAAAATTTTCTTCTTCTTGAGAGTTTTGACCCCTCTAAAGCCAGCAGTGGGTATAAGAGGAGCTGAAAGGAAGAACCTGAGAAGCAAGGTGTTAATCCAAAGTTTGATACAGATGGAGAGAATTCTCTTTTCTTCAGTTCCTAAAACCTCACTTCAGAGGAAGACAGTGCTGTGCCAGCTGGGGAAGGCAAAGGAAGAGCAACTCCCAATTCTCCTGCAGAGGCCATTTCTATTTAATTTAAGAATTAGCTTCTGATGAGTCATCATCTCTATAATGACAAAAAACTCAAGAAAATAAAGAAAAATTAAGAACTTGCTACAACATCGATGTGTTTGTGTTTCTGTACAATAATCTGACTCTCAAATATTTAACCTAGATATACTTCTGGAACAAACTGAGTTTTTTTCCTGCTTAGGGACTGTAACTGGGCCAAAGTGTGTTATTTGCAACTGTTTTCAGTGCTACAGTTTCCTCTCTTAATATTTGTGTTCAGGTATCATTGTTGGCTTGATTTTCCAGAGCTCAAAATGTGCACATTTCATATTCCATTCCATTCCAGTTCAGCACCTTCTCATGAGATATGAAAAAAATATTCATAGAAAGAGGTTGTATTTGGGTTTAACATTGTTAGCGTTTCCTCTCATGAGGGATATTAAATAATTTCATGCACAACTGCTCAAAATATTTTTTAAACTTCTGTAAACATAAGATTGCCAAAATCTAACATATGTTATGTGGTATTTAATCCTCCAGAGGAACTGAAGGAACAAAACACTTCTGCTAAAGTAATTAATAAGCACCAATACAGATACCTAGAAGCTGTTCCATCAAAATGAATCATATCCTTCTTGAAGTCACACCCAATATTTAAGCAGTCTAAAAATGAAAATTCAATACAGAAGAACACCGGCTGAAACAAGTGCTGAAATCTCATGTATCGAGATAAAATCACCAAAGCTGTGCTACCTTCTGGTGCTCCTGAATCAGGAAAAATAGGGAAGTTATTTGTAGAAAATTAATTTTGCCTATGAGAAACCTCTTTTGGCACAGCACATGAATCCTGTGGGGACTGGAGATTAAGGTTAAAGTGCATGTTAATGAATTATTGAAAGTAAATTAAAAACCAGCAGAGTTCCCTAAATCCACTTCCATTGGTAAAGGTAATTTCAGTTACTGCTTACAGGCAGAGAATGACAGATAATTCTTACTCTTTTGTTTTTCCTGCAATTTAACATATGCAAAATTCTCTGCTAAATGAATCCCACTGTGATACTTGGTCAGCATTAAAGTGCTTCACATATTTTGTCCTAATATTTACTAGGCAAAAACAGAAACTCAGGTCGTGTGTGGATCTTTTCAATCAACATAGAATTCCTCAAGGTGTAGCAAAAAGTTCAAGCTCCTTCTATCAGATCAGTGTTGAAGCTGCTGCCTGCGGGTCCTGGGCAGAGCTGCAGGAAAATATTTCTTGCAGTTCAGGGCAAAGCCAGAACAATTAAATTCTCCTCCTTCTCTCAAGGTGTGATAGCACAGAGGAAATAAATTACAATTCCATGAAGAGCAGAAGGCATAATAAGGAGAGGCAGTATCCCAATCAATGAGGTATTTCATTGGATTACCATTGCTAGTTCTGAAAAGGGAGCTGCTCAATTGTTTTACTCTGCACTCAATGAACACTTAAATAAAAATCAGCATCTGAGCCTGAGTTAGGATCATGGACTCCTCCACAGGTGATGTCACTGGGCTATAAATTCATGATCTTTCTCTTAATATTTCATGCTTCATTCTTTTTTTTTTACTACTTATCATATGAGAATTTTACACATAAAGCTTAGCTTATACATCTTAATATTTCTATTTTTATTCTTTACAATGTTTTCAATGCAATTTTTATGATGGGTGCGGATTTTTTTCTGCTTTTCATTTTAAAGTAATCTTTCCAGTATGAAATTTCTTTATTGAAGTCATATTTCAAAATAATTTTAAAAATTGATTCTTGGTTTTGATTTTGAGAATTCTCTTAGTACTCAATAAGGAAGTCTGCATGGGTTAAGATGTTATTAAAAAAATGTAAGTCCTCAGTAAAATCAGAAAAGAAAGAAAGGAAAAACCCCATTTTTCTCCATCTTCACATTATAAAGAATGGAAAGTTACAGCTTTAAATGTCCAGGTCGATTTTCATGTAAAGGCATTTTCAGAATAAATGTGTTTTTTGTGGTTGAGTTACAAAAAGTTTCATTCAGTTGTCATTATCTGAATGACAGAAGTGACATAGAAATTGAAATCCCTTTTTCCTTCACAGAAGCTTCCTCCAATATGGTATTGAAAAAACGAGTTGAATACCAAAACTGGCACTGCCTTTTTCACGTGGGCTTCTGCTGGGCCAACACGCTGCACACCTTTGCAAAATGCTTAATTAATTTACACTAATGATGCAGACACTCCACTCTTACTCAGCTCTCCCCTCCTCTGCACAGATCCACTCCTGAGGATCAAAGTCGACATTCCTGGAGCTTCTCTGAGTGCCCCAGGGCACAAATTACCTCTCTCAGTAGGGATATGTATAATTTATTTATTTTTATTCGTGGATGAAGAGGCTCTTCAGTGTCTTTACCACAAAACAGAATAAAGTGGCCATGAAATTCGGGCTCATCAGTGGATGAGGCATCATTAGCCTAAAATTCCTGTGATTAAACAGGCTGAGACAAGAGTAAGCTTAATTACATAGGTGGGAGACTTTAAGGACCACATTAAGGAACAGAAGAGGGAAACCTCACAGCATTGTACCCTTTATGTAACAGAATCTTTATAAAACATGTATTTAGCAGATATATTTTCTGCAGACAGGTTCTGCCAAGTATGGTTTTGAACGTTTTAGAGACCAAAACACAGATTTCTATGAAAAAAAAAAACAAAACAAACTACTACAGTTCCCAGTTCAAAGTGAATTCTTTCAACTACATCACAAATCTACTTTTTCCCTAGAATACAAATCCCTAAAATTCCCTAGAATAACTAGAATACACTTTATAGATAGTTTTCTGTTGTTTTTTATTTTTGTTTTTGTTTTTGTTTTGGTTTGGTTTGGTTTTTTTGGTTTTTCCCTTTGGAAACAATCCTGCCCTTCCCCCAACATAAAGGCTTTTGGATCCACTCATCAACTTCCATTTGACAAGTATAGAGATCTGAAAGATACACAATCCAGAAAATACGAAAATAGTCATGTAGTGGGCATGAATGGCTTTAAGCTGATGGAGGGCAGGCTCAAATTGGATATTAGAAAGAGTGGGGTGAGCTTTGAGGTCCCTTCCAACCCAAACCATGCTGGGATTCTGTGAAAATCAACAGCCTGAGAGAAAATCACTGACCCTAAAGAGGGAAAGATTGAGAGTCTGACATTTTCTCTTTCAAAAAACTGTCTATTTTACCAGTTTTCTAGTCATTTTTGGAGCCAGCTGACACCATTTTGTGCGTTGGTGGGTAATGGAGAAGTGCTGGGCTTGAAGGAAACTCTGGTTCCAGGTCTCCTGAACGTAGGAACACATTTACAAGAAATGAGGCTCCCTTGTTTCACAAGGTGTCTTTCCAGGTTTTCATCCCACAGCAATTGTTTGTCACAAAGCTGAAATACTTAAAAATCAGGTTCTGAAAGAGTCTGCACTGAGAACTTCACATTTTTCACAGCTCAGCAAACGCTGTCATGGAAAAGCTCTGTTAACATAGTTCACATACTTGTGCTGAAAATGACATTTAGCTTCAGACACACACACACCAAGTCAGAGATGCAAAAAATTCCAAATATTTTTCCACATAAATCCAGAATGATAAAATATTATCTGTTAGCACAAAGCAGAATAAAAAAACCTGAGTCTCTTTTTGAAGGTATTTAAGCTCAGCAACTCTCTAAAAGAGCATTTTCCCTCGCTGCTTTTAAGAACCCAAAATTTATTGCAGCATAGTAGGAGTCTTCAAGGTCAAAGGGTAGATAGTCTGCTTGCTGCAATATAATCTGACATGATAAATCATGTACAAGCAGCCAGCAGTGCTGCTATCATGAATTTGAAGGAGAATAGGAAATGATTTTTACAAAATATTCATTAAACTATATGGCAATTTTCATTTTTTATGTGTTCTGTTTTACTGCTTTGTTTTCCTTCCCAATAAACAATCTTTACAAAAAGCCCCTTCTCTTTCTTATCTTTCCTTTGAAAACATTATGTCACAGAGCAAAGGCTGCTAATGGAATAGTTTCAGAGACAGGAGGTAGAGGCTTTCTTTGGGACTATACCATAGAAAAAGCGTTTTTCAGAAAGTATGAAAGAAAAAACTGACATATTCAGGGGTTTTTGTTTGTTTTGTTATGAAAAAACACGTGTATAACATTCTTGAGGATGATGGCAGAGGATCAGAGCCTTCAGCAACACTTTAATCTGCTGCTCAACACTATTTGTATTTCACCTGAAGGAAGAAATACTTGAGAGACTGACAAAAAAAGAGTTACTGAATTTGTTTGGTGCTAAATTCTGCAAGCATGCCAGGCTAGCTGAAAGCTGTAAAACCCAAAAATCTCACAGAACCATGCAGTGGGAACTCCTGAAAGAGGTGTTTTACAGGACACAAAAGGAGATCCTAAACTAGCCAATGCCACGACTGCAGGGTGGGAGTGGGAGGCAATTTCACAACACGTAAAATCTTTGGACTTTCAATCCAAGTCCTTATGGGCAATGTAAATAAATAAATAAAGTAAATATGAATGCAAGCATGAAGAATACCCAGAACCCAGTGCACTGTTCAAAACAAAGCAGCTCAGGATCTCTTTCATTTCGAACAGGATGGGATGCAAAGAGGCAGAGTGAATTCCACTAAAGATCCAAGATTTTAGTTGTACTGCCAGAAATGGCTTTCAAGGTGCTCTAGAAGAAATGATGAGGTTTTATTCCCTCTTCTTACATAGATTGCAGAGTTATCCCTGAGAGCAGCTAAATTTAATCCATTGCTATACAAGAAGGAATTATTATTATTATTATTATTATTATTATTATTATTATTATTATTATCTTCTTCTTCTTCTTCTTCTTCTTCTTCTTCTTCTTCTTCTTCTTCTTCTTCTTTTAGGACCTGAAGATTAATTCTTTGCTTTTCAGAAAGTATTAAGTTTCTTTTTCCTGCCCTTATTTTCCAGTCTCCATAGCTCCCCTATCTGACACTCTTTAATCTGTTTTCAGTGTCATTTGCAAAAATGAAAAGCTGTAAATCTTTCTTTAATTCAGGACAGCTGAGGATATTCACACTGTCCATTTACCTATAAAACACAGAAGTGGCTGAGCTACTCAAAAACTGGTAATTTAAACAAACATTTGCAACAAAGATATTAAATATAATATTTAATTACTCAATAAACTAATACACAAAATCACTGATTCATACACAGATAACAATAAAACATAGAGGCCAAACCTCAATCTAGAAAGTATTTGCCATTTCTATTTGAATTATTGCTGGCAGTATCAGCATTAAAAAAGGAAAGGCTTGACTTTGATTTGACCCTATGCCTTTATTTTTGGGATGGCAGGAGAGAAGTCTTTATTAGCCAAGGGTGCTCAGTTTGCACCTTATTACCTGTATAACTAACTCAGAACAGCTGAGCCACATGGGGTCTGCATTTCACTGCAGCACCAAATCCCAAACTGGGCAATTCTATCAGGGCACCACATGGCAGGTGCCAAAACCTCTCATTTTTACCCAGGAAACCAAGCAGTGGCACTTATTAAATGAGAAATTATTTCCACTCTTTTTACATAGGGAAGCTTGAAAGCACGAGCACTGTGAGGGATGTATAAATGGAAATTAGATGCTGCTTTTTGCCCAGAAAGCAAACAACTATCAGCCCCATCAAATGTTTGTTTTTCCTTTTCTTTTTAATTCCTTGGAACAAAAAGGCCAGCTGGCATTCCTTCCATTTCTATTATTTTCTCAAGATTCAGAGCAAGCCAAACTCATGATTACCATAAATCTAGAGGGCAGTGTCTAATAGATAAATCTACCAGAGCTGATGATTAGCATTTAGCTTTTGAGAAGAAACCCTGCTCATATTGCACCCATGATCCAATTTTAAATACATCATATGAAAATGGAATGCAGCTCTCCACCCAGCTGCTGCTCTTCATTCCACCTTTTCTCTCTGGCTCAGAACACTCTCATTATCATCACTGTGGGCTGTCATTTACAACTTTCCATGCCTTTTGTGTCCAGTGAACCAGGAGGAGCTCAACCCAGTCCACCTGACCCACTGAACAAGTGCCTTTGCTATAACCAGGGGCTAGCTGAGCACATTAAATACTGTTTTGAGTCACTAAACACAGAACTCTGCAGTAAATGCAAGCTGAGACACTCCAGGGTGGATTTATTCCTCATAAAAATAGGTGTAATCCTTCTTCAAAGACTGGATGCTCAAAGGGCTGAAGGAACTTTCTCTTCCCCACCCTAAAAAAATGGGTATCAAAAGCTGTTCTGAGTCACAGAGGTGTCGAATCCCAACACCTAACATTCCTACCAGAATGTCCATATATAAGGTTTTGGAATTCATAATGGGAATATCCTGTTAACAGCCAAAGCAGCTGCCATGAAAGAGCTGCACCTGGTACCTGAGATCACCGCAGGCCTCTGCAGACTTCAAGGCTTTGTGGAAGATTCTCTTATATTTGAAGGAGAAAAGCCTTAGAAAATTATGATTTCAGTCATAAGAGCAGACCAAAAGTTTATCTTGCTAACACAGGACTCCACGGACACCAACCCAGCTTTGTTGCTGGTCTGTAGAACCACCTCTGCACTGCAGATCTGTCGTGGAGGTTGGGCTACCTTGAAGTGCAATATGAATAACTGGTATGCTACACCATTAATGAGAGAAATCCACAAAGCATTTACATTTTGCACCCCCCAAAAGAAGAATAGTAATATTAATACAGAATTTCCCAAAACTAAGCCTCTGTACATAAAAATTGAAATAGATCTCAACCCACACACAACCAAAGTTTTACAGGAGGAATTTGGATTTGCATTCCTTCATGTGAAGTAATTTAAAGCAAATCTGGAAACTGTTATCTTAATATAAAAATGCATTGATGCAAATTTTCAGCTTCAAAATTTTTTGGTTAATTATTGTCCAAATCAGTACTTCAATAACTATTTTCCAAAGAAGTCATTTGGTTTACAGAGTGACCACAGTATGTGGATTGTAAATATTAAGAGTCTTTGTTCAAAGTAGCACAAATTCTGAAGAAAAAGCACTTTGTTGGTCATTACTGCAGAATTCTGTTTTACAATTGAAACTCGTGCCTGTTCACCTGGGAAGCGTTTTTAATACAGGAGCATTTTAAATGTTAACACCTCCATAATAGCCAACAGAATGTGCCTAATAAAGGCTGATTTACACTGTATTTGATTAAACTGCATCTCCATCTGCAGAAGGTAAATGGATTCTTAAATTACTCGGGATAATTACAGCCCACAAACCTTGCAGACCTCTTGCATCAGTTCCTGTGCAATGAGTGGGGTGGCAGCTCCCGAGCTGTGTGAGGAATGCTGCCACGTTCTGACTGTGGAATTACATCCAGGGAATCATCTCATCCCAAAGCCTCCCTCCATCCAGAGACACCCCAAGGAACTCAGCAGGAGCCCTGTGCTGGTGCTGACCCTCTGTGCAAAGACAACCCCTCGTACTGTGACAACTGAACCCCCCTTGGAAAAGGAAACCAGAGAAATACCTAACAGAAAACCAAAATTCGTAACAGAAGAATGAAAAGGGCTTGTGGGTTTGGGGTTTTTTCTCCTATTTAATGGCTACTGAGCAGCTCCAGTAAAGCTGAGCTGAAATTTCAGCTGGCAAATAGTTTGAAAAGTAATTTTACCTGAAGTTCAAGGAAGGTTTAGCGAAGAGAAGAGTAATTATGGATGATTAGATAATGACTGAATTATTGAATAATTATTAGATAACTACTGAAAAAACTATTTAAAATGGTCACAGCATCCTAAACTCAACATTTCTGTATTAATGATCTACAGAAGCCTATTTGCAGAAAATCTCAGATTAACATATAGGTTTTTTGATATCACAGTTTTCAACTCCAGTTAAAACAAAGAAGGCAGGAAGAGATTTGGGGACTTTTGAGTCCAATCTGCATGCTGTAGTCATTCTTCAAGAAAATACAAAGTGGAAAAAAAGAGGTAGAAAAATGTTTTCTTTTTTTGATAATGGGAGAAAATTGTCCAGTTTCCAATTTTGTTGTTGACTTTGCTGATAAGAAATCAGTTAATGAAACCTTTGATGATAATTAATGTAACAGGAAAAAAAAAAGAGTGATTTGTTGTCTTTTAATTTAATGCCAAATTTTACCCTTTTTGCTGGTAATTTATTAAAAAGTCTGTTTCCCTTGAAAAGTCCCTAGGCAATAGTTTTAAAGTCTACAGAAAGCAGAGAGAGTCAAAGGAAAAGATTTGGCAGGACACTAATATATATTTATAAAAAATTAAAATAAGATGTTTAAGCCAGAAGATCCTGACAATAAATATCTGTCAAATCCTTATTAATTTTAAAATTGCACTGTGGGAAAATTGGGGCTGTTTCAGTGGCTTTTATACCTGACTCCACAGCTGCTACAACTCTACCACCAACTTTGGGATATTTGGTTCCATATCACCTCTGACACACACCTGAGTATTATTCCTGGTTTAAAGAATACAGGGAATCTGAAGATTCCTGGCATGCAGGTAAAAAATATAAGGAACTTGAAAAATGAAGGATGTGTTGGAAATTTGTCAGTTTGTGTCAAGGATGTAGAATAACTGAATTCCTCTGTAGTCTTATCACTTGCGTGATATTCACTCAAGTAATGAGTGAATGACTAACACAGAACAAAAATTAACAACACAAAATGTAATTTGGTATATAAGAGTCTATAATGCTTTTTTTCCTCCTGGCCCAGTATTGCAGCTTTATTATCAAGGAATCCTACAACAAGAAAAAAGGAAAGGAAAGGAAAGGAAAGGAAAGGAAAGGAAAGGAAAGGAAAGGAAAGGAAAGGAAAGGAAAGGAAA
>JBBMKD010000194.1:2335006-2410186 GCA_037834095.1 Argya squamiceps
CTGGCATTCAGAGCACCAGCACAGCCTGTCTGCACTGGATTGCCAGAGGGAGCCCAGAGCCAGCTCAGCACCACTGGGCCCTTCTACAGGACCATCTCTGCTCCAACAGAACCACATCTGTCACTGCAGGAGGACTTAACTGGACTGCTACCAACACCTTGACCAACAGGGTGTCAGGTCATGTTCTGACTCTGTCAGGGTTTCTAGGATTTTTGTTTGTTTGCTTGCTTGTGGGGTTTTTTTTGTACTATTACATTTGTATTTTTAATATTCCTAGTAAAAAAACTTATTCCTATTCCCATATCTTTGCCTGAAAGCCTTTAATTACAAAATTACAATAATTTGGAGGGAAGGGGTTTATATTCTCCATTGCAAGGGGACCTCCAACTTTCCCTAGCAGACACCTGTCTTTTCAAACCAAGACACTTGTTGATAAGATTGTATGGGCTCCCATGGACCAGGGACACATCTCAGGTCATGGATTTTGCACAGTGCAGATAAAATTGTATCCCACACAAAGAAAATTGTATCCCACACAAAGACCCTGCTCCTGAGGCACCTCGGAAGTATCACCAGGGGTGGAAGTATGAGCTCCAGCCAGGTTCCTCAGCAGGAGGAGATTTCAGTGAGGTACCCCTTAGAAGTGTGGACCCTCAAAAGTTCTCAATATTTTTAAAGAAACTAAAAAAAAATTCCTGAAGTTTGTAATACAGATCTGATCTCTAACAAAAAGTTTTACTGAATTTTCAATTACATTAGTAAGAATCTGCCTTCTAACGTTTGTGGCTCGTTTATTAAATGGACAATTTTGGTTGAGCACTCCAAAAGCTGTGGAAATGGATGCATGAATTCTTAAAAGCTGCTGTTAGACACACCTGCATTTGTCACAGCCTGGAAAAGCATGAGCACACCTGGACAATGGTCATGGCTAGAGATGGCTGATTTAGTAATCATGGGGACTCCTCTGTTCTTGGAAAGCATCCATCGAATTTAATATAGTTGTCTCTAATTTTGTATGCTGCCATATTGATATTTCACTTCTGCCAGGTCACAAGAGTGTTTGAGCTCCTTCTTGATTAACTTCATGGTAAACATTTGCTTAAGTTCCAAAAATGAGGGTGCAGTGCTGTGGGATTATGAATCTCCCCAGACAACCATGTAGTCCTCAAAAGGTTTTGTTACTGGAAAGAAGAAATTTAACCTAGAAGGAACAAGGTCTGTAAAGAGCACAACAGAACCATGAACACAGAGCAGTGCCCGGAAGAGAGAGGGAAGAGTCTGCTAATTGTATTTTGAGAGAAGTTATGAAGCCAGGCAGATAAAATCAGGAGAAGGAACAGTTTTGAGCAAAGGCAGAGGAGATAGCAGCTGTGAGGGGCTGACAGAGAGAAGGATCTTGTGCTGAGGCCCCAGGTTGTCAGACTCCCAAGTTAGCTTAAAGGTCACCTCTGAAAGATATAGCATTTCAAAGGGCAAATATTACAAGGTTGCCCTCTCTGCTCCTACAGCTGAATTAGGCCTCCAAGAGATCGACTTTGAAGGATGGCACTCCAGAGTTCTGCCTCTTCTCTCCCATCATTTGTCTCTGTTACAAGACAACACTTTATATATTTACTTCAAGATCAGCAATGCAAAGAGCAAGATTACATGCAATGATAAAGAACATGTGCATTTATCATGATAACTATCTACTACAGAATACTAGAGCAAGAAAATTAGGTTGGGTGAGGCTTTTTTGGGTTTTTGTGAGACGCTGGTAGAATCATTAAAAAAGAGTTTGCCAAGACAGGGAGATGTTATTGTTTGTAAAGGAAATAAAACACAGATTGGCCTGCAAATTCTTAGAAAGCATCGATGACAAGTTTTGCAAGCCAAGGAGGAACTACAAGAAATATTCTTTATATTTGTAGGGAGAAGCTTGTTGAGAATTGGTGTGTATAAGGAAAGTGGAATGGGATGAGAAAGTTCAGAACCTTAAAAAAAAGAAAGAAAAAAAGAAACCCAGCAAAGTAAAATCTGTTGATTTTAAGCAGGTGGATCAAATGGTGAGCACTCCAAATGTGAACTCCTTGCTGATGTCACAGAGAGAAGCACACAGAAAACAGGTCAGAAGGGGATGCATGCAATAACATAGGATTACTCTCGGAAGGACACAAGTAGCAAGAAACACTGAAGTTGTTAGAGCAAAAAAGAAGTTGTGCTGTGAGCAAGTCAGCAGTGGGAAAACCTTGGCTCCGTAGTTCCATATTCAATGGCATCACTAACAAATGACAATTATGGGCTAAAACCTTCAGCTATGTGCACCCACCCTCACTCCAGGGCCAGGCAGGGATGGGGCTGTAACAAATAAAAACAAGAAAAGAGGTAAAATCTCAGCCTAGAATGGAGAAATAACAAGTCAGAAAGCACTGACTGAAACAGACCATTTCAAATTAGCAGGAGCTGATCATCTGCCAGCTGCTTACCTGTTCACAGGATCTCAGGGCAAGCAGTTTCTTAGAGGACAGAAATAGGACAAAGTGCTGCAAAACCGACAATATCAATATGTTGACTGGAAATGAACAAGAAAAGGGAAGTGGAGCTGGGAATTGGAGTCTGTGGTCCATGATTAAAGACATTACTTGCAAATACTGGTTATAAGGAAATGAGAGACAACAAACACTACTTTGCTAAAAGCAGTGCAAGGAAAATCCACCTTATTTCATTTTGCATATTATTTCTTTACTAAATATGACTTAAAAATGAAGAAATAAAGTAAATCTAGGAAAGGGCTCTGACTTGAGACATTTGCAAAGATTTCTTGGGTTTCTAAAGAAGATTTTTTGAAAAACGGAGCATTACCTTTGGAAAATGGAAGTGCTTTAGATGAGCAATAGAGAAAAAAATTTACAGGATGTGCCAGGGACCCCGAGAGAGCCATTCCATGTGGGAAAAATCTAGCACTGTACCATGAGACAAAACTCCTCATTTAAGATTCTTGTAATTCTAGAAGTTCCTCAGTGTAAATTTAAGTGCATTTTTTGCATTGCAAAGTGGCAAAATCAAGTGATATGTAGCTATCAGAAAATTGGACTCAGTCCAGAACATCTTCCTAATTGTAAAGTTTCTATTTGACATGGATGTAATTCCAAAATATCTCTAATTTAATATTGCAACTACTGTAGGAGAAAACTAGGGACAGATGCTCATCCAGCACAGTGCCTTATGATAAGCAAATCTATATTTAGTGAACAGAGAATTTGGTAAGTGATCAGATCAAGAGGTATCCTCATCTAAGGCAAAACCCTTCCCTACCCAAAATTTCCTATGAAACTCCTGACTGGTATTTCTTCTTTTCACACTTTGATCACAATTTCCATTCAGCACCTTGGAAAATTTTTGTAAGTCTAAGAGAAATATATTGTGCTTAAGCAACTCCTGCCTTGCACTAATCTCCTGACTTCATATTTGCCATCTTTCTACACTACCCATGGTGTGCTTAGTCTGCAAAAGTAGCATGGAAAATTTTTAATTCTCTTGAAATACCTGGCACTGAGCAACGTCAGGTGAAAGAAATTTAATTTTGTGGAATATAATTTGGCTTTGATACAATTTACTCTACATTGTACACTAACTCCAAATTGAAAATCAGTTTTTTATCCAAGACCCCTTCTTCAAAAAAATTAAGCTGTGGACAAGAAACTCTCTTTCTGTGTTTTCTCACAGGTGTAGTCATTGACCCCTGAATATTTGTCCCCCATTTAAGGATATAAACAGCTTTGTTGTTAACCCTCAGAGTTTCTGACCTTGCTGCTTTTGTGAAATAATAGTGTGAGAGTGGAATTTTCTTCCAAATGAAATGTTTACTCTATAAAGCTGTAACTGCTATATTGCATTATATTTTTATGTTTATTGTTATGAAATGATGTTATTTGTAAGTATAATTCTGTAATAAAAACAAAACAAAGATTGATGCTGAAAGAGAATGAAATTTCAGAACATGCTATAAAACTAATCTAACACTGGAAAATCATAAAAAAGTGCAATTACTCTATTTACAGGTGAAAAGGAAAAACAATTGCATACATAAAAATAAAAGCTTTATTTTTATAGTAAGAAGCTTATAAACATGGAAATGAAAGCGAAATGCTCTTACAAACAAAAGGGTTAATCTTAATTGTACATCTGTTTTGACTATAACAGGAACATCATTTTAATGCTGTAAAACCTGGTTTTTTTACTCAAAAGTATTTTTGCATGATGAATGTTGTGGCTGTTGCAGAATTTGCCTGAGTCTTTCCACATAAATCACACTGCAGTCAACCTCCTTTTGTTTTGCAGAGCTGATGTTCAGTCACAGTATTCTCTTTGGTGCCATTCTGGAAGTACCAATTCATACTGATGAAAGATGCAGATTTTAAAATCCACCTGCTAAATTATACATACAAGCTTCAGAAATATCAAAGGATGGGGCAAAAAGATAATTTGGGATGGGACCCACAGATGATGGGTGGCAGGGAAAAGGAGAATTTCTTTCTGATTATTTCTGGTTTATCATAGAAAACTTCTAACACATCTGGGAAGTTCCTGGGGTAGAGATTACCTGGGGAACAGGTAAATCTGAAAAAGAAAACCTAGATTTTTTTTTTTACAGTAGTAAAAAACCCTAGAAACGGTAGTGTTTGGTGTTCTAGCAATATTTTCTGCTTTGAGTGGAACGGGTTGAAATTTCCTCCTTGTTAGAGGAACTGCTTTGCGAGAGTTTCAGGGTGACTGGTTGCAGTTTAGTAGACAACCAGTGAAAACAGCCCCTGATTTTGCACCACTGTCCTCCAAGGATGAGGAAAATGCTTCCATGTGACACAATATTAATAATCTAGGGAAAAGATAAATTTGGAAAGCAGAGTTACATGCTGGTACAAAGGTGACTTCCAAGTCTCATCTCTTCTCACTGGAGTGCTCTTGTATGGCATAAAGGAAAGATACAAAATGAATTTTCCTCAAATTTACCCTCAGCCTGCCTATACTAGAACTTAAAAAAACAACAACTTCTTTGAAGAATTTCCTGATTTTTTTGTAACAACATCTGAAATATCCATCAAGCACTGACTTTTGCAACAGAACTGCTCTTGGTATAGCCAAAGAATTTATTTGTAAGGGAAAATCACATCCACCAAAATCAGACAGTACATCCTCCTTTAGAAATTTAATGTGCAAAAAGATAAAGGAGGAGCCATATTATTGCAAAGCAAAATGGAAAAAGCTGGTGGAAAGAGCCACTTCCTGAGATATAGTAATTAAAAGCCTTGACATATCTATGAAAGAAGGGCTTGGATAATCTTTATTATACTGTAAGCAAGGCAAATGGCAGATTGATATCCCTTGGCACAGGAATATGCTACTAAATATTTGAAGACAAGCTGTGACTTCAAATATCACATCCAACTGCAACTTTAATTTTTTTTGCAGAAAAAGCAACTCATGCTGAGGAAGATATGGCTTATTTGAAACTTATTTACTGTCATAACAGATGGTGAAGACTAGAGAGAATATAAATGAAAAATATGGGGGCCCAATAAATGTCAAGGCTCCCAACTTGGTTTGTAAAATTAAAAGAAAAAAAAAAAGAAATCAGCTATATCTATGCAAGATACAAAAACTTAACAGAATAGATTAGCTTTTTAACATCTTGGAAATAACCATTTTTCTGCCCACACAACGTGAGATCAAAAATTGCATTGATTTTACAGTCACTGCCATCTTGAAAAAGTTATACAGCGTGATCTATGCAGAGTTACCATTATTCAAAGATCCTTTTCAGGTTTTTACCCCCAAAATTCTAGTGGATTATGACAATTTTATCAGTTATATCTACAATGACCAAGACAGTTTCCTATGAACCCATGGTGGGGTAGAAGCTTTGTTGGTTGTGTTTGTAACCCTACAACCACAGCCTGAGGAATGAGGTCAGAACTTGAGCCAGAGCCACAGATCCAGGGCCTTCTGTTGATGGGGGGAATTTGTCAAGTCTGGGGTTCTCAGTTCTAAACAAAGCAAATTTTAAAACCAGCAAAATCTGCTAAACAAAATTGTTCTTTATGATCAATTATCTTTAGTCCTCACCTCAACCTCTCTTAACTTCAGAGAGAACTGGGCACTCAGGACTATGAAAAAGCATCTGGCATCCTGCAAAACTGTGTTTTGTAATCTCTTCACAGAAGAGGATCCTTGCATGATGCATCCATCTTTATTTTCTAAAGTGTGCAGGTGAAAAAGGGAACACTGAGGAAGGATCAACATCCCTTCACTTGTGGAAGGAAACTGCATTTGTGTTGCTCCTGGAGCCATTATTGCCTTGGCAATGCCTCTGCTATCAAAAGCAAGCAAACCTGAGGCAGAACTAAACCAAAATTACATTAGTGAAAATCTGAAATGAATTCTTAATGTGAAGTTACACAACGAAGCTGAGCATGTCTTTACCTTGTTGGAAAGAACTACCACGGTGACATTGTGCCATGAATTGACAGTGTAGTTCACAGAAGAGCACAAAGTCAACAGCAAAAAAAATGGATATTATTCTATATTTAGCTCCTCTGTTGCTGTCATTTGTCACCTGAATGACCAGAAAATATACCACAAATGCAATATTTCATTCACTAAAATAGTGCACAGCTCATTGTACTTCAAATCTAGCAATGAATTTTAGAACATGGTAAGAAATGTAATATTAAATATCCCACAATAGCACAAAGAGAAATAAGATTGTGAGTATATTTTTATACAGTTTTTCTTTATGAAAAACAAGGAAACATACACAAAGTATTGGAGTTTTTCATGCTGCTAGCTTTTATGTTCTCTGTGCATTGTATTTGAATGCTCTCCTCTTGATTATGTTCTCTGAAATACTTGTTTGAAGTAAGATACTTTATTTTAATAAGTGGAACAAAGCTTTGAATAGCTGGGTTCAAAAAACAGTTTTAAATGAAAGGAGCTGTTGCTAAGCACAGGGATCTTTGCCAAATACTTTTTAAATGGTTTATTGTGCCCTAGCAATCCTGAGATTAAAAACATCTCTTGAATTACAATGACACATCAAAAAATAAAATTAATGTGGGGGTTTTCATTACAAGAACTGAACCTCTGTGTGTTATTCTTTCCATCAGATAGGAAAGAAACATACTGTGATACATTGTTTTTGCTGTCAGAGAGAGCTTTTAGGCAAATATACACTATCACACTATATCCCTCATGGATTCAACCACGCACTCTACAAGTTCTTCTATTAATTTAACTTAATGCTGTGGATTTAAGGGATAGACTGTATATTTTCACATATTTTTCTGCACTGGGGATGAGTTATTTTTAGACTCCATAAGTCTTCATCAGAATCAGAAGATCACATTGCCTCATCCTACTGCAATATGGATAATAGCATTGCCTGGCTCTGTGATAAACATTTAATTTTCCACTGTTCTTGTGACGTTACAAAACAACTGTTTGACCAAGCTCTGGTGTTGCAACACTGCAGGGCACGTAGATCTCATTGCCAGTGAGAAACCTGAGTAGAGAGTGCTGGATGTTTTAGAGAAAAACACAATTGACAGCATTTCCCAGCTAATAAAGATGTCTAAACCAGTGCTCTGAGCAATGCTGGCCTCAGAATACACAAATTGTGGTTTAGAACAAGGAAAAAGGAAGTAAGAAAACAAACAGAGAACACAGCTGCTAATTGATTTTAAACCATACTCAGTTTCTACACCTTGAATCTTATTTCAGTTTGTATCTGGGGGCTGTGAAGAGCAAAAGTCAGATTTCCAGATATCTCACACTGGGTTTGAAAGCAGGGCATGCAAATTGTTGGGATTTTCCTGTAGATTGCTGACTCCTGTGTTTTGCCCAGCATCTCCTAAGCTGCCATTGAAGCACAAGTCCCTTGCCAGATAACACAGGCACCCTGCTACTCTGTGGCTTCAGCCCACAGGTTTTATTTGTCAGCATCCACTCTCCTGCTTTATTTCCCACGGACAAATTAAAATATTCATCTGCAAGTTATAGATTATAGCATATTAAACCAAAACACACTGTACATGTAAAACTGAGCCAAATCTGACCTAGGAAAATTGGCAAACACAATAATGATTGGAACAAGTGGGTCAGATTTATACTGGTGTTGTTACACACATATGTTACACCTCAAATGCCTCAGATAACAAAGGCAAACATAGAAAACTCAAAGAAATTGCAGTGAAACCCTGCCACTTTCATATACATTCTTGGACAGTCCATTATGAAGATATGTATTCAGTTTTTTAAAGCTGAGAACATTTCTCTCACAAAGAACTTCTGTATTTTAGTGCCTGTCCCCCACTGTCACACTCTTAAGAGAATCTGCACCTTCAGCTGGACAGCTTTTTTATTCCCCATTTTAAAGGGGAAATAATATATGACAAAAACATAAGAGGAACATGTCAAAAAGAAAACCAAGGTCACCTTCTCAAACTAGCCATCTTGCTCTCCAAGATGGCACAAGTGCTTGGAATTTTAGTGAGGGCGTAGTGAGGGTTTAGTGAGGGCTGTTTCCTACTCCCAAACGTACAGGAGTGAACTTGGAGCAAATGTTTTTAAGAAGGCAGATATTAAAGATGCTGGATATTGGTCAAATCAGGAAGGACCTGTACAAAATTGTGTTTTTAGGACACTACAAGTTTCAACCAGAGGCGCTCCATGGCTTTAATATTACTCCTCCAGGAGATCCCTAATGAACCCACAGGTAATCAGGGTAATCAGGGCTCTCTGCCTTCAGTCATACAGGACTAGGACCTGTATTTTAGGCTTCTTCACTCCTCAAGCCCACTCCTCTCACGGGGAGCTCAAAGGCAATGAATACCACCAGGAAAAAACATTCCATAACAGCCCCATTTGATTCCCTGCTCCGATAGGAAATAAGAAATAAAACACTTTAAAAATGAAACAGATCTCTTCAACCTTTGCTGAAAGAAGACCATCACAGTTTATAGTGCTCAAAAGGTGAAGCAGAAATATAAAAAAAGATGAAAACAATTACAAACCTTTACACGTCTCTTTGGAAAATATACACTTTTCTGGTTTTCTTTGATAATACCACATAACTCAAAGGGAATACACGGCCTCACATAAAACATCCATCCACCAGGAAAGGCATTTATTGGCCTCAGAAGCCAGATATCACCTAAAACAAAACACACCATTGTTTGGACAAAGATGAAATGACTCGTCCTGACATTGGAACTTGCAGGGGGAGACACTTCATCACCAGTCAGTATTCAGTAGCACTCAGTAGGTAAATTGTGGAGTTTTGGAGTTTCGAGCACTGGCTCTGGAACTCACAGCTCATGGCAACTGCATTTGCTCACATTCGATCTGTGGATTATTGTTTATTCACTATGAGAGGCTTGCAACATAAAGCAACTCTGAATTAACCATTTTCTCATTTCCTAAAACATGAATTACGCTAATAATTAAGGCATTTCTATTTTCATACTGATTTAAAAAGGAATTAGCACAACTGAATGAGCAACAATTCTCACGGTCAAGTTTCCAATAGCCTCCACAGCATGAGATTAATTTTTGGATTTAGATTTCCTTATGACAAGGATCAGGCTTCAATCTTTCCAGGCATCAATATATATCTCAAGCTTGTGGAAAAAAAACCCCAACCCCCGCAAAAAAAAAACCCCAAAAAACAACTGTGCTGAATCAAGTGTTTTGAACAAATTGTGAAAACATTAGATGTATTAGAAAAGAAATTAAAGGCAGAGTAAGTGAAAGAAAGTGACACTGTGGTGCCAAAAACTTAATAAGAGCAGATCATCCACTACCCGTGAGCTACCCAAGACAAATACCTCTATCTAAACTAGAAGTGAAGATTTTGGGGAAAAAACACTAAAAAATGGAAAACCATGCAATAACTACTGAGATTCCTCAATTTTCAGGAAGAGGTTGCAGCAGAAATTGTTCTTATTTCAGGCGGTGTTTAGTTTTATTTCATCTCCTTAAGTAGCACGATAGTTTCTTATTAGGGTACTTGGCTTAGAGCTTATTTTTTAAATTAAATTTCAGTTATAATAAACTCCTCCATAGCTTAAGCCAAAATATTCCAGTGGTAGCTTGTAGATGATGTTATTTCAATGAAGAAATGTTGTAAGCTGAAAGTTTAATGATTCTCTAATGATGGCTCTGCTGTTTAATTGGAACAATTGCTGCAGAGATATTTGTGCTCTTTTGGCAATTGCCCTTTCTGCTAATATTCAAGTAAAAGTAAACAGGTTTTGGGCTCTGGAACCTCCTTAATCCCTCTGGTAAATAGAACAGGGGAATTTCAAAATGAGTAAAAAATGGGATTAATTTTCAGTTTTTAATCAATGAACTGAAATCTCCACTAGAATTATCCATACTCCAGTATTTTTCATCACAAGGCATACCCTTTAGAGCCATTTCTTCCTTCTGACCTTGTCTGTCACACGATCTTATTTCCATGGTCCCAGGGTTTGTGTGAGACAGAACCACCCCCAGGACCTTCCCTCTAGTAATCAGCTTGAAAGTTGAAGACACTGGATTTTAGGAAAACATTTAAATCTAGTTTTCACATAAGCTTTTAAATATATGGAATTTAAGCCAAATGTCTTCCTCACTGAAAAAAGTGAAATAAACCAAGTCATAAGCATTCAAAATCACTGAAAATTATTTCAAATATTTTCCTTAACCCACACCCTCCAGTGAAGCAACAGCCTCCTGCAGTCTTTTCATGCATTATTTCCCTTCTTTTCCTTAGTCTTTCCACACAATTTACATCCACTCAACTAAATTGATAGCTCCTTATCCATCTGAATCTTGGATAAATCTTTCTGAATTTGGCTGTGTGACCTATTGTTTTTTATGGCCTGCCACTCCCTCCCAACACAGGTGCCAAAGTGTGTGCTATCCCCTGGCTGCGTGGTCTTTTCTTTTTTCCAGACCATTGGCTTATAAAATGAACAAAATTGGTCCCAGTACTGATCTCCTGTGGCACTCCACTAATCACTTTCCTCTTTCCCAAGCCACTGCCCACTCACAAATACCTCTCTTTGATGTCTCAGTAGATAATTTATCTATTCACATACCTCAGCTACTATAAAACATCAAAATTACAGACCTTGCAGATTAGTCTTTTGTGTTTTGCTCTATCAACAGATTTCCTAAACACTAGGAAAATTATTTCTATGGACCCAATTTACCTTGTTACTGCATAGCAAAGATTTGTTAGACATAATCAAATTTTTGTGGCTGCCTTTAACTGTGATATTCCAGGTGCCTCCACTGGGGCCTGGTATAAAAATAAATGGAGTAGGAAAAAAAAATAAACTCCAAGATCCTTCTGTGCACTCATTTACCAACAGAGCTCAGGTAGAAAACCTTGTAACAAAGACTGCGGAGTTTATTAATAGAGATATTCTCTATACTAGTATTATTCTCCATTAATAGTTAATCTTTTGTTTTAAAACAATCTTTTAATGAAGGTAGATGTGTTGTTTTTTATGAGGACAAGGCAGATGATGCAAGAGAGAGAATCTGAGTGTTTTCCTTGTGCTCACCTGGTCTAATTTCCAGAATCTTGTGCCCAGCATACTTGTACCTCTTTTCTCACCCAAAGTTTAAATACTCCAACAAAAGACAGGACCTGTGTTTTCACCTCACCTGGGGGCATTTTTCCACCCCTCTCCCAGAAGTGCAGTTTCTGGGAAGCCTTCAGGGTTCTTCCCTGCTGCTGAACTCCATGTCATGATGAAAAAGGAGAAGTAAATTATAGTCTTCTCTCTGCTCCCATGTCCTGGTGGCTGTGCCCATTTTGCATCCTGGGGCATCTCAAGAAAATGCTGCTTCACTTACGCTTCATGTGTTCTGTTGGTGGGCATGACACTTCACCTCATGGAGTAGCAAGTATTTGGCACAGACAGAACCAGAGATTTCAGACATTGGAGTGAAGAACGTTGATGGAAAAGTGTGCTCTGAGCTGCTGACATCCTTTAGCTATAAAGCAAAAATAAAAGTAAAATAATGTTTGGGAAAGAATAAAAGCTCTGGTTTATATTTACTCCATGCTCACAAAATTCATTCCTTCTTTCCTTGGCTAGTCAGAGACATAAAAATTCTATTACAAAAAAAGAGAGTTTGTTCCAGACCCCATCAAGTGTCATCAATGTCAGAGGCATCCTGATAGCTAAGTCCCAGCACAAGATAAAGATTAATAATATTGGCAGCAACCTCCTTTCCCAAGACTTCTGTAAAGAAAAGGGAGAGACAATACCAGGGTAGCCATGCAGACACTTCTTGGCTCCTACTTTTCCACTGGTGTTTATTCCAGTGTAAGCTTTATCCCTTGAATTATTGTCAGAATCTCCATGGATTATAATGATGTGGTATCACCACTTCAACCTTTCACCCCTCCAGCAAAAATATATATAAATAAATAAGGAAAAGGCTGTGTCAGAGTGCAGAAATGTTGTTCTGCATTCTGAACCAGTCCCACACGTTCCTGCAAACACAGTGCCTATATGGATGTTCCTCTCATGCATAAAAAAGATCCTTAACAGGCTGTCTTTACTCACAGGGCCCTTCAACAGGTATTCCCGCTTATGTCTGGAAGTGATATGTATTGTAAACGTGCACACCATCTTATTTTATATTGAAACAGAAACAGATTGTTTCATATAGTTGAAACAACTGATAACAGAAGGCAGAGCCATGCTAATTTATGTTGATCAGGATCTGTGCACATTTTCAAATTTTTCAAGGGAGGCAACTCGAACTTAATCTGTTATGTCTAAAACCATCACATGAAGCCCAATTGGAGAGAGCTGGAAAAAACAGGAAAAAAAGACACTTTAAAAAATCATTTAAATTCTTGTCCTCCTTGAAACTGAGGTGAGATTTCTGTGCTGAGATTGAGAAGAAGCCCTGCATTTCCAGCAAGAACAAGTATTAATGGATAAAATGCAGTGAAAGAAAGTGATGTCAGTTAAGCCAGAAGCTCTTAAGCCAACTATGAATTTAGGACAGAAAATACAAGTATTTTAATGACATAATTGGTGATGGAAATCTGACTTCTTTTAAAGCATTGGCAAGGATTTCCCCCCACAGTTTCTACCCTCAGCATTGTTAATCAACTAACAAGTGCTGTCCCAAGGTGATGACAATGGAGTTGTACCACCAAGGTGACTATGAGGGATTTCCTGCACTGCACTGGCACTGCCAGTGGTAATTTCAAGCTCCACAAGAAACAAGACAACAAATCAATAACGATCATATTGAAAAAAAAAAAAAGGGGAGGAAAAAGGCAAAAAAACCCGCGGAGTTATTGGGCGGCCTTCTAAGGTGCATCAGAGAGAGAAAGAGAATTAAAATGTCTCTTTTGGCAGTATGAAAAGGGTTGGGAAAAGCTCTTGCAAGAGCTGTGGCTGTTGTGGTGTCAGTGGCTGCATCTGCCCCATCCCTGACCTCCTCCCACTGCTCTCATAGGGAATTTCCCAGGGGTTAATCCTGGCAAAGCAGCAAAGGAGGCAGCTTGAGCAGGCACTGAAAGCTGGTCCTGCACCAGGCTGGAATAACCAGGACAAGAGTCAATTACCACAGGGATGGGATGTTAATGGGAAATTCGGCAGCAGCTGCTTTTTTCTGTGGATATGGACACACTGAGCCAGGCTGGGGAGACAGGGTTTCATTCTGTAGTGCAAAATCACATTTTTAGCTATCTAAATCGAGCATGCAGACAGATATCTGTACACAACAAACATGGGAGCTTCGGCTTGGCTGGGATGGAAATTTCCTCATCACCATCCACCACCTGCTTCACCACCACCACACACTGGCACAGTCACAGTTTGATTTTCTGATATCAAATACACTTTTAGAGTACCAAAGATGACATATATTTTTAAAGTGCAAGGCTAAAGAACCCCTATCTGTGCAAAATTAATGACTGAAAATGGCTGAGGATTCTTTCTCACCAAGAAAAAGACAGTTATGAGAAGCTGGATTTCCAGGTCAATTGTCAGGCTGAGAAAAACCTAAAATCTTGACTATAATAAGTATATTAAAATAAAACAAGAAGCTTTCAAGTTCTGTCTGTTTTTAAAAGTATTAGAAAAAAATACAGTACTGACTGCCTAAAAAAATATTTTGAAAATAATGAATTTATTTGTGGAGAAAACAAAATATAATTTTCCTTGCCATCACTGGTAGAGGCCTTGCCCTAGATGTGCCTAACCATAGGAGCCCTAGAGAAAAAGGAATTTCATTGCAGAGGCACTAAATTAGGGCTAAACTCCTTAATGACAAAGGTAGAGATGCAGAATATATTGAAGAATAAAATTTACACAGGGATTGTAAAAAATGTATTAATATTACTTTGGCATTCAGGAGTGGATGGAGTTGTGTTGGGGAAAAACTCTGGGAATGGCTGTGCTGGCAGAGAATGAACCAGCTTTTCCCTCCTTTGTACTGCCCTGCTCCTTTATGTCCTATGCCAGTAAACTGATTTGTAGAAAATAACTCAATCAGAAAAATAAAAGTGGACATTTTCTATGCTGCACATCACTTGAGAAATCCCTGACAGACTCAGGATTTGCAGGAGACTGAATTGTTAACTTCTAGAATTACAAATCAAGCATCATCCCATATGGCACTACTTTTCAAATGACTTCCCTGTAAATCACAAAATCAGAAGTCTGACTCATCAGCACTGCCACTGACTGTGTCCACGACATGAATTTGGGCTTCTCACAGAACCAAAGAAGTTACAATATCACAATAACCAAAGAAGTTAGTGCCCAGAGTGAACTGGGAGCAACTCAATTCTCCTTCTGTGTCCCCCCTTTTCTTTTTATTATTTTTTTACCTTTTCAAGGGCTTGCTTTTATCTTGTGTGTCTTTTCTGGAGCTCCTTGGCTCCCCTCCAGGTGAATACAATACCCAGTAAATATTCGTTTTTCTGTAAGTTTTATATAGGGGATCAACAAGGATCAACAAGGACATCACCAGCCTCAGCTATACCAGTGCCATGCTGCTGTGTTGATCCTACTTTCTAATATTCCTATTTATCTGTTACCAATTATTTAAACAAGATGATCCTTATTTAAATGAAACAGCTTCCTTCCATCTCCCTTGTCACAGAATCTGGGAGTAAATCTGCTTTTTGTGACACATCAGTGAATAAAACAGTTGATGTCTGTAACCAGGGAGCTTTGTTTTATGACAGCAGAATTTCCTCTCTTCCCCAAAGAAGAAGTTTTTTGCTTTTTTCCTGGGGCATCCAAACAACAACTTTTTATTTTCTTACATATTTATTGTACTCCATCAATGATTCTGAATATCCCTCCTCATCGTGTTTGGAATGGACCTGTGTAAGCTTCATCCTATGGACTTCTAGTATATAAATCAACTATAAAAATCCAATATAGTAGTATAAAAATCAGCTATTCAGTACCAAATCCCATTTTAAGTAGAGTGACCAACTGAGTTAGTTACAGGAATCAGGACAAATAGAGAGAACTTTCTCGAGCTTCCCAGAGTTTTCTGACACATTAATTTGATATATTGTTGCTGAGAAGGTTTACACCTGTGTAATATTACACTTCAGCTTTCAAAAACATGAAGATTCTACAAGAATGACAGGATAAAATATAATGTTTTCATTAATTCCAACTGTGAATTAGTTAAAATTTGCAGTAGGGCAGGATACAAGCTTTGATCCAGGCTGCAGCATCCCCATAGCTCACTCCTGAGATCGTTTCATTGCCATCTGAAGCACGTATGGAGAGACAGGGCCTGCTCTAATTACAATATTGTAGTTTTGACTGACAGACAATATGTCTACAATCAACTCATTTGAAAGCCATGTGTTGCGACAGTTCCTTGTCCGACTCCCTAGTGCAGAACCAAGACAAATCAGTGCCTTGTTACTCTGCACTCCTCCCACAGCTAAACAAAAAAATAAAAATCTCAGGAAACACATGTACACAAAGAACAGTGGGCCAAGAGGTGCCCCAGTTTCTTTTTTATCTTTTCCTAATTGTTAACATCTGACTCCTTAAACACGGCCAGAGCGTTTGGAAGTAACACTTCAAGGCATATAAACCCCAAAACTACTGATTGCAAACTTCCCAAACTTCACAAGTGCTGTTCTAAACAAAGTAAGTTTTTGCATATGAAAATTTAAAAAAAAATCTCCATTTTTGATACCACAAGAAACCCTACATTATTGCACTTGCTCTTTACTCACACCCTTATATAGCTGATGCTGAAACAATGGTTTTATTCTGACCTCACACAGGCCTGGATAAGTATAATTATTATGCAGCATAATATGACAGAGATATGTGTCATTAGTAGAATTTCTGGAATTTTGAACATACATTTCAATAGCCTGAGTGGACCTAGCTTGGCAATTTAGCTGACCCTGGAAAAGAGTGCCTTATGTTCATCTTGTGCAATCTGTCCAGTAACAGATGTACACCATTAAGATGTAAAGTGAGGTGGAGGAGGATGGGAACAGCAGGAGAAGAGTCAGGCCATTAGCAGAGGAGCCATGAGCTTCCCTAGGCCAGCACGAAGGGAGCCAGCAACCTACAAATCACTCAAAACAGGTTTTTCCCAGCAAACCTGTGATAAACAAATTACTATTTTTGAAGCGTCGCACTTACTTTATGTTAAAAGATATGTAAACATGTTAAAAAAAAGAAAAAAAGAGGAAAAAAAAGTGACTCCCTGCGGAGTGTTTGTGGTGAGAACACGGGGTGGGGTGGAGGCTGCAGAGAAGTTCAGGTGTAACAGGGGCACAGAAGGACAGCAGTGGTTATTCAGCCAGCCCCAAATCCCGCCCTTGTGTCAGATGGAGCAGCATTTCCTCTCCCCTCCAGATCACAGAGCTCCAGGAAGTAGCAAACCCACGGGTGATAAAGTTCTCCAGGTGAGGAGTTTGCTTTGATGACCTGCCACAGCAAGCAGACACAGCCTGGCACGTTATTAACTCATCTTATTAGCACAATGAATATACTTGGGAGGGTTTAATGGGTTTAAGCTCTGTCCTTCCTACTTTTTTCTGTGAAATTTTCTCACCTTTGTTTATTCAGTTACTACCACAAATGTGTAAAAAACAGACAGGGCTTGCAATTAAATGGTTTTTAAAGTGTTCAAAGTGCCGCTCTCCAGGATTATCGCAACATAAAAATATTCATCATATCTGCCCACACCAAATGTTGGTATAAATTATTAATTTAAGGCAAATGTGACAATTAAGCAGATTTATTAGCCTTAATACATCATGCAATTACTAAATGACTTCTTTTTAAAGCTCTTCCTCTCTCTCTCTCTGCAAGCAAAACTGCTTTTTTTTTAGGTACCATATTTTATTTATTGATACACATCATCTTGAGAATGAGCTATCCAAGTTAAATTTTGTAGTGACAGCATTTAATTAACACACAAACAAAGTACACACAGATACTTATTAGCATCACAATAGCAGTCTCGAGGGAGGAAAAAAGTGTCTTTCAGGCAGAGTTTTCAAGTAAATAATTAGCAGACAATCCCTGAAACTGTGGCTAAAAGCACTTATTTTTGCAGTTTTATTGCAGGGACCTCTAATTGACCAGGGTTGGATTGTTCATCCCTAAAAGTAGCTCCAAAAAGGGCTCCTTTTGCCACGAGGCTGAAATCACAGATGGGAGAATAATGGCCACCTTTGTGCTTGCCTTGCCTGTGGCACAATGTCTATTCTGTCAGTAGCAGAACAACACTTCTCAGGACAGCCAGGATTATGATTTTTATGTTTTCAGTGGTATGAGAGTCCCTAGCTGTCAGGAATTATTAGGAATTATAGGAAGATTAGGAATTATTAGGAATTATATAGGAATATTAGGAATATAGATAGGAAATTTTGAAATCCACTTAATTGTAATGAACACATATAAAATATGGCTCTTTGGGCAACTCTGGTCTTTACCACAAACACAACTTATTCACCACATATTCCTCTGGGTGTCCTTTAGAAAAAACAACTGTGGTTGTGGCTAGGGTTTTGTTTTTCCCCTCACACATTACATATTGCTCTGGGAGCTTAAAATATTGTTTTCAGCTGAGCAAAAGGAAACGCCAGAAATAATTTTGATAAATGTGAGCCATCTCATTTTTTCTGTTAACAAGTGCTCTGTGTGTCTAATAACATACACCTGGGAAGCTGATTTCTCTTTTTTTCATGGGACCTCACAGAACTGAAAAGAGACTGTGCCTTCTGCTGGGGCAACATGGATGGAAAGACTTAATAAACACAGAGATAGAAAAGGCCTCCTAACCCCTCCCCAGCCTTTGGATCATCCCTCCCCTGGGCTTGGGGCTTGTTTTTGGGATCTTTCTGGTGAAGAACTAACCTGGACCCGCTGATAGGGGTGGGATGAGCACACCAGGGCTCAGCCTGAAGTGGGCTCAGCTCAGCTCAGCTCAGTGATCAGTGCAAAACCTCCAAATCAACACCACAAATCAACACAGGACTCGATGCTCTTGGAGATCTTTTCCAACCCAAGCCATTTCTCCAGGAACTGAACTCTCTTTACATAATCTAAGAAAACCAATGATTCCTCCTTTCTAACAGACTCTTACTAGGAGGTGAAAAACGCTGCGGAGCAGTGAGGATCTGTACCAATCCCATCAGTATTTGGAGTGCTGTGCTCAATTTCCAGTGTGTTATTCCCTGTAGCTACACACCTTTGATAATACAAACAGTCTTGAATTCTGAAAATTCTCCGTGGTTCCACTGTACTTCACTTTTCAAACAGATTTTCCTGGGACAAACTGCACAGATCTTTCCTCCCAAGCTATCAGACAGCCCTCTTTCCCCGCAGGGATAAGCTGTGGGCTTTTAGAGCTCCCTGCCAAAATTTTCCAGGTCTACTTTGTTAAGGATGAATAGGGAATGTTGTGTTTTCTTATTTTGAACAGGTGGTTCTTATTTAATTCTGTTCTTCTGGGGATAAAACATTAGAAAGAAAGTATTATAGCCTGATACAGAGAATATCTCATGAAACCAAAAAACCCCAAACCCTTAATTTTTTCAAAAAAATCAAAATTCCTACAGAACTTCTATTGATACCTTTGTCACAAACGAAAGCTTCAAAGTTTCTGTTTTGAAAAGTGTTTCATTTTTTATCATGTAAAGACTCCTGTGAATCAAGGTAAATAGTAATGAGTTTCTTTCAGTCACTTGACAACTACAAAAGAAGTGAACCTCCACTGGCTAATAAGAATTAAAAAGAAAACTGTAGCCTACCTGGTTTCCTGTAAAAAAGATTTTCCTAAGAAGAATCAGTAGATGTCCAAGTGACAAAATATTTTTGCTTTAGATGAGACAATTTTCTCAGCTTTAAAGAAGTTCTTTAGAAAATTAAACACATATTTGATATATATCTTCTCCCACACTGAACCTAATCTTAAAATATTTCATAGTTAAAAGAAGTATGTATTGTACTCTGTTAATTTGTACAAACTTACTCTATAAACCTAGACTACAATTCAATATGTCTGTGAAACCTGACTGAATAGAAATTTTCTTTTTAAATTAAATATCTTCTAGTCATTTTTAAAAAAAATATTCAGTTTCTGCTTCTAAACTCCTCTAAGCAAGCTTGTTTTATTTTGAGAACACCCTTTTAGTCAATTATTTAAATTGTAAGGCTGTACAAGAGGATATGGTCTGTAGGGATTTGTTCTGTACCTATGGGTCATTTATTTATGAAATTTCTGTGCCCTATGCCTACTAAAATATTGATGTTCTTCCCCTCTGCTCCTTTTTCTGATTTAAGTAAAATGATAAGTATTGAATTGAATTAATTTAAAGATTAGCCATTATAATGAAGTCCTATTTAATCATTAAGAGGAGCTGAAAGAGGCGAAATGGGCTGACAGAGTTTAGTTTGGAGAAGGCAGCAATCCTGGGAGCAGAGTGAGGCTGCTGGAAAGTCTCACCAATAGTCTGGTTTAAATATTAGTTTAGTTTTCCCGAGGAAGGAAATGTCAGTGTCACCTGCACCACTCATCCCAGTCCCTCCTGAGACAATATTATAATTATTGTCTCTTCTTCTGCTGCTGCTTCTTCTCATTATGATTATGATAGCTATTATTATTATTATTATTATTATTACTCTTGATTATTATTCACTTGATCTTCACCTCTTAACATCCATGGCTAGCTAAAATTGTTTGGGTAATTTATTTTTGCTAAAACTCTTGCAGATGTCTAATTCTCTTTAAGTGTGTTCCTGAAGCCTACCATTCATTTACGGAAAATTATCACCCATTATCTATTTTGTGATTTGGAGCTGCTCTCTTTTACCAGACAGCTGCTTTTATAAGACTCTCATGTTGATAAAACATTTCCTAGCTACCACAGTTTTATAATTTAATTCCTGTTTTTTCATCCATACTCTTTTTTCATCTCATCATGAGAAATGAACCTTGCTGGCCAAGCTGAGTGATTGGTGTGAATGTGGTCTGAGGTGTCATTTATAAAAGAATGAATTATTAGAAGAGCTAATAGGAGCAACCTATGGTGATACAGTGTCAACCAAAGATATTTGTCCTTCATAATCTCTACCTTTATGGGTTAAAAATAGTTGTATATTCAAAAGCAATCTGAATTTCAGTGTCTCAGTTGTTCGTATGTCAGTAATTTATCTAGAATAGTCCATACTTTGTCATAATATCCCCAAAAATATTGCAAGTTCATTTAATAGTGTGCTATGCTTTAGAAAAATACATAGTTCCATTTCAGGAAAAATGTTACATTCAAAGTTTTCTTGGTGTCCTTGGTATTTTGAAAAAGACAAGAGACTTTGAAATTCTAATACTTGGGTGTTTAAAGAGCTTCAGTAATTGCATTAATATGAAAAAAATACAAAGAGAAATTTTTATTTTCCACAATAAAACTATAAAATACCCCACAGTCTCTGGAATAAAATACAGCTCATGGAATAATAAAAGAAAACCTCTTTGGATCTTTTTGATCAGGTTTGAAATATAAGTGCACAGAGAAAATTCTGGTCTGCACTTCCAACAGCTTCTAAAAATAGTTTCTAATGAACAAATGGATCATGGGGCAGCCTCTGTAATCACCACAAAGGATAGAGTCAAAACTTCCTCTACTTGAGTCAGTTTGACACCTGACCCTGCATTCTTAGGAAATTTGATTTTCTGTTTCAGTTTTCTACTTGTAATGCCAGACTTTCACATAAATTTATAACCCAAGGAAGAAAAGCATCAGCCTCAAAATGTGTAAGTAAAATCGAGGACTTATTGTGATCCATGAAATCCTAACTACTGAGCTGTTTACCAGAGATAAAAGCTGGCTGACAATGCAGTGCACCAGCACAGTTTGATCACTAATTGTAATATATCAGGAGCCATGAAGTTACTTCAGAATGCTATTATGGTTTTTAATTCTGAGCTGGGATTTGGGAACCTTAAAATGTTTTTTTAAAAAAGATCCCTCTCTATCTTGAAAAAATGAGCTTCTACAAGGCATTAAAGGAAAATGAGGGACTGATGAAAGGACAGACTGTAGGATGCAAGGAGGAGAATATATAGTGTGGGAATATTTCAGATCTGGCACAATTTCAGGAGCCAGTTTAAAGGTTTTCTCTGGATATCAGATGATCTAGTGGGACATCAGTACAGCAGGTACCTCACGTGAGGTAAATCCATTTAAAGTACCTTGTTAGTTCTCCAACATACTGGAGGGAATGAGGAGCAAAAAGTTTAAAAATTTCTTCTCTGTTGTTTACCAGTTGCTCCACTGAACATCTGCTCCATAACTTCAGTCCAAAATTTACCATTAAAATTATGTAAACAAAGAATGTAAATAATGACTGGAAAGGATTATTCCCTAATTCTAAATTACAGTGTTCTGGTAGCAGCTCTAAACTGAGCAATTTCATTGTGTTCCAGCTATTTCGATGAACATGAAATTCAATTTTATCAATTACAATACTTATGTCATTAATCAAGAGTTTGGACTTCAATGTAAATAGCAAAATGCAATGAAAAATTCCAGTTCTGGGTTAAAAAACAAGGCTGGCACTGCGTTTTTAAAACAATGCAGATCAGGAATGTGGGCACAGCCTCTGGGTACAGTGTGATTGTGACAAAATCAGCCTCTGGTGCAGGTGCAGGTCAGTCAGGGACCTGCTGGAGTGAATCCACACAGGAATGAAGAAATCAGGGATGCTGGAGTCCCTGGAAAATACATTTCTACTCTTTACAGATATAAAGCTGACTTCAGGCTTTGTTTTCTGTGTGGGAATGACTGTCCTGTGAAAATACAGCCAGCATGGCACTTATCTGTACAAAAATAAGCTAAAATATCCCACCTGGAGTGAAACACTTGGTCTGTTGAAGGACCTGAGCGAGTTCATCCATCCAAAGTTAGCAAAGAAAGGCACATCCCCTGCGCCATGGGGAGGGCAAGCTGCTGCCAGGTGGGAACTACTCTGGGAAAGGTTCAGTCTGGGCTCATCCTGGACCTTGTAAAATGCCCTTCCTAATGAGACATCCAGTCATCATGAACAAATCCGTTCTGAAAGAGGGAAATCGAGATTTTTTGTGACAAAGGCCAAATTATTTTAAACTATTTTAAAATATTTATAACTATTTTAAACTATTTATTTTTTAACTATTTTAAACTATTTTAAACTATTTTAAACTATTTTAAACTCTACCTCCCTGAAAATTAATTGTGGAGGCAGATAAAAGATATTTCACTGCTACTTTTCCTGGTTTTGCTGTGACAACCAGCCAGCTCGCTGACACTCTTCCCTGTGATATTTAGTTTCTCCCTGAATGAACCAGTGTTCTTACATAAGGGGCCACTTTATTTTCCTGGTCTTCAGGGAAAACCCCTGGCCTTAGATCTTCAAAGAACAAGTATTCACATGACTGCTTATAAAATTGTATTTGTCAGAATCTCCTGTAAAAATATTTTGCCTGTGAAAAGCACTTTACCCCCAATTTCACAGAAAGCAAGTTCATTGCAAGAATCCTTCTAATTTGGCAAAGAAAGTCTTTGATCCCAAATTTTACAGACAAAGCACTCTTTGACTTTAGAGCTCAGTTCCTTAACTTCTACCTATTCTTTCATATCCAATCTTATTTCCTCTTTCTTTTATATTCCTTTCTTTATAAATGCAGAAATTTTGCAGGTTAGGCCAATTTTCTCCAGTTATCTTTCCCTTTGCTGATGGAACAATAATAATTTTATAAAATATTTTTTTTAAACTGCTCATAACTCTATGGCTTGGTCAATAACGGTTCAGAAATGAAAATTTCTAGTTTACTCTTTTAAAGCAAATCCAGTCACTGGTGTACAGAAACAACATGAATGCTTATCTTTTATACAATTTTCAATAATGCAAGTTATTATGCTGACAATCATCCATCATGTAGTAGGGTTGCTCAAGAAATTTAAGTGAGTACAAACAAAAAAAATAGTGAAAATATTTAAAATTATTTGCAAATATAAAAGTGACTTCAGGCCAATATAATTAGGCTGAAAATACATTAATATATTTTTGAAGGACACTTTTCTTTAATCTCTGTTCCATGAATTCCCTCTGTGCAGTGTGCAGTGAATGGAACTTCACTTAGAATATTTTCACAAAATGCCTTAAATTTTAAGTAATGGAAAACTTTTCATTGAGACTGAAGAAAATAATATGATTTGAAGAAAAAAAAAATTATAGAGCGCACTGATACTCTATTAATAGAGCATTACCAAAATTCACAATTTGCTATGCACTTATTTAAGGTTTTAATCATGTTTCAATTTTCCCATGAGATTTCAGCACAAATCACTCCAGAATTGTCTCTCCATGACCCAAGTCCATGAGGGTAATGTTTTAATAGGCAGATTGTAAATGTCTGTGTGTTAATTCTATAACATTTTTATAGCAATAACATTGGGCTGGTTTTATGGGAGATGCTTTGTACCTTGGCATCTGAAATGGGGATTGCACAACACACACATCTATGGAGAGGAATCCAAACTCTGATGTCTTATTCAAAAACATGTCACAACCCCAGAGGTCTAATTGCAAAACCCTCTGACCAACAAAAACAATTCTAAAATCATTGCACACCCCTTATTTTCACAGAAATTAAGAACTGATGGGACAATTGCTGAAAAGCCTTTTTCTGACTTTTTTCCTCCAAACTTTATCAGCCGAATAGAGTTCAAATTCTTTAGTTTTGTTCCCAACGTTGGATGCTTATTTATATTATCTTAATATAAAGCCATGCAAGTAAATCCTAGGCAGTAACTCGGGATAAGTGAACTTCATCTCTGTTTTCTGGTTATTTTTGTGTGTTGATGTTGCTGAAATGAGAGATCCACCCCGCAGTCCTCACAATGGTTTAAGGGATGCTCAGGCAGTTTTTTCACATTATTATCAGTAGTTATGAAGAGCGAGAGAGGAAATGCTTATTCAAGCTGCAAGAACATGAAAGAGAAAAAAAAAACTCCAAGTATCTTTCATGTCAATTTTCCACATTAAAATTCTTTGTCTGTTTCAAATTTAAAAGTGACTAATAGCTAAAATATGCATTGGGTTCTGTCAGATGCAAAGGCAGCAGCGAGCGTTGGAGACCATCAATGCAGAGAGCACTGGTGCTCTTTTCTGCACTGAGCTCCTCAGGAGCCCAAATCCCTCAGGCAATTCCAAAAATGTTACAGATCCTCAGTGCCATGCCAAGGCAAGCCATGCCAAATCCCTGTTTCAAACTCTGTTTGCACATATATTACACCAATCCTTCCGAGGACAGAGGTGTGTTTTCTTGGGTGTTTGCACTTTGCTATGTAAATTCTCAACACTTAGCACAGCCAAAAACCTGTTTCCTTCAGCTGAAATTGATACTGCAGGGATTTTTTTTTTTTTAATTAAAAAAATGCCCAACAACTTCAATCATTCAAACTGAGCCTTAATCATTTACATGAGCTGAAGTTCCACTAAGTCATGCGTATTTTGCTTGTATGTAGACTGAATTATAGTCAGTATTTTTGACAAATGAAAGAATTCCAATGAGATAAAATGATGTATCATGTTTTCTAGAATTAAAATATAGTAAATCAAGAATTTCGGCAGAAAATAATCCCAAATAAACACTGAAATCAGCTCAGTACCAACAGTTCAATTAACTGAATGTTAACAGCAAGACAGATTTTGCTTTTTTGTTAAAGAGTGAATTAGTATCATAAACTCAAAGTTTCACCTTGCTATGAGGTGACCTTCAGAACAAGGCAACTCTAATGTAAGACTGGTGTTGAAAATGGGACTTCCAGCTAAAGCCCTGACAATTTTTAACTTTTTTTGTTTTATTATTTAGTGAGTAAAAGAAACACAGCAGTTCAAACATTGCAAGAGGCAAATAAAACAAACTATACATAGGAAATATTAAATGTGAAATATTCCCTTTCAATATTGGGCATTGGTTATTTTGTCAGTGTACACAAGTGTGTTTCATCCCAACTGCCTTTGCAGCTGTGCAATAGCACCATTAATATATCTGCCATGGATTACTGCGTGGAAGAGAACAATTTCAAGTGGAATTAAATATGGATACAACCTTCTGGCTCAAGATGTCCCTAAACTGCAGATTGCCAGGAGTGTCCCTGGGGACAGGGCAGGAGTGGCTGTGTGCTGGATTTGCTTTTCCCAATATTCCAGGGGATCCTGATGTGACACAGCCTGGCAGGGCCCGTGGCCACCACACTCTCGAGTTCTCAGCAAGGTGACTCTGGAGGATTTTTGTGCCATACATTTGTTCTTGAGAGAGAAAAGGGACTGAGAACAGCCTTTAATAAAGGGACACAGATGTTTGTATTTATTGCACCACCTGAGCTAATTAAAATTCTTACCTTTTTTAAAAAAAGGAAAAAGCTCCCCTGTGGGAATGAGAAGTGGCTTTAAAAAAAAAAAAAAACCACCACAGATGGGATAATGAAAAGGGACTATTTTCAAAATAAATTATTTGGTTTTGAGTTTTTGAGGGAAAAATGAGTATCGTGAAACTGATGCCCAATTTCTCAGCTTTCTTTGTTAGGATATAAGGAAATGGATTTGTCAGACAAGTGCCTGAAGATCCAAGGGAGATCTGCAGCTCTTTGTATTGGGCAAGAGGTTTTGTACTCAGCATTTGAGAGGTAAAAGACTGGAAGAAAGTATCCTATCCTGAATAGATAAAGGTGGCAACCTTTGGCAGATAAATACTGCTGTGATGTTGCTGTTGTTACATGAATTCTAAAGAAGATGAAAAATCTTGGTGTGTGTTTCCCAGATGTTCCTGAGGTTTGCCACATTCACTGAGATTTCTGAGCAACATCCACGAGAAAAGACCAGTGAAGTGATCTATAGCTACAAAAATTCATACCTCAGTTGGAGGTGCACCTATCTGACAATCCTTTTTTCATTTCATGTTTTATTTTCAAGGATTAATTATTTTTGTAGTGAAGTAGTTAATGAATATAACTTGAACAATCCCCTCCCATATTTCATTGAACTGCTTTTGAAATTAAAATGTCAGATAAAGAAAAAAAAGAAGCTTTAATCTGAATTAGTTTTAGAGGCAAATTCTTTTGCAGAGATAAAAGATTTTTGTTCACAGATAGGTTTCTGTTTACCTAACAACTAGCAAATATTTTCTAAAGGTCTGAGAATTTTCCATGGCATCTTGATACAATTGAATAGAAGACCGATTTAGCCTAATGAGCATTAAGATTAAATCATTTACTCACAGATCAAAGGAGATTTTAATTATGTAAACGAGTTGTTCAGAAACACAAAATGTTCCATTAAGCTTCACAATTAATACATACAATATTTATGAGTTCAGACTTTTTTCCTTGTTAAAAATTGATTGTTACATAAAAAAAAAGTTTCCCTAGATGCACTGATTGAAGGAAAAAAATATTTCAAGCCATAAAAGCAGCAGGCATGCCTAAGATTTTACTGCCTTTTTCTTTTCCTTCTCCTCTTCATTTTCTCCTTTTCTCTTTTTTTGTTGTTGTTGTTATTGTTGCTCTGAGCACCTTGTCACCAGATGTTCATTATGTGTACAAAATATTGAGTTCCCCTAAGTCAGAACTCTGCCAAACTGCAGGGCTGTCATTGGAGTCCAAAACCAAAAACAATCCTAAAACACCCCCACTGAAGGTCTCCACGCTTCCTAATTCTTAGAATATGGGAAAACAATAACCAATGGCACTGTGCTAAAAGGTGCAAAAAGGAGCTGAGGTTTGGCTCACTGGCACATATCAAAAATTATTTTTCATTCTCTTTTTTTAAAGGGAACACCTTCAGGTAAAACGAAGCATCAGAGGATCCCATCTTGCTGCTGACAGATATTACAGCAGTGCTGCACAGGGCAGATTCTTAAATCACTATATTACTTCTAACAGGCAAGATTAAAATAAATGCAATGAAAACAAATGATGGAAAGAATGCTGATAAAATATGCAAGCTGGATTAGTTATAGAGTAATTTATTTCTACTAGAAGTTCTACTTAGGAAAGCAAATCAAAAGAATGTAAATTTGCTGACACTAAGTAATCCTGGAAAACACAGGGACTGGATGTAGGAAAACTGATGACTGCTTAAGAGAGATGAAAAATCCATTCCAATTCTCAAGGCCAGAAGTTTGCATTAGAAAAACTTTCTACGAGATTAGTTTCTAAACTTAAAAACTTCATTTAAAAAACAAACAAACAAAAAAAGGTGGCAGAATATTTTACTTGAGGTGCTGGGGCAAAATTCTACCCCTAGCTGCAGAGTAAGCTTCAAGAAAATAAACCAAATCACTGCTGCAGATGCATCTGAAACTACAGACTGCTTTTAATCAGAGTTAGCAGCTCAGCTAAGGAGGCAACTCAGGCTCTGACAAATGTGTAAATTTGACCAGAATAGTCACTGATGATTCCATGTTAGATTTACAAGGAAGAAGCATAAAATATTTAAATATGTTATGAAATCTGTACCATTGTGTCAATGAAAAATTCCAACACCTTCAACACTCTGTCTTAACAGAGCAGCTGAATTTTGTGAGTTTTTTTCATATATTAGGAACTTATCATATTTTAGCTCTTTCACTCAATATCATGATCTTATGATTGATCTTATTTATTTTTGGTTTGTGTGCAACTTGAAGCTGATGCCAGAGTTATTCTAATTATAACACAGTCAACAGAATGACAGAAATCTTATGTCCTGAAACTCCATAAATAATTCAATGGAATTCAATAGTTTATGTTCATTGCAATCCTAATACATCCACAAACTGATGGTCAGCTTTCAGGTATTTTCCATACATTTACCTTTCTATTGAAATATAATTACATCCCAAAGCAGAATCATTTGCCATGCTCCTAATGCTCCTGCTTTTGGATACAGATGGTGGAGAAAAAAACTTTAATTCACTACTTATCTATTCCCTGCCTATCAAAATAAGTGTGAATGTAAATTATCCCAATCACTTTCATGGGTGGCACATGAAAACTGAGAAATCCAAGTGTTTATATTTCCTTTTGGTGGAGGAAAAAATCAATTGAAAATACTTTCAGTACCTTCTCATTTCATATTTTTCTCACCCATAGTGCTCTCATTTTCCATGAAACCTGGACACAACCTGGGCACGAGTAACACACCAGACAAAGCAGAGAAACACTGCAGCACATTCTCCTCCACAGAAGGGTCAGACTAGCTCCGAGGTAAGGGAGGAAATGTTCAATGTTCCCACCCATTCCATGGAGCAGCTCTGGAGCTGTGGGCTCATGCCTGCCCCTCTCAGCCCTTTGCAGAGCAAGGAAAATGCCCAGGAGGAGCTGTGCCATTAGGGCAGACTCTGCTCTGGGCTGGGCCCAATCCTGCTGATTAAGGTTTTCCCCGGGGATTTCAGCTGAGAGTCTCCCAGCTGTGATCTCTGCTCTTGGCAGAGCTGGGCGTGATGCCTTAGGGCTTTAGCTTTTGTATTTTTCATATATTTGTAATCCTGCAGTTCTTTAGTGTACAGCTCTAAACTCCACACACAGTGTGAGCTGCTGCTTCCCCATTTTGGTCAGACACAACAATTCTTCTCCAGGCCTGGGGATCAAGGACACCTCAGGCCTGAGAGATGGAAACAAAAGTGAGATGGGGAGGAGCAAACTGGGAGTAAATTACTTCATTACCTGAAGCTGTAATTGGAAGATTAACCCCCAATATTCAAATGGATCAAACTTGTAAAAGTGTGAAAACCCATTGTCCATTTTTGGGTGTGGCCCCTGGGCGGCTTCAGCTGCTTGAAATGTACCTGAAGGTCCTTCAGTAAATACAACTGCTTTTTATTCTCTTAATTCTGTCTTGTCTCTGCTTTTAGGTAGTCCCAAAAGGGCATCAAGCGCACCCTCAGCACCTCAGTGCTCTCCTTTGGGTGGGGCAGCGTTACTCAGATACAATATAGACATCTTCATATAGATCCTGCCATGTCACAGAACCACAGAACCACAGAACCACAGAATTACAGAATCACCTGGTTGGAAGAGACCTTAAGACCATAAAACCCAACCCAGTCCCAACACCTCAACTAAACCATGGCATCAAGTGCCATATCCAGTCCTTCTTTAAACACATCCAGAGATGGTGCCTCCACCACCTCCCCAGGCAGAACGTTCCAGTACTTTATCACTCTTTCCATGAAAAACTTTTTCCTAATATCCAACCTGTATTTCCTTTGACACAGCCTGAGACTCTGTCCTCTCGTTCTGTCAGTTGCTGCCTGGAGAAAGAGACCAACCCCACCTGACCACAGCCACCTTTCAGGGAGTTGTAGAGAGTGATAAGGTCACCTCTGAGTCTCCTTTTCTCCAGGATAAACAACCCCAGCTCCCTCAGTTGTTCCTCACAGGGTTTGTGCTCCCAGCCCCTCACCAGCCTCATGGCCTCCTCTGGATGTGCTCAGGCATCTCAATGTCCTTCCCAAACTGAGGGGCCAGAGCTGGACACAGCACTCAGTGTCCTTCCTAAACTGAGGGACAGAACTGGACACAGCACTCAGTGTCCTTCCTAAACTGAGAGGCTTAGAACTGAACAACATATCTCAACAGCTTTAAAGACATTGAGCCCAGCTCAGTCCAAGGAGCTAAGCACAACAACCTGGAAGAGAAGGATAGAGCAGAAGGAGGCTTTGAGTTGTGTTGGAAACACTTAAATGATCTGGATTTCCACTGTGTGTGACAGACAGGAGACAGGAGCTGAGACAGGAGGGTCAGGTGGGTGAGATTCTAACAGGCTTCTCGTTTGCCTCAGGGCTGCCTAATGTACCAAAGAGCCAGGACAAAATGTGCCATCGGTGCTGCCTCACGGACTGGGAGTGTCATTTTTGAAGTGCTGATGTTCAAAACCTGCATTCCACAATGTTTTTCCAGGCCACAAAGAATTAAGAGTAAGTAGCTCCTAAAAAGTTGTTCTGAAGTCTTTTCTCCTTCTCATATATTTGATAAAAAAACCCCCAAAATATCTATCTTTCAAAAACACAATTTCCTGTTTTTCTGGGAAGGCAGTGAGTTTTTTGAGGTACTTTTTAACACCCAGAAATATCCACTGCAAAAGTAAATGCGTGAAGAGCATTAGTTATACACTCATGTAATTGTTTTTTCTACAAAGTGATGTCTTTCCCCAGCCAAGAAATCACCTGAAAACTTGAGCCTCAAATCTGTTTCAGAAATTACCTATTTTAAATATCTGTCATTTACATATTCCAGTTACGTGGCAGAAGGAAGCAGAGATCAGAGGAAGAAATATGATGATGGAGCCTCCCTTGCTGTCACTACAAGGATTTCTGCTCTATATTGTTTAGAGCTTTTCCCCATCCACTCTTGAAGGACTCCAAAAGAGAGCATTCATCACTTTTATTGGAAAATGATTCCCTAGTTTAGCAGCTGACAGCCACAAAAAATAAAAGTTTAATTTTTTCTTAAGTTTTACCCCATTAGTTAGAAGAAACTCAATGCCATCTCAGATGTTTGCTCTTTTAATTTGTGTATATACACTTTCCTTATATTATCTCATGTGTTTAGTCTAACCAGACCAAAAATGATGAATGTGATACATTTATTTTTAGTGCATTCTTTGACAAATCTTTATTTCTGCTTCTTCAAAGTGCAAAGACAAGTAGGAGGATAAGAAATTAAATAACATTAAAAAATAAATTTAAATATTCAGAATAAAAATATGCCTTAATTCAAAGTGCTTTTATAAGAAAGATACTATTTAAGAAACTACACACAATAAAAGAGAAATCCAACTGAGCTTCCATCTGAGGCAAATTGAAGCGTTCAGGCCCTTCCTTAGCCCTTCTACAGCAGTTTGAAGATGAAAGAAAACCCATTTTATCCACAAGACAAGTTATACAGGGGGACATAAAATGAACTGAGCTAAAAAGAGAAAAAGAGATAAAGCTACTGGGTAGTTTTCAAAAATCACAGCTGTTGAAAGTGAATGCATTTGTAACCTGCCAGATTATTTAATTAAAAATCTTAGTCCAATTTCTCCACTGTTCCTTTCTGTGGGATTAGAGCAGCAATGATATTTTTGTGTCATTTGCTGCTCCCTAGTGGAGATAAACTATAATTTCAAGGTTAAAAAAGAACAAGAAAAAAGATCAATTATTTGTAAATGTTGAGCTGTAAGGAAATCTGAGTTACTGAGAGGAGTCTGAGGTGCAATAACACCAAAGTTGAGGGTTTAATCCCTGTACAGATCATTCACTTAAGAGTTGGACTCCATCCTTGTGGGCTTCTTCCAAGTCAGAATATTCTGTGATTCTGTGATACCTCATACAACACAGCACTGCAAAGTCAGGCAGTGTTTTTTTGAATATAAAAGTAAAGTTCATAATGAAATTAGTGAGAGTGATGCTTGCGTATCAACCCCCCAAATTTGGCTCCTGTTCTGCTTCAGTTGATGAAATACACTTTAAAATCTAGACATTTAATAACCCTAAAAGCCTGTAGTGCAAAATGAAAAATCACTGTACAAAAATAGGAAACTTTTTTTGCTTAACCTGCACAACTTTGTAAATGTGAATATTCCTCTGCTAACCCAGAGCTTTCTGTTTGTTTGTTATTGCCTCTTCCATGAAATTGATTCCCTAATTTCCTTGAGTGCAGAGAAGGGCTCATCTGCCTTCTCTAATCACAGAGGAAAAGGCAGTAAATTATATACAAGCAGAATGCATTTACAGTATCTTCATGCAATTGGTACAGCACGTGTATTTCCAGGCAATTCTCCCATTAAAATCACATCAATGTGGCCAAGTCACCTCATTCTCAAATCTTATATTTTGCACAGGTTTTGCTTCTGGAGGGGCAACCAAAATGTCTCACAGTACAATGTGAATTCTTCAACCTCAGCAGAACTGTGAGACACCTCCCAGAGTCCCAGTTAAACAGGATTTGCTTTTGAGCTTTCAAGGATGACTCCCACACTTCCAAGAATTCTTCCATTTTAAATAGCACTTATCAGGACCACCTGCTTTTCAGCTGACTCCTAAATCAAATCAAATAAAATTTTCAGTGGAAAACTGACTTGAAAGTTTTGGAGTTGACTAGCAAGGCTGCTCTGAACATTTATTTTATGAGTCAGGGACTTAAATAGGTGTTTGGCAGCTGAGTTGCAGAGAGACTCGGGGTTGAGTCACCTTTTAGTTGTGGTCACAGATACCTCAAACATATTCACCATTTCCATCTCCAAAACTTGCTGTGCTGATGAAAAAAATCATTAGAAACCTCTGACAGGCAAAGAACTGTGAAATTTGGTCAAGAATTGCTCACTCTGAATAGGAAAGGCATGGACAAGAAACAAGCCCTTTTTGGATTGTCCATGATTTTCCCCTGGCATTGTTCTTAGAACAAGTAATTATATGTTTAAGCACTTGCAAGTTTAAAACTTCATCCCATTTCCCATTTGTACAAAGAAATTTCTGGGGGTTTCTCTGCAAGTTTGTACAGACACAACATCTTCAAGATCTACCTTGTTTATTGGACTCTTCAGCAATTTTTAGAAATTGTTGCCCTGTGCAGTCAAATAGAATTCAATACCTTATTTATAGCATGCATTTTATTTGTTGTTTTGTAGTTGTTTCTTCATTGGCAGTTTCAGTAATTACTGGAGTGCTGTGCAGAGCAAGAGCAACAAATTAAGCTTACTGTGAGCACAGATAAGAGCTCAGTGAAATGAAAAAAAAATAGTTGCAAAAACTGAAAACAAAACAAAACAAAACAAAACAAAAAACCCCAAAAACCCAGGGAAAAGGTTAAAAAACCCAACCTTTAAAATGGAAGAAGAAAGTTGTGCAAAACTGGCTTAAAAAAGTCAAGAAAATATTAAATTTATCACTATGAAAACTTTAGTATCCTCCACACAAAAGTTTGACTTGGAAGAGTAGAAATTGGCTGATTTGCAATATTAGAGCCTCATTTCCCTTCCAGTAATGAATTTGCTAAATATATGACAGAGGGCACCAAAGCCACCTGCAGAAACCAGAGCCATTTCTACATCCCTGTCTCCCAGAGCAAAGCTATCTGCACTGAAGCCCTATTGATAATGTCTACATCTCTTCTATTACTAACTGCTAATGTTATATTTTTATCAGATTACTAATTCTCATTTGTTATATAGACCTAATGCTTTAATTTGGCTTTTCAATTTATCAATGCTTCTTCAGAAACAAACAATATTGACACTGATTTTACTCTTCCCTGTCAAACTGACTTTTATTTGCAATATCACTATTTCCAGCTTTACCCCCAAAGAGTCACTATTATCACAAGTGGCAGGTGTTTACCCATGTGGGTCCTCCTGATAGCAAAGAAACAACACTCATAAAATAGTATTTTGTGGTCACTAAAGCAATATCAATATTAAGCAGAGAATGAGAAGAAACAGAGTCCATCCTTGCTGAAAGAACCGTCCAACATGACTCTGTAGTATTCTCTTTGATAATGTTATTAGTTCCACTCAAGGCTCAGAGAGGAGCAAAGCAGGAGGTTTGTTTTCTGCTCCCAGCCCCTTTCTGGAGGTCAGAAGAGGTGAATTCCTTGTGCCTTTTGTGTATGCCAAAGGTTTTCATGTAGAATTTCCAGTTCCCTGTATCCTTAAGGTTTCCTGACTCAGTGGAGATTTCACAGTATTTAAACAGAAAAAAATTCATTTTGAGATTAACAATCACACCTTGGGAAGGCCACAAGACAACAAACAATCAGTGTTTTTACAGGGCTTTGGGTGCTATTATCATCCTCTCAAATATCTATGCCAATCTGAATGCTTGAAAAAAGCCAAACCTATCTGGAAAAAAAAGAAAGAAAGAAAAAAACAAAACAAAACAAAACAAAACAAAACAAAACAAAACAGAACAAAAAAACCCCACCAAAAAACTCTGGAAAAAACCTCTTGCTTTTGGAAATAAAGTTTACGGACTCTGCATGTATGATCTCTCAACCCAAGTCTCATCTTTGCTGCTTGAATTGCAAGATGAAAATAATATGAAATATGAATATGACAATCCTTGGTCTAACTACTAAATGGCACAGAGATGCACTCAGCTACCATGGACAGCACTCAGCACCGTTTCCTAATGAAAAATGGAACTCAAATTTTGGACTGGGGACTTAAATTTTTTCCAGTTTTCTATTTCTGATCTCTCAGCAAGTATGCAAGTACAATATCTGTCAGTATTAGTGTTACTTGCACCACAACATACTAGAAAGTTCAAGATCAGCCTATGCACCCTGCCTGCACTGAAGAGCAGGGAGTGAGATGTGCAGAAAAGTAGACAGTAAACATAGCTTTTTAAATTGATTTCTTCTACAGTTTTTAATAGTTTTTCTCAAGTGTCTAAATTTTAATTTAAAATGCAAATTTGTAACCATATAATTGATTAAAATATAGTGGAATTAGTGCAGTTAACAGTGATTTATTTCATGTCACCAAGAGAAAAATCATAAAAACATGACACAGTAGAAAAATTCCAGTGAGTTAAAAGCTTTGTAGCATGGCAAACAATTCCCACTGATGAGTAAAAAAGGAGTTGTTACGTATACTAAATATATATGTAATGATAAGCAATTAAAAATTGACAAGACTGCTCTAATGGAATGATAATGGCTATCAAGGGTGATAGCCAACCAGAGAATGAGCAGCTGAGCTAATAGATCAATTAAAGCTACAAGAAAATTTGTGCCCACTTTGTCACAGTGGCTGTTCCAAGAGTGGATGCTCTGCACAGAACAGTGTTCCACAGCCAAGGGACAAACGAGATTTTTAGCAGCTCTTGTCTCAGAAATTCAAAAGTAAGGAAAAAAAACGGAGAAAACGAGTGTTCAGCTAGGCGAAGAGAATATTTTGTAAGAAGTATAAAAATTTGTCTTTGAGCTGCTGGGATTCAAAATTCCTATCAAAAAATACTGCGTTCTTTTCATTTCCTTCCCTTGTTTTCCCTCTTCATGAATCTGGATATCCTCAGAAAGCCCAAGACATGTGTGAAGCAAAGAGAACATTGAAATCCTTGGTCCCCCCACTCGAGAAGCCTCCACCTACGTGGCAGCCCTGGCTGTTAAGTAGCTGAAGCAAACAGACCCACCAGTGTTTTATTTATTTAGTGCATTGCCAGCGCACGGGCTGCAGTTTATCACGGTGACGGCTGAATCCATCATCCTCTACCTGCAGCTATAATAGGAGCGCTCTCAAATCAACAAGTCTTTCCTTCAGAGTAACTGAACTGTAAATTGTCCTTGACCAGTCAGACAAACAAAAACAACCTTCCCTGTTAATCTGCTGAAGACAAACAGCTCGGTGTCTTCCCCTCCCGCCAAGAAGGATGTCGGTGGCAGCGGCGGTTTATGTGTCACATCCCTCACGCGGGGCCATCCCGCCCCCAGCTTCACCAGCTCAGTGAGGGATGGAGAAAAAGATGCAACCCGACCTCTAAAAATGTAAATAATCACTTTGTTTCTAGGATCACGGGGCTGTTTTTAACGGAAATGAGGTTTCCTGGATTGTTAGGATATATTAGAGAAATGTAAGATTTTCTGCTGGAGAGAACTTCCAGTTACACAGGCATGACATCTTGATAATCTTATGTCAAATACAGGCAAGTTTTTACTCTTGTGCTTGATCAGGAAATCAATTTCATAAAATACAGTTAGAGGATTAACTAATGATGCCTAAGGATTCACTATTCTGAATCTCTCTCTCTCTCTCTCTAAAAAGTATATATAAAAAATATATATATATAAAAAAATATATAAAATATATATATAAAAAAATATATATAATATATATATAAAATTACTGGATTTTTTAAATTTAAGATTATTTTCTGTGTTTCTTGTGGTATCAACTGAGTGCAAATATTTTCACTCTCCTCATCACTCTTTGTAACTGACTTTTTAAGGTGTTTTTACCAAAAAAAAGAGCATTCCTGAAAGGCTCCATTAAAGAAATGCTGACACATTATGTTACAGTATGTTACAGTATCTTGGGTTCTATCAGTCACATTTCATTACTTTTACATAACATGGCTCTATTGATGCAACCTGATGTGACATGTCACACTGCAGTGTCAGCAACAAACTTGGGCTAAAAAGTTTTCCTCCTCAAAACCCTTGTCTTGACAAAACACAAGAGGAATGACTACACATATTCCTTTATTTATCACCACAAATAAATAATTTAAATTAAGACTAACGTCATGCCTGTGTGTTGGCATGTAATTCCCCACCACATTTGTGCACAATATGTGCAAAGTGGGTAATTGTTGGAGTGTTTTACTACTGGCATGTCTTTATTCAGAATATCCAGAAGTGTCTGGGTCAACAGCTTCCTATTTATTCAAATTTATATTGACTAGCTTCAGAAGGCAAAGCTGACAAAATGATTAATTAGAGTTTATAACTCATTGGCAGCCTGCAGTTTAATAGAATTAGCAGAGCTTAAGTTCATCTTTAAATACCATGACGGTTTTAATTTTTAAAACGTCAAATTACATTTTTCAGTCAGCACCAAATACAGGATGACTTATTCCAAACTTATGGAAAACCCAAAAGGGGCTAAACAGGCACCATGTTTAATATTGGATTTTTATGGCAATTTAAATCTTTAAGGAACTGATTAATTTTTTTCCCTTTTTCCCACATTAAGCAGCTGCACTCCTTGGATAGGCAGCGAATTGACCAGGTATGAAGGTTTTTACAGTGTTGGCATGTAGGATGTTTTGTGGTCCACTAGAAACTGGACAATTTCAACAAAAATGCTATCAAACCCTACAAGGTGGATGTGAAACAGTTATCAAATTGGTAGTAATGATGGCATTTTTGTCTTAAATGTAAAAATGTCTACCTGGCCCTCAACAGAGGATGTGACTATGAAGGGTGTCACATGCGCTTGTTTTGTTGCCAACTCTGACTGTAAACTATTAAAATTCAAATATTCATATTTAAGTAATATTATTACATTATGATATTTATATTATATTACGTATGTGATCTACAATAATATTTATGGTGATTAATTTTTAAATACATACAAATTAAATAACATTTTACTGAATAATAAAATTTTGGCTTTTTCCTCTTTATTCATCATCATTTCCATCCCCAGGTGCCATTATGTGACCTGACCTTTAGAAAGACCCTAAGACATATTGTTCACATTTGTTTTGTTTTTATTTTAAGACATTTTCTAATACAGAAAAACAATTTTTATATTACCTTTCCATTTCACTCTGGGATGCTTTTGCAGATGTATCAGACAGAGTTGTGACATTCACGCTAATAAGCATTTCTAACTGATAATTTTAGTCGAAGCTGCATTAAATATCAATTTTTATAAGGGATGAAATTACCAAAGGTGGACAACTCTAATAAGAAATGGTCTTAGAAGGCACATCCCCATAATTCTTGCAGCATGTTGCTGTATATTAGTTTTTCAATCCTTATCTAGACCATTAATGTTGAAATTATAGAAATAGGAGAAATACAAAATTAAAATTATGCTTTGACCCCAGCCGTGGAAAACATGTAGTTTTAATCAACTACATGTTACTTTTATGAAACCCCCTCTCCCAAATGAATAAAAGCCCACTGATTTCCAAAGATCTGCATGCAGTCGTGGCCCCTCTTCCCAGAGCTGCCAGGTGAGTGTGAATCTCACTTACTTTTATCTCCCCTTTTTGTCCAAACTGTTGGATGTGACTGAAACCCTCAGCTGGGGACACACGTGTTCATCCTCCTCCCCGTGAGCCTCCTCCAGCACCACACCAGCTCTAAATCCTCTCCAGGGAAACCTCTCCCTTTCCCACCCTGACCTTTACATGCTCCTTCAGGAGGGAGAACTTCCAGGGATGGTGATGATTTGGAATTCATGCAAATGTTAAAGTTGTTGCAGATACTCTGCTCCTTATGTTTGTGCATTCCCTGCAGAGCTACAATAATGTCACAAAAGTTACCTGCAGATTTTTATATGGCTTCATAGTTCCAAGCACTGCTGATCATCCAATTCATGCTGGTTCTGAGAGACAAGGGTTCTAAATTTGTTTCCCTTGTCCATTTCCTCTTTTCTGTTCATTTTTGGATTATGAACCCAGCTTGGCTGAGGAACAGGCTGCTTGTGCCCACTGACATCCAGCCAGACCAAAAAGATCAAGGTGTTCAAAGCTGACTACTCCTGCTTTTGCGTGAGACTTAAAAACCCTGAATTCATTCAAAATTCAGGATTTCAATTGCTGTTGAACACTTGTCCTGAGGACAGGCAAAGCAGGGAACTCTGCTGGCTTGCCCCTACACCTTGGTGCTCTTTGGAAAACATATCCCTGGTTCATCTACATTCCCAGAACACATGAGTTACACTTGAATGTATGACCAGCTTGTGAGAAGAAGCTTTGATCTGAAAATAATATATTAATTCAATATTAATCAAGATTCAGCATTAATTCTAAACTTATTCTGTAGTGTTTTACTTCAGAGTCCCCCTGGTTTACCTCACAGACATAGAGGGTGTTAAAAAAAAATGGTGATTTACACAACATTTAGACCAGGTAGTTTGACATTACATATGAAGGCCATTTAAACAATACTTGATGAAGAAATCATGTCTTAAGGGAGATAATAGTAGATAAATTGTATTAAAAAAAACCAAACCAAAAAACCCCTAAAAGACCCCAAAACAAAACAACAAAAAACCCCAAAAAACCAACTTAATTGTTTGTGCAAGTCCAAGAGGAATTTAACACCGTGACACCAGAAGCCCACCTCAGATAGCAAAGGGAGAAAGTAAGGAGAGATTTCCAAAGCTCAGAATTCCCACACTCTGCTGCTTTGCATATGATTAACATAAGCACAGGCAGGATAAGTCACCCAGCGAACCAGAAACTAAAGGGGAGGAGGAGGTGGCAAACAGCAATAGCAGACAGGTCATCAGCATGTGTCAAAACACTGCAAGACCACAGAAAAAAAAAAAGAGTGAGAAGCAGGATAAATAAAAATGGATCTTGTAATTAATGATATTCACAACCCCTCAACTAGATGGGTTTTTCTAAAGAGGGTAATTTATTCACAGAATTACAAAAGTTACTTAGAACTAAGAAACTCACTTATGATGCAACACTGATTTTTTTGTTTGTTTTCACAACCTGATTCTCAATATTTTAAACACATGGGAGTTTTGGGCCATACTGACAAGCTCTCAAATTGTTTTTTCAACCACGTTGTGGATGTCCTGGATGCACAAGCTGCTGGAATTCTAGCTAGCTTTGCTGATGTGCCAAAATTAAAATCATAGAGAAGCACTTTTAGCACCTGCCTGTATGGCATCGATCTGAAAGTAAAGTATGGCACTATTTTTAAGCAGTTTTTCACTTTTTCAAGGCAAACTTAGAAACTCCCAATTAATACACATACAGCATGCCTCTTTTTAGCCTTATAAAAAGTATTTTAAATGGCGTGGTTTCTGTCTGACTTGGTGCCAAATTAAGTGTAAAAAAAAGTGCAGTTTTTGGAGTAAGCAGATACTCCCCAAAATCTGCATCTCACTACAAATGAAATTCTTGTCAGTTTTTGCAGCAGTGAACAAATGCCCACGAAGTTCATAACACTCCAAAGCACATAACACAATCTCAGTTTTATAACAGAGAAGTGTCATTTTTATGGCCTGCAGCACAAACCTCACTGTATTTCACATACTTTGAATCAGAAAAGAAAATAAAATGCACACAGAACACCTTGTATGAAGCCAGAAATATATCTACAACACGTAAATGGGCTTCCAAGAAACTGTAAGGCATTAGAGAAGCATAAAAATATAAAGCTAGTATATAAATGTGCTGGAAATTCAGGGAAGGGGTGCATATATATTCCCATCATATCTAACTAAAAGCTATCCTAACTTCTCTGGATATAGCTGTGTATGTCAGGAGACAGGAATTAGGGTGATTCCATGAATTGGCAGGGAAATTATTTCCAATGGAAAACTGTACACCAACTTTTGAACAGTGTGATGTTGCGTTTTTGTTTATATACTCCCTTCTCAGTTGTGAGAATCAGGGCTCCCTCTGAACCTGCAGAATATGGGGAACAGACCTGGTTTGTTTCTCTTTGTGCTGACAAAGAGAAAACTGAAAACCCACAGAGCTGCAGATTCAGTGGGTTGTTTCAGACAATGCATTTTTCTGCAACACTGATGGAATTCCCTCTTCGTTCCAGGAACTGGACAGAATTTTCTTCACAGACAGAGTGGAAGTGGCAGACTGTGATGGCAGGGAAACAAAAAATGGCCAGGGTGTCTGTGTCCACCTGTGGGTTCTCATAAGCAATGAGGATAAGGAAAACAGATCCCTGGGAATGAAATTAAATGAAATGTAGCAGAAATTTGCAGGTTGGGTTTTGATCATGGGCATGCTAACTCAAGAGGCAACAGGGAAATAAAGCACTGCCTGTTAGCACTGCAATATCTGAGTACGTATTTTGTAGAAAATGCCACCAGACAGGCAGGGCTGATGGTCTTGCAGGAAGAGGCAATTTTCCACTTAAATGCATGTGAATATTAACGTGTGTAGTGCTGTGCAGATGAAGAAGGCAATCTACAAGGGAGCTAGAGCAGGCACACTGAATGAGACTCAAAAGAGCCAATTCAGCATACAGGGGGTACGTGGCTGATCACAGAGCCATAATGAATAACAATATCCCTTTGATGTTAATTAGTTGCACTTGATAAGGCAATGCTAGAGAGGATTTACAGCACTGGAGTAAGGAAAATCAGAACCTCAATAAAGCATTCAGCATGCTGAAAGCAATAAGGATTTTCTGAAAAGCAAACCAAAATGGTAATACTACCAAGGAGCCCCTGATTCACTGGGTCATCCAACCTCCAGAGAAAGAGGGAAGACTTCATAAAAAGAAGAAACAGAAATATCAAAACTACAGTTTTGCCAGAAAGGTCTCAATTTCTTTTTCTTTCCTGTACTACTGTAACACGACTGCTTGCCTCTTTATAATCCACTTTTTACTTCCCCAAAGCCCAACGGGGCATGAACAGGTTTTCCCAGTCCGGCAAATTGTCACCATTCAAGTTCTGAACTTGCCCCCTGCTCCTGGATCTTCTTCCTTTGCTGTTTGTGCTCACTCACATCCAGCCAGACATCAAAGCATTCAAAGCAGAGAATTCCTGCTTCTGTAGGAGGCTTAAAAAGCCCAAATCCATCCGAAATTCAGGATTTCAATCACTGTTGAGCACTTGTCCTGAGGACAGGCAAAGCAGGGGATTCTGCTGGCTTGTCCCTACACCTTGCTGATTTTTTGGAAAACATCTGCCTGCTGCTGCTTCCCTGCTTTGGCAATCCCATGGGAGAGCCCAGTTCAGGGTTACAAGGACGTGGAAGGAAAAGCAATGGAAGAGCAAAGTAATAAACCATGCCATAAATAATCCAAAAATCAGATCAGCAAGATATTTCCCTGAATGGGCTCTATAAAATGCCCCAAACTCTACTAAACTACATTTTCAACCTTTGTATTACAGAAAAAGTCTTTGGTTTGGGTAATTTTGTGAGTATATCAGGTTACAAAACAACCCAGAATGATCCTAAATATCAAGTACAATTAAAAATTATGGTAGAAAAAGCTCCTGTTCTTACTGCTAAATGTTAAACTCATGTTGAACTTCTGATACGTCAACAAATTTGCAGTGATTGTGTTTGCAGCATTAGGTTGATCAAAAAAATAAGAAAGCAGTCTTATGCCTTTCTTATTAAAAAACCCAACCTCCTCCAAAAAACAGATCATACTTTGATTTAGGTTCTTATCATCTGATAACCTTAACTTCATGGCTATGTAAGAAGATGGAGGGAATGATTTATTGTTGACTGTCATTCTTTCTGGAGATGAATAATCTTCTTCCTCAGTATTAAAGTGGCTTTCAGGCAAATCAATCAACCATAGATCATGTCATAAGACTGTCTGCTGATGTTAATAAAGCATTTGGTAATAAGGAGCTTTATGTGTTGTATTTATAGACACAGCAATGCTATAACGTCCCTCTTTAAAAGGGGGAAAACTTGCCTGTGGCATTGTTTAAAAATGAAGTTTAACACACAAGTTTCTTAATTCTCCAGTATATTTTATGTGCAAGAGGGCAACAGTTTGCCAGGAATGCTGTCTCAAATAAAGGGATCAAGTGAGGGAGACAAAAGTCAACTGCAGGTGCAGCCTGAGAAATGCACATCATGAAAACTATTATGGTATTTGGCTTTTAATTAATAATTAGCATCCCTGTATTTCCTGGTCTTCTTACATAACCCAGAGATTGGCTTTTAGGTTATAAGGAAGAGAGGGATTAATGTGGAACAGCATATATATGTGAAGGCTTACTTTAAACCTGCCTCTTCTCCATTGCATATATCATAAAATGACAAGATAATGGATTGTCAGGACTGCAGAACACACAACATTGCCCCGTGGAACTCCAGCACAAGCACACAGTAATTTCCAGGTCAGGTATGCTCAGGAGTGGGTAATTTAAATTATCCATGAATTCTTTCAAGCTACTGAAAATTCATTACCTCCATATCTCCAATAATAAGGGAAAATGACATTTATTGCAGAATTTAAATATTTAGAGGAATGACTGAGTAATGACTTATGGTCATCAAATACAGTTTTGTAATTGAACAATGAAGGAATAAAGAATTAGAAGTACATCAAGAGGCTTCTGGGAAATAGGGAAAGTGCATTCTTTCTAAATCCTAAAATTTTGACTTAAATTGTTTTCATGTATCAAATGTTGAGCTCTGCAAGCTGATCTTCAAAATTTGGATATGCCTTTCCATTATCACTCTTTGAGCAGAGGTTGGCTACTAAGGAATACCTTGAATAAATAGCATTAAATAAATGGTCAAGTAGGATTCCTCAGATATAAAGGATTCCTTGGAATTTCTGAGCGTTACGATCATGTCTGTATAATATTTGCAGGCATTTTCCTTATTGAGCAGAGACTTTCTCTTTGGGAATGAGAAAGTCAAAGCCAGGAACACTGACACCACAAGGAGAGATGGACAAGGCACAGCTAAAGCAGCAACCACAGTGGGAAGCTAAAATTCAGTTTTGAACCACAGATGGTAGAAAATCAGATACCTGAAGGATTCAGAAGCTCTTTGCAGGGGCATTGAAATGGGCAAATAAAGTGATCTGGGCAACTCTGAGTTTTGTGCTTACAAGGAGAAAAAAATAATCATTGGTAGTTCAAAGATTAAGAGTACAGTGCAAAAAATAGGAAGATACAACGGATCATTGATCAGTTTGATTGGATTCAGAACAATTATGGAAAAAGCAGTCGTAGAACCATGGAATTGTTAAGGTAGAAAAAGATTTTTAAGATCAGCAACTCCAGCCATCAAAGCAACCTCCACCCCTGTGCTCACCACATTGCATTTACCCTGGGGTGCTGCAAGTAGGGTGGGGGAAGAGTCAGACCTTTGGCATTTCCTTGTCTAAGACTGAAAATTTCATTGCAATAATTTAACTCTAATTCATGTTGTTGTTTTTTCTTTCTTTTTTTTTTCCTCCCCCCCCACCCCTTTTCTATTTTGTTTCTCATTTTGTTTCTCATTTTGTTTCTCATTTTCCTTCAAGATTTTTGTGATGGGCTGGGGTTTAACAGCCTCCTGTGTGGACTTAGTTGAAGAAGCCAGTTAGATTGGTTACCTGGTTATACTGTGGAGTTATTTCCCACCCTGATGGCACTGAATTAGATTGCTGGAGTACAACCTTTACAATCTGTCACTTCTCCAGATCTTTTAAGTGCTGCTGATATCATCCTGGAAATTTCAATCACTAGAGTAGGAATAGCTCTGGAAATTATTGATGTCTATAATAAGGTAATATGTCACTGCAACAATGTCATTTTTGTATGGATTCCAGCTGGTGTAGATATTAAAGGAAATGAAATGGGAGATAAAGCAGTCAAAAAAGCTTTGCAAAATAATTCAGAAGTCATTGAGAAAGGGAATTTGGTCAGTCAACAAACAAAAAAGCAAAGCCAAACAACTAATTCTGGCAGCTGAAGGTTAAAAAAGGGTAAGGCAATTTACAACAGTAGAATATTCTACTTCTGTGCCCAGCTACCAAATCCCACAGAAATGGCAATAAAACAGTGCCCAAGAAACAAATCTGTGAGCAGACTAATCACATCAAGGTGCTGTGATGCCTTTTGTTAGGTGCAGGTCCCTGCCAGAACATCCTCACCCAAAACTGCTCCAGTGGAAACTCATTCCAACAGACAGAACATTGTTCAGCAGTGCACAGGATTTTACACGCCATTTAAGAAACCTAATATTTGTCCAAGTGGACATGTTCTCGTGTTTGAATTATTTGTATTAAATCCAAATAAAAAAGATCCAAGAGGAATGAAAGATCAAGTTTTACCTTACATTTGGAATCACTCCAGATAAATCTATCTATTAAGTCATCCTTCTGTATTTTTTCAGCTAAAGTATATGTAAAATATTAATACCATGTAGTTTACAATATATGCTTTCTTCAATGATATTATTTGCCTTTCTAAAATAGGTAGGAGTGGGATATTAGCTCTTCTAAAGGCATGTTGGATACCTTTGCAGTAATAGCCAGAAAAATTGAACACAGAATACTCTTACAATGAAGCTCAGTGTGCAAAGACTCATCCAGGAACCTAAACACAGGTAGAATGTAGGTTTTTGGAAAAATCAGTTTTTTGGAAGGGTCATGGTCAGAGTGAATTCCTCTTCACTGTGGAAGAAAGAGCATATTTAACATGGATAGTGTTTGGGGATAATACCAGCAACAGAAGCATGGTATGGAAAAAATTTACTTTTATTTTTACAATTAGGTCATGGGAGGTGACACCTGACCATGCCAATGCATCTCTTTCAATGTCCTTATGCCAACACCAAAGACTTTCCTTCCTGGAAATATTAATAAACGTTTGATCATCAGCTCTGGCCTCTTTTCTTGCCTTTAAATCACCACAATTTCCAATCCCCAAGGGCAGGAAAGAAAGATCTAAGAACAGAAGTGGAAAAATCCTTATGACTTATAAAATCTGGAGAAGGCGAGCTGGGTACTGCGTAAATCACCTATTTAAAGATAGATACATGTTTTAACAGCAGTTCAAACACTAAAAGGAAAATTTAAAAATGAAAGTAAAAGGGAAAAAGAGAAGCTGAAAATATTTTACCGCCCTCGAGTGGTGAAATGCGAGATGGACAAGTGCTGACAGTTTTCAGGGAGTAAATGTTTTATTTCTTCATCTCTCTTGGAGTCTCCCCAAAATATTGCAGATATTAGAAATCTAAATGCTCAGGAGAAGATAATACACATATGTGTCAAAACCAGAACAAGTATATAAATGCATGAACCTCATTGAACTTCAGCAAATCTTCCTGTACCTCCCACAGTTCAGGCAATGAATTCCTAGAATGGAGATATTTGTATTCTTAGAATTCTATTAATAGATTATTAAATTTTAGCACGGTCTTGAGATATTTAACCAGTCTTAGTGTGAGGTTTTAATTTTTTTTTTAATAAGTGAATAGAGAGGAGCCTCAAAAATATCTTTTGATTTAACATGAAAGGCTGAAAATGATGAACTGTATTGATGTCAATTAACTGAATCAGTACACCCAACATCAAAGCATCTCCATCACCATCTCCAAGCCCATTGTATTCTCAACATTGTATTCTCATACCAGTGCTCACCCAGAAGGGTCCAGGGGACTGTTTTTCTAAATGGTTGGTAATCAAAATATAGCCTGATCTTAGGAAATACTTTCCAGGAATCATTTTTGACACAATATCTTTTGACAACTTTTAACATTTTTTTATGTTTTTTTCCCCTCCCCAATCCATGCATAGTAATTCTTCATTAGAACTAGGCCCCTGCAAGGTAGCCATTCTCTTAATGAATTTGCATCAAATTGTTTTGGGTCTTGTCTGAAAATTAGAAATACCTTTCAATGCCTCCTCACGGAGAAATAAAATCCAACAATACCTGTTTTGCCTCCTCCAGAATCCCTAAACCCAGCAATTTTTCACTGCAGCAGTGGGTGCTGGGATGCTGTGGGACATGAGGGTAACACCCAGCAGTGCAGATCTCAAAGATCCCAATGTGGTGTCCTGCACAAACTCCAGCTCTGCTGGAAACCACCCTGATCCCAAAATGTTAACTCCTGCAGAGCCGTGCCAGATGTCTGAAGCATCATCAGGTGAGCTCAGTGAGAGTTTCCAGAGTGCTCAACAGAGCAGCACAGACTAAATGGTCTCTGTTGTGCTGCTGCAGCTCAGCCCAGGGCCTGACACACAAAATATCACCTGCCCTGGGCTGCTTGTACCCAGAAACACGGAAAACACAAATATCTGAGAGATTGTCTTGCATGCAACCTGTTTGCCCTGCTGTTTACTAATTTCTCATTCAGCTGTGCAAAAACATCTATAAAATCACTTTCAACCCTGGCTGTGAAATGGGCAAGAAAACAAGTGTTCACTTCTCTGGGGACAACCACACTTCCTTCCCTTGGAGCACTCCGGTGCCCCTGCTCCGGGGGAAATTCCACCAGCACTCTCCTTCTGTTGAGACATATGACTGCAAACATGCTCTTCTCACAAGCAGATAAATGTTTCCTCTCAATCACAGCAAACTATGTCTGTCAGCTGCTCATTTCCTCACAGTACTTCATTGTATGTTTTGTACTGAATTGTATTTTTTGCAATGAAATTTTCTTGCCTTATTTGAAATTTAAAAACAAGCAAACAAGCAAACAAAGACAACTAAAACCAAAACACTGAAAAACCCAAGGGAAATCACTGAGCTGTTTGATTGTTTTGCTATATGATTTCTGTGAGGAGTTGCATTTTACAAATTTCTGAGTATTTGTGCTGAGGATCTCGGCAGCTCTCAGGACATATTTGTGAGTAATTGACAAAATCAGCTCTGAGCTTGGACTCCTCTTCTGAAGCTCTCTGAACTTGGGCAGTCTGGGAAGAAAAGGGAAAATTTCTTATTTTTCTTCTTTGTTATGGTCTGCTGTTCCTCCAACAGCTCCTGCACTTTTGTTACAATAAAACATTAACTATGGAGCAGCAATTGCAAAAGTTCCTTTATCAAATCTCATCCCTAACTTCAATCCAGTAACAGCACACACAGTATCCTTGTGCAAGCAAAACATTCATGGTTCCAGACAATTCATTCACAACTTCAGCTCCCTGTACGTTGCAGCAACTAAATGAGAGACCACATTAGACTTTGGACTTCAGAAGTAGTTGATCCTTGGCAATTTTATTTCTATTATAAGTTCTACAAAAATGCAGCTTTGCATCTATGCAAACAAATTTTCTGCCACATTTTTGTCTGCTCAATCATTTTGTCCTTGTGGAAATGGCAGCTATCAATTCCACCTGGGTAATATAAATGTGCTTGAAGAAAACTGTCACAACTTTCAATTACGAGGGCAGCAGATAAACACCAACTCATTACAGAGTACTTAACGCTCAAGTCTAAACTTACTATGAATTACTTTCTAAATCTAAATGCCAATATTATACTTAGGTGTATTGATTCAGACATATAAACCTACTTAACTCTCTGGGTCAGAGTTTGTTTATCTTTTGTCAGGAACAGATTACCAAGGCAAGGAGAACAGTAGTGGGTCTGGATAATGGAAGGAGTTTGCCTTGAGTGCTCAGGTTCATTAGGAGGTGACAAAAGCCTGGGATTGCAATGCATGTGGCATTTCAATGCATGCACCAGGTTACTTTTACATTTTACATAATGCTCAAGTCTGAAATTAGATGCTGAAACTCTGAAAGCAGCACTGCGACGTGCACAAACAGCAGAGGGACTAGAGAACATGCTTGGAGCTGAACATGTTCTTCATTGTATTGAGGCTCCAGAGAGGCCCCTCAAAATCCAGTTAATTGGGCAAGAATCATTGCATCAAAGACCAACCCACACAATGGAGTTTGTTACTCACTCTTTGCCATTCCTTATGGAATTACCTGCCTTGTATATTCTAATGAAAATCATGAATCTCTAAAAAACAATTTTTGTATCCCCATCCCCTGAGATGCCTCTGCTACATGACCTTGGCTACAGAAGCAACAATATTAAAGGGTCTGACAATTCTCTGGAAGATTTCAGAGCTTTTCTCAGGACTCTGGGAAAACTAAATTACTGTCCTGAAGGCCCACAGACAGAACTCACCACTAAACCCCAAATTTTAAATCGAAACAACGACCATAGCAGCAGGCAGGGGGATGGAAGAATAAACTTGAGGACCTTTCTTTCCCTCATTATTTCAGGGATGGTGGAAATGTCTGTGCTCCTCTCAGTGGGCTTGTTCAGGAGAACCTCACAGCCAGTGTGGCCACACCAGAGCCTGAGCACCCTGAGGAGGAAGAACCACAACTCAAAATGCTCTGAACTGATCCCATTTCTGCTCTCTGAGATGAATGTGCTCGCTGGGAGCATTCCCATCAGTGCAGGGGGATGTGATTATGGGTATCTGACACCCTGTCCAGACCCTGCACCAGACTTGCAGAGGAAAGGGTGATGGCTGGGCAGAGATGATTTGCTGGGAAGGTGGCAGTGGTGCTGGCAGGGAAATGCACAAATTCCCAGTTGCAGGTGCCAGGGAGGAGGCAGGATTCAGGTGTGGAAGGATTCAGGTGTGGAAAGCACATCCCAGTGCTCCAGCAGGGGTGGCAGGTTTGTAACTCCACAGCTGCCAGGCACAAGGCAAGGGGATTACAGGATTACCTGGTTGCAGCAAGAGAAGTTTTTACAGAAGGACAGTGTGTGATTGTCCCAATGAATTCAGTGGATGGAGCCAAAATATATTTTTTTAGAACTACAGCGCTTTCATTCCTGGCAGAACTGTCATAAGTACAGCTATTAGGGCTCAGTTTGCTAAGCTAAATAGAAAAAAAAAGTTTTTTTAATTTGACTATATTTTAAGTATGAAATATAGTATGATTTAAAAGTATATTTTACAGATATTACAGTATGATTCATTCAAAATTTCATAATCTTATTTTTCAATAAAAGGCATTCTTCGAAGGTAACAGTTTCCACTATGACCAGTTGCTCTAAAATTCATAATGTGATTTCTGTGATACAGAAATCACAGAATTCCTCGTGCTATTGGAGCATTACCTAATTATCCCAGCATTAAAAGCTTATTATTGATGTTTCAGTGCTTTTTACAGAAATTCTGATCAAAACCACCGAAAACTGAATCTACATCTCCAAAATCCCAGCCCAGGGCTCACATCCACATTTAAACCAGAATTCTCATATTCATTTAAAATCTAAATTTTAAATGAATATTTACAAAAATTTACTGTAGTTCTCTTCTAAACATCTTTAAAAGATTTATAGGCAATCTAACACATAGATGGAATTAGGATCTAAACAAAGACAGAGACATGACTTCACCCAGGTAAATATTTTTATTTTTAGGATTCTGCTTCAATTAAAGTTTTCTTTTTTTTTTTTTTTAAGGTCACGTCCCCCCTCTCCCCTCAAAACTTGAGGGGTATTAATCTCATAATTTTCTTCAAATATAGTTACAATGTATTTTATCTATCATTAAAATATCATTAGAAAAAAAAATTCTTGCAACTGTCTTTGTAAAAATGATTTCTAAAATCACGTGAAGACAGCTGTATTCACTGTGTAACATTTATTTTTTTTCAATATGAAAGTGCTTTACATTACTAATGGTGCTCATGTATCTCAAGGGTAGGAACTCCCAGCCCTCCAAACCTGTGGAAAGGAATTTTGGAAGGAGCCAGCAGAGGGACCCCTTCAGTTAAAAATTAAAAATCATCCAAACATCAATTCATGAAGCAGAACCCAACAGGGTTGTATTTAGGCACAGGCCCAGATAAAGTAGCAAGATCACAAAAAAGCAGAAAATTTCTGATACAAGACAGTGAGGTTTCAAACAAAATAATAAATTTTTGGTTTTATGTTTGTACATTTTCAATGAAAACTGTGATGTTTTAAGATTACCATTCAGTTACATAATACTGAGGATGACTGGAGCCCATCTGCTAAACACCACAGTGCCAAGATTGGAGCTAAGAAAATGATCAGGTTGCATTTTATGTTGTTCCCTGAGAGTAAATAGGAAACAGGGCTGAGGCAAGAGCAGAAACTTGTCTCCCAAAGTGTCCCTTCCTTCTTTAAACCACTGCCTTCCTCAGGATTAAACAGGATGTCCATGGGAATGTGAGCACAGGAAAACAATCCCAGGCTGCAGAGAATGTCGATTGCAGAAAGCATCCTGCAATGCTGCAGCTGGAGCCTGCTGGTGACTGGCGATGCAACACATCTGTTTGGGAAATGTGGTTCTGCAGCAAACAATTCCAAAATTCATCTTTAATTGGAGGGGAAATTTCCTCAGGGAGTGTGTCTTGTGCTATTGTTGCCATGACAGCTTAGCCAGACGTGCTGCTGTAGAAACAATTAATTTTTCACACTACAGGAACTTTGTATCTTATAACTTTCTGCTTTTTTTATTCTTTGATTCTGTGAACTCACAGAATATTATTTCTAGTCATAAGTGGTAACACTTTCACAAACAGAGCTCATACACAGTGCAATGTGACAGCCTCCATGCTTCTAGAACATTTATTGTAAAAAAAAAAAAAAAGAATTGTAAACTATGAAATTCTGGAAATGCAAATTCAGAAAAGAGCCCATTTTGCTGCTTCACAGTGTTTTACAATGTTCTAAAACACTGATTACATGTAGAAGGCAACATGGGCCATCACACAGCTCTGCTTTACATTGGGAATGAAAAGCAAATCAGGTTCCAACCACTACAGATTTAACCTGGTTTTGTCTCTTAAATGTGAAACTCAGTAAGGTTTGGAGACCCAAAAGAACTTTGAGGAAAAATAATCTTGTTTTCTAATTAACATTAATGTTTCATAAGTGATCTTACTTACAGAGAAAAAGGTAACCTGGAATCTGTAAACCCCTCACCTTTACAAATGTGCCTCTTTCACAGATAGGCAAAATTTACAATCCAGTAAGTCACTTTAATTACACAGAAAACTGATTGTAGGTGTACTTTTGAATCTATTTATTAGTTGTGATACAAAAAGATTCATTTTTGTCAATATAAGAGTGATATCATAACAATAGCAAGACACAAGGAAGCCATTTCCTGAACAAAACATAATACTTTCACTGTGTCCTTTATCTAAGAATTCATCTCCTTCCTCTTCAGGCTGTTTTGAAACTTCCTTTCTTCCCTCCCTGCAATTCTCTCCCATTCCCTTATGTCATCTTAGTAACTCAAGTCGTCCTTCAAACATTCTTACACTCGCATGGCCTTGCAGAATAAAGTGACTGCCAGCAGAAAGGGATTCTGGTTTTTTTTCAAATTTTCATAATTTCTAATGGACATGTAAAAAATTATCTAGAGTTAAATAAAACCACTCAGGGAAATAAGTTTCTGATTATCTATGCCAAGGTGATGGAGAAATTTATAAATGTATCCCAATAGCAACATGGGAAATAACAGGAAACAATTTGCAGAGTATTATTTTATGACAGGACAATTCTGATAACTTGCCAAGATAAAATTTTCATTTAGTGTTTCACAAAATAGACAACCTAAACATTAACAATACACCCTCTTCTCTATTCATTGGTTATCTTGAGCTCTCTTTTCCACAATCCTGATACCTTTTGGGTTCTGCTGTTCTCAAGAATTGTTAAAAAGAAATGAAATCTATTGTATTTGCCAAAGAACACACAGGAATTCTTTCCCCCATGTGCTGATAAGGACCCCACTGAAGACAGATGGCAGATGCTAATTCCTACCCAGCTGACACATTAAGGTTTTTTGATCACCATGTAGGTAAGGAATACAATAACTTGTAAGTTAGTTTGAAAAACCCAGTAGATGACCAGAATTTGCTGGGCAGAAAGCATATGGTCAGCAAAGCTTGAAAGAGATGAACAAGTTTGGAATGATTTCATCTGATTTCTCAAATCTGCCTATTTGAGAGTCTGTTGGGGCATTTCTGCAAAGGTTTCTTACTTCATACAGTTATAAAAAATATGCAAGAAACTGAGTATTTGAGGATCTCTGAACAGTATCTATATATATCACCAACTATGAAAACTATATATATAATGATATATTTTGGAATCTCCACCCTCATTTCCAATTCTTGGAGTTTTACAGCACTTTCATAGTAAAAGCAGCTGAATCCTTGGCATTTTGGTATTACAGAAACTCCTCACTAGTCATTTAAATGTGTGTGACATTTCTGGAGTGCACAGTTAAAGAGAAAGGGTGGAAAATACAAATTCAGAATTAAAGGTCCCTGAAAAATTATTCCTGTTTTTTAAAGGTTAAGGTCTGAGTGCAGTTCAGTGCATGGCTGTGCTTGGAGGGCACATCAAACCCCGTGGCTCCTATAGCACAGGTGTAACAAATTCAATTCCAAACGCATTTAAATAAGGAATTTCTCCCTGTACATTATCTCTAATGAAAGGCTGCCCCTGTCATACAGCCTTTCCAGCAGAACTCTATTTTCTATCTCTCAGCAGTAGGTGGCTTCCTTCCTCCTGCGTTAAAATTCAACAGCTCAGTCCTACAAGACACCACAGATTTAAACAAATGGCCTTTCTGAATGAATAAAATTCACTTTAACAAGCAAATAAAAAGATTTGAATAAATTATTAATTATAGGGGAAAGTAGAGTAGAGAAAATATGAAATCTCTCATTTTTCTTTTCTTAGAGAGGTCCATTGTAATGCATTGGGTCATCACCATAAAAAACCCCAAAAAGTAGGAAATCACAAAAATAAAGAACTGTACTGTTCTTTTTTCATATTGTCAATGCATACTTATTTAAAGTTTGTGCAGTATTATCTAAACTACACAACTCTGAATCCAACAGCAAAACAATTTTTGAAGCTCAGCTGGGGAGATGAACTTGCTGTAAATTATTTTCAAAGGCATTGTCTGGCTTTTTAAAAAAATTATTTCAATGCATTTATTTTTTCCTCAGAGCAATGTCAACTGTTGCCTTACATAACTTTTATTTAATTTAAAATCAATAAAACGATACTCGTATAACCTTGGCATTCAAAAATGACATTTCTCCTTTGTTTTTACAGCACATACAGCAAACAAAAATCAATGCTTTATCTCTCCACACTTGGATAAAAAAAATAATAAAGCAGCAGGCTCACAGTGCTGTATGATATTGATCATGGAGTCTCTCAAGATAAATTACTAAGATTTAAAAATTATTCTTGGTAAGCCAGCACTACATATTTTTTTATCATTTTTCACAAGACTTTGAGGGAATATGGGCATCAGTACATGAGCTAAAATACATTACACTGGGGGTTATTCTTTGTAAAACTCTTTAGTGAAAAATGCATTCAAGGAGCACATTTAAAAGTGACCATATTTCATATTTTTTTCTGTAGGGAAAAAATGGTGCAAGTTTTATAATCAAATTCATTGAGACACTCCAATAGTTGTGCAATACATGGAGAAATACATTGAACAGATTTGCATCTACTTGCAGTTCTTAGCAAAAGAGAAATTTAGGACAAGGAAAAAGTTAATCGGTAGGCATTACTTCATTTTTAGGAAAAAAAGCTTTTCAAGATAGGCCTTTTGGGTGAATATTATAGTACAGGTCAGACCTACCTTAGAATTATTTATAAAGTATGTTTTGAAGAGAAATTAAAGATAAGACATTTCTATGTGCCAGCTTAAAGGGCAATCTCTTACATGCCATCTTGAAATGATTGCTTTAAGAGATTTTTAAATTTATAGTTAATTGCAACATGAATGTAGCTCACTTAGCAACTTTATTTTCACAGTAAAACTCTGGTGAATCATTAGTTGCCACTTAAATGTGTACGAAAATACCTGAATCTTAACTATAATTAATAACTGAAAAGCTATTAAAACCTTTTACTCAGAGGAAAATGGGCCTAAACAGAAAAAAAGTTTTAGCAGGCTGGATTTAGCAGTGCTGAATATTATTCTGTAAAACAAATGAAAGCTGCTATCAAAGAGTCTCACTATGATTCATCTTGGTGTGTTCTCTGGTATCCTGTGGCTCTAATCACCTACCCACACCAGGGCATAAAATACAAAATATTGTACCTTTATCTTGCTCCTCAAAGGACATCCTTAGCTCACAGTCCAGCTCTAAAACCTCTCAAAGTCTAGCTCTAACTCTCCAGGACTGTTACTCCTTAGCTTTGCAACCATCCTGAAGGAATTGAAATTGAAATGAAATTACAGAAATATTTTCGAGGAGAGTTTTGATTTCTGGAGAGATTTTTGAAATAATGCTATTTAGAGGCTGGGAAATGTCCTGCAACCCCGAGTTCCATGCCCTGGCAGTGGGCAGGCACCATGTGGATGTTGTTCAGCAGCAGCAAAGTGGAGGCCTCAGGAAATGGTCCCTGGCAAAGGCGTTGTTTAATGTGGATGCTGAAGGAAGTCCAAGGGAAAACATTTATCAGAAGCTTCCGTCCACAGAGGAGATACGTTGTAGGGAAAAATGCAAATATTACTCAGCAGGCCAAGGGCAAAGGAAATAGGAAATGGGCTAGAGAGTTCTCTGAAATAATCTGTCACTGAAATGTGAGAAAACAGCCCTGCGTGCTGCCTAACCTATTATTTTAAAGCCTTCCACAAGTCAAGATCCTTTTGCAGCATTGTGCCATTATCTGAAAAGTTGGCTACCTCCAATTTGAGCTTCTTCAAGGTAGGATAAAAAAGCTTAATTTGGGTCTTATCTTGACACCTCATTTGTGTGTTTATTATTTGAGCTTTTGGAGTAACTCATAGGAAAGCCATGAGCTTATCACGGAAACAATACATCTCAGAAATGCTGTAACCGTTGGCTTTGGGGCTTTTTACAGCCTGCAAAGGACTGACATCTATTCAGCCAAAATCTTTTAGGAATCTCAGAGCACAGCTCTGGGAGGGGTGCCACCTCTGAGTCTGCCAGAGCTGGGACAAGGGGTGGAGCAGTGCTTTTGGGAGCTGATGCAGCGAGGAAACCTCCTCAAATGCAGCTGTGAAGGAATAGATAGATAGAAAGATAGGTAGAAAAAGGAGATGGTGTTCTGAACTCTGCATTTTTAACCTTGAAATACTTGACTATACTAAATCTCAAGGATGCCTTCATTATGGGTAATAAAGATGCTTGTACAAGCGAAAAAAAAAATAGATGCTTATTAAAGTTTGATTTTTGGTGTTTTTTAATACTAATATGGCTCAAAATATTACAGAACAGGAAGTCCTTACACAGAGGGATATACTAACAATCCGTCCTTCAGCCATATCTTATGTTCTCCCCATTGATTACAAAAACCCCAAGCAACTTTCTCAAAGGCAAAGAAAATAATATAAGAAATCATCATAGCTGCTGCAATTAGTGTTGCATTATCTTTTTTTGAATTCCAATATCCTTGAATTCCTAGTCAATAAAATATTACTGAAATTGTAGTAATTCCCTAGGTTTGACAGATGCTTTCTCTGCTTATCTGAAAACACAGCAGGAAAGGGAGAGAAGTTCATTATATGGAATATAATGCACTAATTTCAGATACCAATAATACGAAACAAGGCTCTCCAGGTGCTTCAGCAGAAAAGAGAGGCCCCTCCAGAGGGTGATTTAGGACAAGCAAATTAGACTCTCTGTTGTGAATGGCACTCGGAAGGCTCATGAAGCCAGGCAAAGTGAATATGTCCTACAATGGATGGTATCAAGAGCATATAAAAAAAATAATTGCAAGCCAGGAAGAAGTACAGGAGGAAAATAATCAACATGCAGTCTTGGTCCTTGTCTTTGTCTGTCTGCTGTCCTGTCTCCATTGTTCACTCTCCACATCTTTTTCCTCACACTACTTTGTTTTAAACTACAGTACCATGTGTTGTTCCTCACCACTTCCTTAATTTATAATGTAGATAAATAAATTACTTCATCCAAAAGGATTCCACTTGGTAGTGTACTCACATGCCTCAGTGCTTACCACATTTCTGAAGTAGGCTTTAGTTTATTGTAAATGAGCAGAGGAAGTGGATCTTACAAAGCATCTCCTCAATGAGGAAAAAAGAGGTTAAAGGCATCTCATTCATAAAGCTTGATAACAACAAGAATGAGAAAATGACCATAGCTGAGACAAACTTGACAGAAAAATAGTGAGAATACAACAGAATTGAAGAGTGGGGCACAAGTGTAGGAGGAATTTCAATTTAGATTGGCTGAAAATGGACAAAGAAATGACACGGGTTAGTTGGGAGACGCCATCACACCAGAAAGCACCGAAGACATTCTCAGAAATTCTCAGCAACAAAGACATTCTTGGCTTTGTTTTTATTTCTGTAATTGATTGTGCTTCTCTTTGCAACACCAGGAGGGCTGGGAGGAGTTCCAGCAGCGTGTGGCTGGAGCTCAGGGCAGGCAGAGAGATCCTGCCAAGAGCAGATGCTCCTGGCTCTGGGAACACATCCTGAGGCAGCTCAGGAGCAGAGCTGGGAACCCCCAGCACACCCTGCACACGTTGGGGCTGCCCAGGGTACTGCCCTGGCTGCTTTTCCAGCTCCTTTTCCTCGGGAAGGAAAGCTGAGATCACAGCAGAGCCGGGTACCCCACAGCTGCCTCAGGGGTGGAAGCAGGATGCAGACACAAGAGTGGAGAGCAGACCCTGCCTCTAGGGCTGCTCTGAAGCTCTGATTCAGCAAGTGATGCCAACACGTGTCACAGCTCTGTTGTGAATGAAAAGGATGAATGAAAAAAGGTGCTGAAACAATTTTCTTACTGCGCTTTTTATTTTTATTAGAAAACTCAAGCCTTGACAGTGAAGAAGGAGTTAAAATAGGGAGAAGCTGAATACATGAAGAAAATAATCCAATTACTTCCGAGATTCATGACTTTTCTGTATAATTAGATAGCTCTACCCTTTTTTTAAGCACTGGGTACACTAAAGCTCTGTAGGTAGTGATGACAGCTGACTGTACATACTCCTGCATGAAGTGAGAGATCAGATTCAGAGAGATTTCTTTAGGAGAGCTCATTCCAAAAACCACCACCTTGCTGGCAGCATCAATAAAAAGCACTGCTCTTCCCTAATTTGCTCATGCAGTAGAGCTGATCCCCACTGGAGCACATTTGGAGAATAAGTGTGGGAATATCAGAGGGTGGAGGAAGTTTGCAATCTTCTTGCTCTTCCTGTAAATATTTCATGGATATCTAGAAGATTTTGCTTCTATTGTAGAACAACCTGTCTGGTTATTTGAATATTTTTTAAGCATGATTTCTGCTGTTAAGTGTTGGTAGACATACTGTGCCATCTACTGAAAAACATCCAATAGATTTATTGTTTTTTAATCTTAGAATCAAGAGATTTAACTATTTTTGTAAAAACCTGAACGATTTCAGACTGCACCAAGAACACATTGCCTTCACTAACTGTGTCAAAAACTTACCAAAGAAAAAATACCCCTTGGAAAACACTTCATGTAGCAAGATAATACATCATTTAAAGTAGGATTTTGAGTAACCATGTCTAATAAGTATTCTGTACTCACAGGGGCATACTCTGGGGCAGGAAAACAAGAACTAATAATTCCTGAGGAACTGACTGTTTTCCATTTGGAAACTGCTCATTAACACAGCTACAGCCATGCAAAGCAAGGTTCCTTAACTCTCTGTCTCTTCTGATGAGACATAATTGATTTCAGGCTATATGGGGTCAAATATATTCTCTACAAATTCAGAAGATAAAAACAGGCAGCAATGCCAGAATATGGGAAACAGCTGAATCCACAGATGCCCATTTTGGAGAACAAAAACCACCTTACTGTGGGGCCCAGAAAAGCTGAGTCATCTGTATCTAATACATACATATGCGAGAATATATAGCTGTTAGGAAATCATTATAATTTCACAAATTATTTCTAAAAGTTTACATTACCCACTTGGCCACAAAACATACCTGGACAAAATAATCCTCATGGGCATGGTGTGTTTAGCAGCAGTACTCAAAAGGTTGATGCAATGAGTCTTCAAGTCAAACAGATAAGGCAGGATTTAATCACTTGACTACAACATCAAAAATAAAACTGCATAATGTGAAGTGTGCAACACTTGAATGTTTTGCTCAGAAAAGGAACAGGGCTGTCTGATTCTGTTTCACTTAAGAAAATGTGAAGTCTTTACATAAAGCTTTGTTTACTACATGTGGGATAATTAGCTCGTCAAATATTAAGACAGTGTCAGTTCTGTTCCATTAGCTAGCTGAAGATACTATAAATTACATGGAAGAAGTCCAAGGAGTAATAATATCAAGGAACACCATCCCCTGGAGGAGCTTTGGTGGTGGTTTTTTTTCCTCTCCCTCACTGAATATCCTCTACAGAGAATTTTTAGACAGAAAGGTCCCCAAATTTAGCCCGCAGACTGGAGTGTAAATACCCAGAAGGGGAGATCAGCTCCATCAAAGTCTGCATGTCACATTCTATTTACAAGCAGAGCCAAGTGTGTGATAGTTGGGGTAACATGATGCAGACGAGGCTGGCTGAGCAAGGTCAGTGGAAAGGAAGAGCTGGAATCCCTCTGCCTTCCCCTCCCACAGCACATGGATGCACATCTGCCACAGCAGCAGAGCCTGGCCAGAGCAGTCGCTGTTCCCTGAATGCAAATGCAGCTTAGCACCTTCTCCCAAACACTCTGGAGTGCTCACCACAAATAACTGCACTAAAAATAACCTGTAAAAATATGCAACAGGAAAAAAAAGAAAAAGGCAGCATCTCGAGGCAGCCTGGCAGTCTGCTTGGTTCTGGTGAAACTCTAGGAAAGCTCAGAGAGCTGGCTTACTCTCTGAACTGAGCAGTGGGATGGTTTTACTCTGTAACTTCATTTAATTTTGGCTGGATTGATGCAAATAAAATCAGTAAATAAATCATAATTAAAAGTTACAGCATTTTTAAGGCTCTTTGTAAATTTTTACTGTTAAATAATACCAACATTCATAATAAGGTGGATTCAAAAGTCACTGAGAAAGGGATAAACCCCATTAACTGCAGCAATTCTATGGGGCCTTTCTCTTGGGGTAAACCTTGATTGTCATAGTCTATTTCATGTGTAACAATTCAGAATCACAGAATAATTCAGGCTGGGGACATCCTCTGAAGGTCCCAGCCCATCCAGCCCAACCTTCCTGTCAGAGACAGGGCCAACCATGAAATGACAGCTAAAATTAAATTTTAATAAAATCAGATATGCAAAGACTTATAAAGTGAGAGCAGAAAGATGATACTCCAGTAACTACTTCCATATCAGATTTTCAATTAGTAACATTTAATAACAATTGGCGCACATTTACCAATATTAGGGAAAATTATGTTTTGCATAAAAAGATTGAAGGTTTTTTTTTTTTTTTTATTTATTCATACTTTCCCAAGCATAAGAATTGGGAACCAATAGTCTACCTGGTTTGCAGTCTTCTAGATGAAGCAATGTGGGATCACATGAGGAATGGAGAATTGTGTCTGTTTGTGACTGATCCAGAAATATCCACAGAGTCTGGTCTAGCAATAATGGAGAAAACAGCTTGAAAATGTCACATTTGGGATGTGGGCTGAAATGACTGATAGAGGTTTCTAACAGAAGGAAATGTTCTCCCTGTTCTTTGAACTACCTCAGGCCATGCATTTTGGGGAGCAAAACAGTTTGTGACTCCCACAGACAATCTGGCCCACGAGGATTTGGTGTGGCTTTGCTGTCTGACAGGGTGAGGTACAAAGGAATGCCTCCCAAACTCAGCAAAACCCAAAGAGAAAAGCAAACTGCAGTGCAGATAATATTTCAGCTTTTAGTTTAAGGGATTTAAGGATCTTAACTCTATAAAAATGTTTTTTTTAAAAAATCACATACTAAAACTGTGATTACAATTCCAATACTCTCAGTTCCAGTTTTTGCTGTTTTTCCCCCTGTGCCTACTGTTCATGCTGTCAACACTTGTCTGGTTCATTTTGGTGTCTGAGAACTCTTAGAATCACAGAACAAATGTACTGTATCAAAAAAGCTTGAAACATGAAGACTTGTACAACAGCTTGTATTGCACTACATCAAAATGGGAAAGAATTTGTGACACTGTTATCAGCTCTCACGAGCTGATATCATGCACAGGGAGTCTCTGGAGATACCAGCAGAGGATTACTCCTGTAATCCAGCAAGCAAACTGTGTGCTGAGGTCAGGAAGCAGGGAGCACTGATAGGCAGAAGTAATGGTGCAGAGCAGAGCAGATAACCCCCAGCAAATAAATAATCTGTGGTGGCTGTCAGAACTTCTGCACCTGTGAGGAGAAAACCTGCAAGTAATGTGAAATATGATTAGATCCTGTCCTGATTACCAGTCTTGCTTTGGAAGGCATAATGAAAAAAGCATATTTTTAAAAAATTAGAAGTTTTTCCATATGCCACTTTTGAATGTTGACTTGATCCATCTGTCAATAAGGCACAGAAGTGTTTTTTCATTTTCGGTACATGACTGTTCAGTGGGGCTTGGGTTAAAAACATTCCATTGCCTTGTCAGGTGAAAATCATAAAGATGCATCTGTTTCTTGCTTTTTTTCTTTTTCCCTAACTGATTAAACTTTTTTTTTTTTCTTGAGTCCCACTAACTGCTCTTCATTCAGACTTTACACAAACTCTTTCTCCTCCACTGGCTCAGAACCCAGTCATCCCAAATCCCTCAGGACACCACTTCCCCAGGCCGGGTGGTGCTGTCACACCTTCCAATTTACTGCCTTTCTCTGCTCTCCTCCCTCATTCTCTCTATCAGCCCTGCAAAACCCTTCCTCCTCTCTAGCTGTTCCTCACTGAGGACAAGCAGTTTGCAGAGCAGTAGAGCCAGGGCAGAAACACCACCTTTTCTGCACTTGTGACAGTTTTACAAGCCCCTGACCACAGCAAAGCATTTGGTGTGGCTGAAGTGGATGTGGAGTGGATTGGCAATGAGCTGTGAACTGGGAGAGCTCTTGGGAGGAAGAACCACTCTAAAGTGGAACAGAGGTAGAAAAAACATAAGAAGTAATTCTTACATAACCCTAGAACATGTCTGGAGGCTTTTTTTTTGAAACATGGTTTCAGTACTTTTTCAGAAGTTCAGTTTCTTTGCTGACAGCAATATTTTATCATTTGCAGAACAGCTTTTATTATTCATCTTTTACCCAGTTATTCTGAGTTAGTTATTACTGTTATGAGTTATTCAAGTTATTCATATTTGGATGTTTATTCATCTTGTATGGATTAGAGTCTTTCACTAAGTGTTAATTAAGAATTTGAATACATCACTTAGTTTCCTAAGCAGATATCCAGTGCAAAACCTCCACTAAAGAAAGGAAAATCTGCCTGATTTTAAAGAATAGCAGATCAAAGCTGCCTGAGAAAAGGAATGGTGTCTCGTAAGAGAACTAGGATTGCTTTCCAAAGGCTAGTCTTAATCCTTTCATATAATATTCATACATGGAAGTAAACTCAGGTCATGCTTCAAATAACTTATCTCAGAAATTAAGTTCTGAAGCCTAACTTGAATATTTGTCTAAAAATAGTAAACACGTGACCGCAAAAAGCTTAAAGCTGAATTCCTTTAAATCCTAATGCATTTTTGAGTATTATTTGAGAAGGTCAGAAAAAAGGGCCATGGAAATGAATCCGGTGTTGGTGATATAATTTGATGACAGATATTTTTTTAATACACTGACTTCAAATAATTTTTGAATGTGACTTTGATGCACCAGAAAAGATGTGCACAAGTTGAGATCTCTAACTATACAAAGGACAGGAGCTCATTTTTTTGGTGACAAACATCTTCAAGACTTGCACATAAGGGCAGAAAAGCAATTGGACAGAGCTGGTGAAACTGGAAAACATAGGAACTAAAACTACTATGTCTCCATTTCCATTCCTAGTAACATAAAATTTCCTCCTAGGCTAGGGATTCAATACATAAGATATGTCATGATGTAACCTAATAAAGCCACTAAATGCTTTAACAGCAAGTTAGGAACAATTATTCCTGGATCCTGGATACTTATTCTCATCCTAAAACTGTTTTGTTAAGCCATTAGCTCTATGCATTCAAAGTCAGACAAAAGTTACAGAAATTGAAAAATGACAAAAATATAACTGAGTTTTCTTATTCCCCAAAAGACAGAAGTAGAAGGAATAGATTTTGTATGAAATTTACTTCCTTGTTATAGTTAGTGTTTGGAAATGTCTTCATAAAGAAGATTTAAGTCTTGTTTTGCTGAAATAGACACTGAAAATTATTTTTCTTGTATCCCTTACTGAATTGCTGGAAGAGAATTAGCTTCCAAGAGGAATCAAAAAGTTGGAGGCCTTATTTGAACATCTAAGAAATAAGAAGTCAGTCAAGGAACCATTTTCTCTCAGTGCAAACATCTCAGTGATGATTCTTTCAAATCTATTTTGTTTGAAGAAGTATTTCCTAGATAAGGAACAATTACTTGTCTTTCATCTGCTTGGTTCATCTGCTCCTTCACTTAATTTCTCCTTCAGCATTTTAATTGACTGCCAGCCCTGTTCCTGCTGAGGGAAGCGTTAAGTCACAACAGGTTTATAAACGTTATAACTGCATTTTAAGAGGTACCAACAGGTTTGTTATTAGTATCGTGCTAATACTAAGGAAAAGGGTTAGCTCATGTTTAAAGGGTCTGGCAAACTGATTGCTTAGAAACAAAACATTTGATGTCTTTGTTAGCATAGGAAGAAACACACAATCACGGAATGATTGTATGCGGTGCTTTATTGGAGAGCTCTGGGAGCCAGAGGTCCGAGGACCCAAATCTTGACTCCGCCAGAGGTTCGGAATAGACACAGTTTTATACTTTCTTGTTACATAAGTATACATGTTAACCATTAAACCCCATTGTTCTATTGATTTTACCCAAGCATGAATTTAGAACAATTGATTCTCAGGATTCGTATTTAAGATTCTCATAATTCGTGTTTGAGATAATAATCATATTTAGTTACCAGATGCTTACAATTAACAATAAGGTAATTTATCATATAATTATGATACAGGTACAGGTTCACCTTGACTTACTAAAGAACATCTAACTTTATTTTTAGGGCCTAGGTATTACATTCATTCGCCTTCCTCCCCTGATTATTACCTAGGCAAGTTATACTTGGTTTGATTAAAACAATAGCATGAAAAGAACACCTGGTTAGATGAAGCTAGGTCCTACTCTTATACCTTTAGAAATCATTTTAACCCTATCCTACCACCTTTGTGACACACAAGGCAGACCCAGGACATGGCAGCACATTCGTGAAACCATTACTGGGTGTCTCATGGTTCCCCTCATCCCATCCCTGCCCTGCTCAGAGCGTTTACTGCCATCCCACAAAACTCCTGCCTCGGTTCTGCTGAGCTCACACACCAGGCTCTGTGAGCAGCTCCTGGCTGGGGTCACAAACCCAGCCCTTCAGCTGCTCTGCTGTTTGTGCTGCAAACACAGCCCAGCTGTGCCCTCACCTTGGCAGAGCATGTGGAGCATCAATACAACAACAGCCTAAACCTCACCCCATCCCCTGGGGACCTTTTTCTCCAAAACAAGCTCTTGCCTGGGTGGAGCTGACAGGTTTCTGTACCTCCCCCAGCCTGGGCTGTTTTGGAAGCCAAAGAGATGCATGTCCCTGTCCAGCAGCTTGTGCTTTTTTGTGCTGCTTGCAGTCATTGCTGCCCAAGAACCTTCTCCCTAAAGGCTCCACACCAGCTTCCTGGCAAGCTTGGGGGAATTTTCTCCTTCCTCCAATTTTTTCCAAGCAGCTTCATAGCTGCTGGTTTATTCTGATTTGTTTACTATTTATTAGCTGATTTATTCCTGAACTGATCACAGTGATCTGTAATATAGACACTTCAAACAAAAAAAAAGTTTAATTGGACAGACTGTGCACCAAAATCTTACACAACAAACCTCACCACTGTGTTGGAGCAAAGTGCAAACCTGACAAATATCTCCTCTACAACCTACTGTGCACTCTTCACCTTTGATCTTGGAATAGTTCCCTCACTGCTGCAAATCTCATGGGCTAAACAAATGCCAGCCCACATGCCCACGAGATGAATGCCCACAGAGAGCCTCAGTCTTGGAATAAAATCTATTTATCACGGAGCAAAAAACCTGTTCCCCAGACCATATTTTTTTGCCATCTCTCCATCTTGGTATGAAAAAATTTAAAAAACTTTGTGTCTGGTGAATGGGAAATGGCATTACAAGCACAATAATGAGTCCTGTGAGCAGAGGGCTGCTGGAACCGAGAATGGGGATTGGTTCTGTCTGGAAATTTTAAGTATTTCTTGAACAAGGTCCATACAAAAATCTTCCATTTGAAAATACCAGTCCTGCTAGCCACAACCTACAAACACTATTCCCTTCTAAAAAATCGAATTATGACAGTAACCACAATTATCCTCCTGCAATCAGCTGGAATTGGATCTCTTTGCACCACAGAACAGATAAATAGTTTGCAACAGCAGCATTATTTCTAACCCCCCTTCCTAATTTACATAAAGAAATTAATATTCTGAAAGAATAGTCTCTGGTGTATTGGTGGGAATATAATTAACAAAATCAAGACAGTATTTACATGAGTATTTGTTTTGATAAACAACAAAATGTGCTGAAGACAATTTTTGGGAGTAAATTGGTATTTGTTTTTTTTAATGAATGGCACAAGTTGGCCTAAATCTTGATTTCCATTCAGGATTTTAATTACAGCAATAGCAACAAATACTTGCAAATTCTGACAATAGCTGTCGAGCTTTTTTGCCTTAATCACTCTTCCCTGACTGTGGGGAATATATATTTAGAAGTATTTATTGCTTAAGCAGCAATTCACCCTGGAGTACAGGACATCTGTCAAGAAGATCAATAAAATCTCAGCCCTAAGGGGTTTGACCAAGGCTGACTAGCATATAAACCACAGATGATGCTAACAAACTAAACTGAAAACTAAATTTAACTTCGAAAACTCTCAGGGTGAAAACACTGCCACTAAATTCCTATGTGCTTTTAGCTCCATGGGAGACCAATGGGTTTCTATTCCTGAAAAGCAACAAAAGGCTGTCATTTTCTCAGACAAACCCACGTAGATGTGTCACAGCCATGACTCTTTCCAGGTCCTTTAAAGGCCTTTCTTTTGTCTGCATCTATAATGATAATAATTTTCATTACTATTTATTCTATATTCAAAACTGCTGAAGTTTAACAGTCTCTACTTAAAGTGCATTCAAAGTTAATTTTCTACCACTTAATACATTTTAGCTGTGCTTACAGCACTAATCTTTGAACTCAGCTGAAAGGCATAAAAAGTACCAGGAATTCTTCCATTAGTTCTCCAACCTATTCCATTTGCCATCCTTCTGTATCATTTGGGTTGGTTGGCTGGAACAATGTCAATAAAACTAGAAAATGAAAGATAAAGGCTATTTCTGGAGTCAAGAAGAGAATGATTAAAAAAAAAAAGAAATCTGTGCTATTTCCTTTGTTATGTTTTTTGGGTTTTTAAAAATACATATAGGTAATTTCTTGCTTTAATATATATTCCTAAAGTTGTGTATAAATCCTTATGCTCAATCTAATTTTTTTTTTGCCAGAGTGTGCATTTATAAGATGTATGTGGCTTATACCCAGGGATTTCAGTACTACATGTGTTTGGTTGGTTGGTTGGGGGCTTTTTAAATTCAGTCTGAAATTAGATAGAATTGTAAGACTTGCTCATTTCCTTGTGTTCTTGCACTCTTTTTCATCCCTTTCATTCTGCCCTGCTCACAGTTCTTGCTGCATTTGCGTCCACAAAGCAGTGAGTGACTGCAGAGCAGGGTGTGCCACTGGGGCAACCCCTTTGGGGTGACACCCCAAATATTATTCTTCTATCAGTGACGACAGTCAGATACCAGGAAATCCTACAACAGCAAAAAATCCTACAACAGCAAAAAAAAAAATGCAGCTGAACACCCCCAAAGTTAATTTTTTTTTCAGGGGGCGGGTGGGGGAGGGGGTCATAATTTTACATTTTTATGAGGTTATAATCATAACCCAGGATATTTCTCTTGTGCATGACTCAGAGCCCATCATTCCACCAGTGCATAATTTGACATTTCTCTATATTGAATCTCAGGGGCCTTTTTATTGCCCAGTTACTGAACTTTGCTGACTTTTTGTTCAAATCTACAATTCTTCACTGCCAGGGCCTGAGTGTGATAATCTGCTGCTCAGCATCATCAGGAAATGTTAACAACTTATAACTCAAATCCTTTTCCCAGGTGTTACAAATATGCTGGACAGCAAAGTTCCAACCTCCAAGCCTTATGTAACTACCAATAAATTCCCTCAGAGTTAACGACAAGCTTGCATTCCTACCTCGTTTTGTACTTTAGCCAATTATTTTTTCCTCTTGTGTACCTTCCTTCTTATCACATATCACAGGAGGGTGTGCAGACCAGGGAATAACCTGTGGGGACACTTGCAAACAGGCAGCAGGAGCTGTAAACACAGAGATTCAATAATTACTGGTGCTTGTGTGCATGCTTAATGTAGGGATAAAATGAGCAATCAATCAGAAACTGTGATGCATGGCAGATGAGGGCAGATAAGAAAACAAGGGAAATGAAGAATTGTAGCTTGGCTCCTCTGGTTATAGAACAAAGATAAGAATTTCAGTGCTGCTCATCAGTCACACTATAATTCTTCCCACCTCAGATTCAACATCAGATAAATGTATTTCCATAGAAAATCCAATCTTGAATCAGTTCCTGCTGGTTGAAAAAAAAAAAATCCTATCTAGGCCTTTCCTTGAAAAATGTTCTGGAAAAACTGCCATATTTTGAACACATGTTTTAATGACAGTTAATACTGACATCTAGATACTTTTTACAACTACAAAGAGAGTAGTTTTCTATGATATGGGACTGGAGGCTGTATTAATTCACTACCATGTGATTTTGGGAGCATCTTAGAATATCCAAACCCAGCTAGAATGGGTTTTGTTCTGGAGTGTTCTAGAAAGTTGAGCTGTTCCCCTCCCAAGGGTTAAAATTCATTATTTCTTTTCCAGCTTTGTCCCTTACTTTCTACTGACATTCCCATGAGCAGTCAGGAGCAAGTTTCTTTCCTTTCAGATATCTTTTCTAAACATCAATGCCAACTTCTATTTAGACATTTGTTTTGAAGAAATCATTACCCTTTGCATTTTTACCCCAAACAATATTATTTGTATTTAAAAATGTCAAAACTTCTGCAAGGAATCCCTGGTCTATAATTAGATATTTTCTAAGATGTCAGTACTCATTAGTGCTGCAGTGAAGACAGACTGGTACAGCTATCACAGTTTGAAGTGGTAGTGCTTTTGCTGGCATTTGGTTTCGAAACAAGTGCCTTTTGTTAATATTCTCTCTTTCTATGTTAATGTTCTCTGGCTTGGAGGCATTCAAGCAAACTTTCTTGAATCAAATATCTAAATCAGAACCGTATTCTCAGTTTGCCCCCAGAGTGTCATGTGAACAGGGTTAGGTTCTACTAGCTGCATTTTTAGGGCAGACTGACGGTTGGAGATTTTAGCTTTAAGATGAAACTATTCCTACTGAAACATAAAGCCTGTTGCCTCTGCTTACAACCAGTGTTTAATTCTTGTGCCTTTCAGCCAGTTCCCACACCGTCATGTGTGCAAATGGAATGCAGCTTACACCTGTAATTGAGTTAACATGAAACTCTCATCAAATAAAGAGTTGCCTTTAGTCAGACTTCAGAAGAGAGCCCTTGCTAGAACTGCAAAGATAGCAAGTTGAACACTTGCTCTGAAGTGCTTGAGTTTTCACTCAAGGTGCTATTTTCTCATGTTTCTGAAACTAAGGCTTCTCTACCACATTGAAGGATGTCTGACACGGATCTAACTAAATCCTTCTCTAACACCACGAGCCCCATTTACAATCTTCATTTTAATTTAAAACCTGTTCCTGAAGAAAAAAAAAAAAAACCCTTCCTTTTATCATGGTAGCTTTGCTGTGCCTGTGATGTTTCCTCCACCATTCCCTGTAGAAATTGGATAGCCTACAGGTGCATCATAATGAACAGGAGCTGTGTGCGGTCTATCTCCAGGTTTTCCAACAAGGTGACACTGAAAGACTTTCATTTTTAAGTCGTATAAAATTGGCTTCTTTATTGAGCTCCAAGGTATGAAAGAGGTCATGTTTTGACAGCTTATTTAACAGGCTTTACTGACTTCACAGGCAGTTTTATCTTTGGCCAGGAAGCAAAGCAAGGAGGGACAACCAGTTCCAGGAGGGGGGAAAGGGCTGAAATGAGACATTATAATGATTCATGTGCTGGAAAAGGAAAGGGAAAACAAAACTGTCTTCTAATTACAAAAAATAAGTAATTTCAAATTTCTGCCTTGCTTTCCCTTCTGCAACAGCTCTAATGTTCACTGCAATTTGCTCCAAACTCCTGTTATTCTAAGGCACATGACTGGATCACCATTCTCTGGGCTAATTAAACAGAAAAAGCTCTCTGAGTCATATCCAAGGAGGCACTGCAGTCCTGCTAACACACTCCCACACGTGCTGGAAAGGCTTTCACTCTAAACCAGCCTTTTATCTACTTGTACGTGGCCAAACCACTCACACTCCTGTCTGTATTTCCTTTTAGAGAATTCCCCTTTAACTCTCGAATATTTCACTTTGCCTGGAAGAGCAACCTTGAACATCTTCTTTTGTGGGAAGTTTTGTGTTGGGTACATGACTTAAACAGGAGATTTAAGAGTTTGAAGGGAAAACAGAACAGGGCTTGAGCAGGAAAAGCAGCCTAGAACTAAATTAATCCACAAAGTCCGTTTCCACTGTACAGGCAATGGAATTAAAGAAAAAGTTATTAAAAGTCAGGGATAAACATGGAGCTATCTCCAGCAGGGAAGCAGTTCTGAGAACTCTGGTAAAGAGTTTCAGAAAGCAATAGTGTACTAAGCCACAAAATATGAGACTTAAATGTTCATCCCTGTAATTACCCTTCATGATTCAAAAGCTTTGCTCATAACTGTCATCTTCTATTCAACCAGGCTGTGTGTTTTGATTTTCTCTCTAGTAATATTTCAGAGTTTATGAGAATTTTCCATAACCAGGACTTTCAAACTGGGTGGTTTTTAACCTGACCTCCAGAGGGAAGGATCTGGTACCAATGTTGGTACCTACAGTACCCAGAAACAATCTCAATAAAGATGAGACCAGAATGGGAAAAGCAATATTTGTGCCTGCTTTTCTTACAAAACAGAGTGGTCAGAGCATTCCCCAGGTGTGAGGAGCTGCTTGTGCTGTCCTTAGACTGATGGACACCCATCTTCCCAGGGAAGGGCTGTGTGTGACCATCACATGTTTTATTCATCAGGTCCAAACTGCTCGGGGGTAAATGTCACCAACCCTCCTGCAGCTTGGGCAGTGAGCAGTTGCTGCCTTGCATTTTCCTGCTTTCCAGTGTTTGCAGTTTGTAGTGGAGGTTCTCATGCAGCTTCATTCAAACTTTGTATATACTCAGAATTTCTCTATTTTGTTTACATATTTCTCCTCTGAGAGGAGAAATATGATTGATGGTGATGCTCACCAATGACATCAGAAAGGTGGCAACCTGTGTAGCCAATCTTTTGCCTTCTGGCAAAAACGTATAAAAGATGGAGTCAGAAAATTAATATAGAACTTTCCTGCCTGACCTTCTGCGTCTGCCTTATCCTTTGTGTGTCTGAAACTGGCACAAGCAGTCAAGTAAGTGCACCAAATCCCAGAATATTCTGAGTTGGAAGGGACCCACAAGGCTCATCAAGTCCAACTCTAAAGTGCGTGGCCCATCCAGGGATCAACCCTACAACCCTGGTGTTCTCAGCACCAGCTCTGACCACCTGGGGCAATCTCAGGGCCCCAAGTGACAAAGGTGACAGCAAGGCACACAGCAAGACCTCCTCCACATTTGTCAGGTTGGGTATTAGGAAAAAGTCCTTCACTATAAGAGTGGTTAAACACCAAACAGGCTGACCAGGACAGTGATGGGGTCACCACCCCCGGAGGTGTTAGAAAATGACTAGATGTGGTCATTCACAAAATGGTTTAGTGGTATTTAAATGTTGGATTCAGCCTTGGAGGCCTTTTCCAAACTTGATGATTGCTCTGTTTCTAAATGTTCACTAACTTTACTTGAATTAGCAAAGCACGATGGAATGACACTTCAGAAGGTGTTTACATGATGTAATATAATGATATTTCCATCCAGTATAATTGCAGAAAGTATAATTATAACAGATTAAATCATTGATCAATTCGAAAAGCACATGTTGACCTTTCTTAGCTAATCAATTCCTTCTAAAAGTAAAAATAGATTTCCTTTTTAAACTAAAAATAAGGGTCGCATACAAAAGGACTGAATCAAAGTTCAACAACATGGCAGGTTCATGCAAAAAAAAAGCGTATCAGAATCCAAAGCTCTACTTCAATTTGCATCTTTTGTGCAATTTCCACTTAAAAAGCTCAGTTCCATTGAACAGAGCCAAGACTTACTAATTCAGTACAGCCAGGTATGAGGAACTTGGGAAATAACTGAGACTCTTATGAAAGATTACAGTGGAATAACGTGGGATCATTCCCATTATTGAACATCACTATTCAAATCCCCATGCTGCCATTGTCATGCGCCACGCAAGGTTCATAATGAACTTGTATACAAATGGTAATTAGGAATTTCTTGGAAGTCTGAAGAACAGGAAGGGTTTAGTGAGCTGTGACAAACACTCTGCTAAGCCACGTGTCCTTTTTGTGCCATGTCTTACTCCCAGGATTTATTCAGGTTCAGGAGGATCCCTGATGTGGACCCAACATGGACCCTGCTCATGAACTAAAGGCTACACTGGGCTGTAACTTGAACAGCTACACACAGTTATATCAGGCTGTAAATGTGGCTGACATGCCTTAAAAACATTTCATACAGAGTTACAAAATATCCTCGCCAATCTGGTAAGGAACACCTTTGGCAGTGCCCAGTTCTGCTTCCCATGAAAAACTCATTTAGAGGAAGCATCATCCACAGGACTAGCAGAGTCATTTACAGCAAACTGAGCTTAGTAACTTCCCTGTCACCACAGAGAAAGAGAAATATAAAACGTGCTGGACATACCCCAACAGCTCCATGCTGATTCAGATACAGACTTATTCCTATTTATCAAAGTTAAATACATTCTTCCAGCTCAGATTTTTGAGCAGGACCTGACTGACCTTGTCAATACTTTGCACACTTCACACATTTTTGTATCACCTGTCCATTTCAATGTTTGCCTTTGTAGCGTTGAATTTCTTGCCTGTGCAAGAGAAAGCCCTTCCCCTGAGTAGTCCCATGAGTATTAATTACTCACCTCAGTAATTTCAGTACAGGGAGAAATCAGATAGCTGCCAGATCCCAAGCCTTGCCTACAATTAATTAACCCCATGGAAAAGATGTAAAATGCTGCACTGCTGCCTAAAATCCTCAGGACCCATGTCCAGCTGTGCTCACTGTGCCCACTGCTATCTCTACAAAGGGTACAGCAGTCTTTAAAACTCAAAGATCAAAACCAATTAAAGAGAGTACAAATCCAAGCAGTTAATTAATATATTTATGTCTTTTTCTCACTGAGCTGTAGGATTTAAAACATGGAGGTAAGGACTGAGGAAGCTGCTGTACCTGTGACCTCCCTGCACACATCCTAGCCACAGAAAATAATAAGAAAGTAATAAGAAAGTTTTGCACTTAACAGCTGTCCACATTTTATTAAAAAAAAAAAAATCCTCCCCAAATAACCAAAAACCCCTCCTTCCTCCCGCTAAATCCTATTAACTAATATTTTTGAGGCTATAAATAATTTCTAATCATAAAATCATACCGATTTATAGATCACATCTACATTTGAGTGCAAAAATGTTTAGGAAGAAAACAATAATGACAAAGAAGAATAAGCTAGAGGACCACTAAATTTCAAAGCACTGCTTGCCATAAGTTTTAGCACATTCTCTGCTTTTAAACTCATTTTCTCATACAGAGAAGCAGCATTTTGAGCCATGTCATTTAGAGAAATCTAAATTAACATATCAGTGGATGTGTCATTATGGTCTAACAGGCAAATAGAATTTGGCCACACCAAAACCAATGGACTTCTTTAAACTGCATGGAAAGAAAGAGAACCAATTTAACATGTGAGTCTGGAAAACTTTCAAATACCACTATATTTTTCCCTCTTTATATACTGTAGCTATCCCTTCACAGACACACTTAATTGACTGGAACAATTCTACTTGGCTTCAGTGACTTTATAATTTGTCATAACCACCTCACGAGCTGTTGAGGAGACAGACTCCTCCTTGTGCTGCCAAAGCAATCCTATGAAATATGGTTTGGTTTAATTGAAGTATAATTAATGCCTTGAATTTTAATTATTTCTGCTGTGATCTGGAGATGAAAATATTCCTTTGCCAGAATAACACGTTTAATAGGAAATGGACATGCAAAAAAGGGTAACCTACAAAGCTACAACTTTTCTGCCTGTCAGAATTTAAATGTACTTGTTGAAAATGGAATTAATTCATTTTATGCAAAAAATATAGCTGAAATCTGTTTTCTGAATACTAAAAGCTATCTGAGATTTCCCTTTTCATCTAGAGATACAACTTGGAAAAAAAAATTTCATGGTTAGCAGAGAAGGAACGTCGAGTGACACACTGACATGAAAATATTTTTGCTAAATGTGCATGTGCTAAATTTTAATTCTGCTCTGGAGAGACTTGAGAAGAAAAAAATCCCTGCTGAAATAAATACAGGGCACCTTCTTTTCAGAGCGGTGGATCCATGACAGGTTGCTTGGAAAACAGTGTGGAAATATTTAGCATGCAAATAATAAAGTGTACTGATAATTTGGTTTTTGTCAAATGTGACATGGTTAACATTTGATTTAATACTGCTGACCAAAATTTAATGGGTGACAGAATACTGGAGCCAGGGGAAAACCAAACCAGTTCATTCAGTACTTACAATTTCACCATTAGACACTCTTAGTTTATTCTTTTCTGAGCTTTTTAACTATTGCTCCTTTGTAAAAGAAAAACCCACAACTTTCAAACACAGAAACAGAATAAATGGAATAGCAAGTCACAGAAAATAAAGAAATAAATTATTAAAAATAATCTAATGTATCTCCAAGGCACCACCAGTTTTCTACTGGTACAGAAAAAAATTCAAGTTAATTTGCAGATTCATGGAGTTTGAGATGCTCAGTCCTTTATAAGACCATTAGAGGGGGGTTTGCTTGCACTAATTACTTCAGAGTTTTTTATTAGCTAGATTTCATGGCTCAAAATTTATTTTGAATATGAAAATATGATATTTCCATCACTGGAAATTAATATGGAGTGTACAAAGGATTTATAAGACAGTCTCCTTTGTACTGAATCAATGATCTAAAAAAAGATAAGCCATTGTTGCCACCATCTGCCTTTCTTTCTTCTCCTACCTTTGTTTCCATTTATACCTCCTTGGGATTCCTCCCCTGACTCCCAGAGGAGCTCTTAACAATCAAACCTGAAATGAATTCAAACAGTGACTCTAAACATTAATTCCCCCAGGTTCAGAATGAAATACCAATATATGCCAAAATATCTTACACATTCAGGAAAACAGAGCTACAAACATATGCAGTAACATATGCCTTCAAATGAGCAGTACAGTTATTTTAAATATTGAAATGTTTTTAATTTTTGAAGACACAAAAACAGCTGAACCTGTAGCAGCATCATTAAAAATCTGGCAGTTAAAGTTTTTGAATGTTAAATATTAAAATGTCTTATAAATGCATACACTATAGACCTAACATAACCCAGCAGTAATTGACATTTACCCCAGATTACCTCCTGTCTTTAACAGGAGCTTTTCGGATAGGCATTGAATAAATGTATGAATTGCAAAAATAATTGCAATATCCTCGGGCATTTGCTTTAAAACATTAATTTATTCAAATAATGAAATGCAAATGTTACACCAAGACACAATCCACCTGCTTTAGCGTGCAAAGGGAAGGTTTTCCCCAGCATTTTTCTCCCCTAAAAGCTGTTACTGCACCTGAAAACCTCCCTGTGTCAGCTGTAGCCCAGCTCAGCAGGGAAACAGCAAAATTCCATTTTGTTGCCCCAAAAACAAGGAGCTGCCCAGTGAGGAATGGGATATGTCAGATTGTCCATGACCACAGGACTCAGCTCCTTGTTCCTGATTCCATGGACAGGGGGGTGGCTATGAGGAGGACAGAATTTTCATTTTCCTCACCCCCAGTGCAGAGAGAAAGCTCTTTTCTCCTTGGAAATCACTGAGATTTCCTTTCCCCTTTCCTTTCCCCTTTCCTTTCCCCTTTCCTTTCCCCTTTCCTTTCCCCTTTCCTTTCCCCTTTCC
>JBBMKD010000194.1:2410538-2425395 GCA_037834095.1 Argya squamiceps
CTTTCCTTTCCTTTCCTTTCCTTTCCTTTCCTTTCCTTTCCTTTCCTTTCCTTTCCTTTCCTTTCCTTTCCTCCCATCTGTGACTCTCCCAACCAAAGCATCCCAGCTGTGCCCTGGGTATGGATCCAGAGCTCCTGAAACTTCTGCAGGAGCTGAAATAGTGAATTTGAAAGGATAAAACAGCTGACAGGGTTTATATTCTACTTTACCATACATGCTTTAAACTTACTATGATTTTGGCAGGCTTGAATTGCCTCTCATAGGACAGACAGCAACTCCATTTATTTTTTCCATGGATTCTGGTGTATGATAATCCTTTCTAAGATAAAAGACCTCTCCCTTCAGAGGGGCTAAAGGAAGACAAGCTTACCAGGGACTGCTGCCCTCCCTTAGATCCCCTGCTGCCCAATGGAGCAAGGAGGATCCATCAATCCAGTCTCCTAACAAGCACAAACCAGAAATTCTCATGGAATATCTCGCAGCTGGCAGGTGAGCCACTCCAGCTATGCAGCAAACATTATGAAAAATCATGCTTAAAGAGGGGAAAAAAAAAATAAACCAAGAAAGGCTGATCTGAGCAGGGTGATTTATAACATGCCAGCCCTTGGCTCCTGTTTTGGCTGCTTTCTGTAGTGCAAGGAGCCCTCCTGGTGCTTTCAGCAGCCTCAAAATCCTGCAGCATCAGAGGGGATTTGGCTCCTCTCCTCAGCTCCGAGCAGGGCTGAGATGTGGCTCTGTACCTTGGGGCTGCACCAAGGTCAGTTTTCATGGTGTCTTCCAGAGCACGATTGAAAACGCCCCCAAGACAACAAAAACATGCCTCCCTCTCCCTGCCCAGTTTTTATTTTTCCTGCAGAAGGATCTATACCCATTTTAACTACATTAAACATATCTGCTCTTCAGTTACTCAGAGGAAATATTCCAATTTTTGCAAAGGAGTTCTCATCACTAGGGTTTGTAGCCTCTATGGAGCAAAAGTAAATTGAGAATGAACCTCAGGTGGAGTTGATTTTATTTTTAAATTTCATTTTTGAAACAATTTCATTTGTTTGAAAGTGTATGTAGAAGTGTGAAATCCAATGACATTTCCTCTCTCTTGCACTAATGCAATACCTGCGCATCAAAAGTCAATGTTTTGTTTGAATTTCTGCTAAACAGCACCTGTAATCCAACAGGAATTCTGCAAAAATTCCTGTTTGGTGTCTCCTCTGCCCCAGTCTCAGCTCCAGAACACAGCACTCAGCCTTAAGCTGTAATCCTGTACTAGGTTTGAAAGATAAATCCCCAACACTACTCCTCCACCTACGGATCACCCACGAAGTTACTTTAAAATATGGAAATTTCTATATATAAACTTACATGAAAATACGTATTTTATGCATAATGTGTTAATACACACATTATATAATACACATTGTATATATATATATTTCAGCTTGCTAGGAATAGAAAATTTCTTGTCATGAGGGGTGTGGTATTTTGTTTTAACAGCACCACATTTAACTAAATAATGAGATAAATAACAAAGAATTTGTGTACATATGAACTTAACATTGTTCATTTCATACCATTAAATGGAAAAAAAAATAATTCAACTAAAAAGAAAATCTTTTTGCTTGTTGCCAGGAAGAAAATCTTACTGGAAGCTTTGATGCTTGTGGCAAACAGTATCAGTCATCATTAATTTGACTAAAACTGTCAATTTTGCATTATTTGACAGGCACTTTTAGTTGGGGCTTATTTTCTGAGAACATTTTGACAAGTGTATCTCAGTACAAGCCTTTCTAAACACAAAGAAACAGTTTAGGAAGCAGCCAGGGGGATGCAGAGCAGAGAGGTGTTTGGGTTATCTTCCCAGGAGTCTGGAGAGCAGAATGCCAAAACTGAGATCAATATTTTCCAAGCAAAACAGGCACACAGAGAGAAAGCTGTCCTCAAGCTTTACATGTGATGGTATGAGCACAAGTAATGTAATTCATCCTACATTTTTAAAGGTTTTTAATTTTTGTTGTTGACCAGCACCGAGCTTGTTTGTGAATAAAAAAAGGAAGAATGAACAGATGATAGTGAGGACTGTAGATATTAAAAATTGGCTGGACTGGGGATGCTTCACTGGAACCAGCTGGCAGATTTTGCAAACAGAACTTGGAGAAGCAACAAAGGGGTGGCACGTGGGACTCACAGAACATCTCCCCATCTTTTGGCACCCTGAGAGATGGGCCTGGGTGTACTTGCTTAAGGACAGCCCTTCCCAGCCCCACCTGGGAAACAACAGAACTGCTTTATACAGTTCTCTCAGCTGTATAGAAGTGTTTTAACATTTTATGTTTTGCTAATACCTCCAGTACAATACATTTATCACACCATTATTTCTATATGCTATGAGGTGTATACATAGATATGATATACATTAGTGCCGGAGAAAGGAAGATGACAGCATCCTAAATTCCAAGGGTATTCCAGAACAAAATTCAATCACCATCCCTCAGAGTAAAAAAATGTCTCTGCTCACCAGAAAACATCCAATGGAGGATGGAAAATCCCTACCAAGACTGAGTGCATTCATCCACCTTTGAAGGGAAAACTTTTCTCCCCACTTTTTCCCAGATGGCTGCTGGTGCTCTCAAGTCCCAGGCTATTTTTAGCAGGGCCTGCTGAACTGTTCCAGGACAGAACATTCAATAGCCTCTGAGGTTGCCTTCAGCATTCAAGTGTGGGTGAACTGGCAGGAGGTTCAGTAACACAGCCTTAGATAATGGGTTGCCGTGGCAACACTCCCGCCTGCTGCCAAATTCTGGAGCTTAAGTTTAAAAGCTGATCTCAAACCAAGGTCCTCTTCCAAAAAAATCTCTAAGATCTTATTAAAAAAGAGATACACACCATATTCCTCTCAAAAAAACCCCACCAAAACTCAAAAAATCCCAAAGAAAAACAACAAAAACAACAAAAACAAGAAAAAAGAAACCAAAAAAGAAAAAAAAAACCCAAATAACTCCTCAGAAAAACCCCCAAACCAAAAAACAAACAAAAAAATCGACAAACAAACCCCATAACAAACAAGTAAATGAAAAAACCCCAAAGCAAAAAAGAAAACAACCCCAAACCACATCATACACCCACCACCACATACAAGGAGGCAGCCCTTGCTATGCCATTTACTTCCAGAACTGTTACTCCAGCCCTTCTGACCTCAGTATTGGCTTCTCTTCTACTAAAATGCTACATTTCCAGTGCTACATTGAATTTGCCTGGCTTAAAATCAAGCATGCAATATTTATATACTTCTAGGCGAGCATGCAGAAGATAAAAAAAAAGAAGATAAAAAAATTTCTGAGGCAAGCAGCAGAGTTCAAAAGGCAGTTCTGTCACTGTGGGTTTTCAAAAGCACCTTTGGTCACTGCCCTGTGCCCCTGTGAACCTCAAAAGAACTCAAACCAGAAGTTTCCACAGAACTAATATTTTTTCCACTGGCAGATCTGAGCAGGAAGAATAGTTGCCCTAATTTTATGAAATTTAGGGCAGTGTGAAAAACCCCTAGACCTATCAAACAGGTTTTATTAATAGAGAAGATAATGCAGAAAGGAGTTAAATTTATAATGGAGCTTGAATGTCATTCACAAACTGCAGTGATGGCACAATTTTGTCATTACACTCCAATTCTTAGAGCTTTTGAATTTGGGTTTCCAGTTCCCAGCTCTAACTTCTCAATATATTTGAACTATATTAGAATGGAAAAAAACCCCAACAATCTGCATCAACTCAAACACCCTATTCCATAGGGAGAGAATGCCAGGAAATACAATATATAAAGGTTTTTTTTCCCCAAGGAATGTCAAACCCTTTCCACTCAGTCTTCAAAAAGCATCCACACTTAGGACCAGCTAAAAATGAGAGATGCAGCTGAACAATCACTGACACTTCAGATAAGAAATATCCTCAGCATCTTCAAAAGCCTCTCAGTGATGGACATTTCTACGGATCTTTCACAGTGTTCACTGTCAAGCAAATGCAATAATCCCTATGTCAGCTGGCAAGGCAGAAGCAGAGCAGAACTTCTCTGCATAGACTCTGCCTTGCACACCTCACTTTTCCATACCTGCCATTATCTTCGTGTCTCTCACCTTTGCACTGCCCAGGAAATCCTCCAGCACACACCAGCACCACCTTGTTGTTTTAAATTCAATTTAGTCACTACATGGTTCATGAAATCCTAAGAAATAGGAGGAAGTTGTCTTTAGTAGCAATTTCATGTTGGGGTGTGTAAAGCTTTCCCCAGAAGTTTGAGATCACTGAGGTCTGTTTGTTGCACCAGCAACATAATGGGGGAAAAAAATAGTGAAGCACACCAGGGCTGGCTGATTCATGCAGAAGTTACAATTCAGGTTGCCTGACAAAGTATTTTAAACAAGGATCTTGGCAAAACACCTCATTCTAGGTGGTTCATTATACAAATAACATCAACCAAGAGCAGAATAATTGCTTTGCCTCATCTCTTTCCCCACTAAGTGCGTGCATTATTATTCTATGTACTTTCCTAAAGCAAACAACCTCCTCCACTGGCTATTAAAAAGTCTTTTAAACTACTTGAATCATAAACCTCCCTTGTTCTGAGCGTGCTCTGCTTTACACAGGGGTCTTGTTTGTACTTCCTATAATTCTGTGTCTGCACATCTGCAAATGTGCTTACTGTGAGCAGATTTTAGCAACACACCAGGATCCTTGGGGGAAAGTTCAAGGATAATGTTCCTCACGCACAAGCAACACAACAGAGGACTTTTAAAGACACATTGTTTGCAGTGATTCAAAGAAATGAGCCTGTGTTTAAAACGCTTGCAAAAAACTTTAGGCCCTCGTAAATCCCAGTGACAGAGTGGTGCTCATGGGTTCCAATGGTTACTGGCACGTAAATTTTGATTTTGATTGTGTAAAAATAGGGGAGAAATATGTCTGGGACATTTGGCTGTGCACTCGTGGCTTCCCTCCGCCATCCCTCCACCTTCCCCCATCTGTGGTGGCTTTTCAGGACCTTGGGGGAGCACTTTGTGTCTGGTTTTGCCCTGGGATGCTCAGAGCCAGGGAAGTTTTAAGAGCAGATTAACAGGGCAAGGTCAGTAATTCCCACCTCTCCTTTCACAGCATCTATTTACATCCTCAAGAAAGTTTTATATTGACATACACTGCATTAAAAAAAAAAATAATCCCAAGTATGAGTGGACTACCATGGTTTAGCAGACTTGAAATATACAGCAAAACTGGTGAATTTATGCCAAATTTTCCAAAGATAGTGGGATTTAGGCTGGAGTGTTTTAGGAAATTGGATAAATGCAGGCTCCTTTTTGGTCTCTCTGGAGGTTTATGCTGGATATTAGGAAAAGGTTACTCCCCCAGAAGGTGTCAGTCACTGCCCAGGCTTCCTAGGGAATGAACACAGCCCTGGGGCTGCCAGAGCTCCAGGAGAATGTGGATAACAGGACTAGGACTGGATGATCCTTGTGAGTCCCTTTCAACGTAGGGTATTCCACTATTCTATGAAAAAGTCCTAGAAAATCATCTGGAGTTCAGGAAAGATATGCGTGCAGTGAAATTTAAGAAATTAACTCCAGGAAATAGATCAGTAGGAATTTTGCCAGTTTCATTCTCAGATTTAGGATCCAACAGCTCTCCATCCTATCCCATAGCAGAACTAAAGTTGTGGCAATTTGGAAAATTCTCCCACGACTGATGCAATCAGCTGCCAATGTCTCAGTGATAATGTATAACAATGATATATATATCTATTTTAAATCCACATAAATTATACACAGTGTAAGTGCTGCAGAGAGACACATTTCCAAAGGAAACAAGCATCTTCCAACTTTGGAAATTCTGTGTTACAAGTTTAACAAGAAAGTAGATTTTGGGATATTTTTTTCGTACAAACAGAAAAATATGCCCATTTTATTTTGGTGGTCTTGATCTTAAGGCAATAAAAATGCATCACAGAACCACTTGTCCATCCTTAATATAGTTATTATCTACCTGAACTAGTTCAGCAGTTGATGAAAACACAAAACCTTTGAGTTTCTGATCTCTCCCAGCTCAGACTGACTTTAAATCAGAGTGTTTACAGAATTGTGTTTTCCTTTGGCATCAGCCATTTCTGAAAGCAGCCCCACAGCCTGACAAGCTGCACAGTTCTGCCTTTTCACAAAAAAAGGAGAGATTTACCCATCTGAATTAATTGGCAACATGATTTTCTGAAATAGAGAAGTCTATGAGGCAAAAAAAAAGTGATACACAATTCCTTGAGCACATTATTTTAAGAATAAAATACAAGTATTTGAACAGCTGCACCAAACTATCCTGGTCCATGGCATTATTTTCCAGCATTTCAAATATCCTGCCCTAAAACCTCTCCACTCAAGTCATCCTTGCCATGATCAGAGTGTGCTGATGAGACAGAAATATTGCATTATTTTCTTTTGAGGAATTATTCTGCTCAGGAGTGTATCCTGGCTGGGAAACAGACAGGGGATTTTGGCCTGTGGTTCTGGGCTGGGAGCACGGACACTTCTGGAATAGTCAATACATTTTCTGTCCCAGTGTGTTTCTTTCTGGGTGACTCACAGAAGGATGTGGACAATGGTCAGGCCAAATTAATTACTGAGGTAATCAGCTCTCTGGTCTCTACTTTAAAGGGTCACAAAGAGCATAAAGTTAATTTATATATGGCAAAGTAAAGAGAAGGGAGTATTGCTTTTCTAAGAAATCGTTTAAAGATTTCTGAAGAGGCTCTCAGACTGCTTTGGATCAAAGATAATGAAACAATACCCAGTACATATTCTCATTATAGCTTCTAGACAAATACTCTGGCATTGTCATCAGAAAAACCCCAAATTTTCAACAGATTGCTTTTGCTTACTAGGAATTGGATTATTTCTTATCTGTAGCTGCACACTCTCACAGACCTGATTCGGTACAAGGGGACAAGTGAGACATTGAAATCTACCTCCAATACTTAAAAATATCAGGAATTATCTCATTGCCTTGACTTTTGTGGCTGGTCAAACAGAGCAAACTGTAGTCCATAGCTGTTAAATACAAACTTATTTCTCTCCACCCAAAAATGTTTTCACAACTGTAAGTAATGAAAGCTGTGCCCAAAAGTGGCCAAGAAAGCATTTCCAGCTCTGCAGCGCAGCTTCAGTAGCACAAACAATCACTTGAAACTGGGTATTTCTGACAATTTAATTTACTACACAACATCTGCAAGCTGACAGCCTGTGCCATGTAATCAAGAAAGAGATGCCTGGCAAGATTTATGTGTTGGGGAGAACCCCCTGGAACCTAATAGGTTTTTGACAGGACTGAAGAATTGAACAAACTTAATGACTCCACTGGTGGGTCATATGATTTCCTGAGTATGGGGTTTTAAAAAAAGTTTTAAAATTATGTTTATTTGCTTTCAAAACAAGCAATTCAGGGAATTCCAAAATCAAAATGCTGTTATTTGTATTAGATAGGTTGTCAATAGATGTTTATGGATTACTTAATGCAACACAGGAATTTCCTCCTGGCTTTGTTCATATCCCACTGCTAAATTTAAAAAGGTAGGAAATATGCCCTCAGCCTAAGGGTAAATAATATAGGAAATATAGCAAAACTGGCTTTGAGTAAAATCAGGAAGAGAAAGAAAATAAAGAATAAAATATTAATAATAATATTAAAGCCTCAAGCTAAAGCAAAATAAAATAAGGAAAGACTTTAGTTATGCTGTGGAATTCAGCACTGAATTCTTTATAGGAATGACAGCACAACCAAGCACTGGGAAAAAAGAAGGGAGTTTAGTTTGGAGTTAAAGAAAGTGGGTCTGTTCATACAAAAGCTGTCTCTCTTTCAGGGCAATGGATGATCTATTTCAAGTACTTTAAAGTCTACTAAAGAGAACATCACGTAAGGACAATTTTGCACTGACCTGGAACACATGCCTGAGATCTTCCCGTTTCAGATTATCTCATTAAAAATTGAGATGGTATCTCTGATCCATTTTACATCATTTTATGTTGCTGACAGTAATTTAAACAGGCTCCAACAACAAAAAAAGAAAACAAATTCCAACCTTCTTTTTCATTTCTCTTTTTCAAAGCGTGTTTCTTTAATCCTTGGGCTGAAAGGGTTCCAAACCTGTGCCTTGCAAGGAAAAGGGCCCAGGCAGCATTTCAGGCATTTCATTCCCACCAGGCAGAGCCTGTTTGCCTGGTGACACTTTCAGGTGCCACACAAACCACGTCCACGGGTTTGAAAAGTCTTTATTGTGACTTTCAAGCTCACATCCCTCCTCTGAGAGGCTCAGCTGGGATGTGCCCTGCACTGCAAAACTCCCTGTGGGTGTTGAGGGCTGATTCACAAAACCTGAGCTGGGCTGAGGACCAAGCAGCAGTTGAGGGACGCTATTAAAATTTGTAAAGACTACTGAAGAGCTTTTACTTTGCCTCATTCCTCCTTCACTTTTATATACTGCTGACATACATCAGCATCACAGGTGAATAATGTCTCCAAACAGCTTGAAAGAGGGGGACACAAAGCAAAGCCTCTCTTTAAATCACAGAGGCACTGAGTAAAACTGTTAGTTCCTACATGCTGAGAATTCAAATACTGTATTTGTTCTAAATACACACTTATTTTTCCTCTTCAGCCACAGCCAGGCAAGGGAGCTGCACTTTGGGTTTGAGGACACCTCTGACATGAAACCTTACAACACGTGTAGCTAAAGATGCAGCTTTTTTGTGCCTTATCCCTCAGTCCTGCAAAGCTGATTTGTGCAGCCAGATTAATGAGTCACCTGCTTGCTGGCAGTGCCGCAGAAAGTTTCGTGCAGTGCTAATCAAAATATTGACCAAAATGAGACATTGAAGTGAAATGATTCTCTGCTTTTGAGCTGGCTGAAAAGGCAACTGGAATTTTGCAAGTTAAGTCAGAAAGAACATAGTTCCTGTAGTGGTATTAAAAAAGCCAGACAGAATAATCTTGTTTATTAAAGCTTCTTGGACTTCACCAAGTTGGTGAAAATAAGGTTATTAAAGATCCTGATATAGAAATGATGTGAATCATGCCACAGATTTCTGCAATTTCAGAATTGTTTCCTTTTGTAAAGGTAAGGTAAGGTAAAATGTGTGTTATTTTCCAGAGGACTGGATGTCCTGGTAATCCAGCAGTGCCTTTGCTGGGGCGTGTACTTGCTGTGTGTAAGTGAGAGGTCTGCAAGGCAGAATGATTAGACTGTCAGCCAAAAGAACAATGAGCTGTGTTCCAGCACACAGAAAGCAATTTCAGAGGGAAAAGCCACCTCGATGGAGCAGCAAGAAGCAGTTATTAAGTAAGGAGAGGCAAATAGCTTTTCTTTTCCCACTGCTTTCTCCCATAACGTTTTCATTAACATGAGACATAAAATTATGAAATAAAGCACTAATACAATCAACTGCTGGCAGTGATTAAAAAGCAATCCCATGTCCAAGGCTTTTCTGCACGTTTCCATGGTTAGCTGAACAGAGTATTTTAGAGCAGTGGAATTTGGGAGTTATATTTTTCCTGGAGTCACTAATTCCACATTAGCACCACCACATTTACCGACTTAGTTCTTTCTTTAAAGACAATTGAATTTTACGTGAAAATGGTGATAAACATCCAACATTCCTAAATGTTCAAGAAAGTGTAGAGCCATCAGGCACTCACTAACAAGTGTATGAGCAGTAACTTAATTTAGGAAATTAAGGCCACACACTGTCACTCCAACTGTGCCAAACAACTTAATACATGTTCCAAAGTAAAGTTAAAGTTCTTTATAATCCCTGATGTGCAAATTGAGACCTCAGAATGATTTAATGCAAGCAGCCTATTAAATTGACACAATCAGCCAAGAGCATCTCTCTCGTTTGTGACATATGCTGAACTATATTGGTTAGATATTACCAATTTATTTCAGCAGAAGCTTAATTTCAGGAGGCTTGCTAGCCTTAATTTCTCCTGAAACAGCTTCCTGGTAGTGTACTTGCAATATGATTAGATTTATTATAGCAGGGGTCTCTTTGCTGTAGAGTTTCTGTAGCTAATGCATGCACCTGCAAGTATTTTCCTTAATCAAAGAGAAAAGGGCCACTTTCCTTTGCCAGATCTCATCAGGGCACAAGCACCCAGCAGTGATGGGTACTTCTGTCCTGCATCGATTTCTGCAGTTCACCAGAGGACCTTGCAGGAAATGGTGCCACTCGACATTATCACCCAAGCACCAGAAATTCCTGCTGGCCAGATCAGGGATGGAGAGTTCCCACCTTCCATCCAGGCAGGATTGACCACCTGCATCCCCCTCGAACACCCCAAAAACTGAGCTGGGAGACTGAAAAGGGATTTAAAGTCTTTGTCTTTAACTTTAGCTCTTAACACTGAAAAAACTCTGTTACATTGACAGGAATTCCTCTCATGTCATTGGGGTCTGGGGTCGCACAAATCACAGCAAAAATTCAGGCTCAAGATTAAGAGATAAGGAACTGCTTCAAATAAGATTGTTGGTGAAGTTCTGAAAAAAATTAAAACAGCATAATGCACACTAATAAAAGGTGATATTCTCAACCACACCCCTGTCCTAGGCCATACTTGGATTTTTCAGCCATTTTATGCTAAATAGTCGGATTTAATGTGTTAATTTTTGTACTTCTGTTTCTCTTCAGCAGGCTGTGTATCTCTGGTCCTTTGGGAATCTGTCATTAATAGGCTTTGTCTCAGAATATTGTATGTTAGATTCAGTAATCTGTGTTTTCTGGAGCTTTCATGCCATTCTCCTCTCCCTGCAATTAGTTATCACTTGCAAATGTAATTACTATGTTGTTTAGTACCTTTTTTTATTATTAATGAATAGATATGAAGATAAAACACATTATATTTTCCTATCAATTCCCAGATTTCATCTTACAGTACAGTACTTACATGTGCATCTATTTCTTCCCCCAGAAAATATGAAAGCACTTACTAAATATTCCTTACACACTAAAATAGAAATGCTGAGTCTCTACTAAAAAAATACCTGAACCTCAAGGTGTTCTGGCAGCTGGCAGCAGCTAGAGCCAGGCTGAACAACAATAATATTGTGATGTGGATCTGTATGGCTTTTTGTCAAAGTAAAAATTGTGTGCTTTTACAGGCGACATGAGCAAAGGAATGATGTCAGGATGCTGCAAACAGGTTGCTGACAAGGATAGTGGTTCACAGCACTTTTTCAGAGGAGATTTGACTATGATGCTTTTGAACATCTGATTTTAGAAATTATTCTGTCCCCTGCATTCTTATGGAGTCACAAAAGAGAGATAAACCTCTGGGAAAACTGGTAGGAAAAGTGATGGCAACTGGGAGGGAAACTGAAGGCAGGGAAAAGGTTGATGGATTATTTCGCTACCAAACCCCAGCAGTAAGAGCCTCAACTTATAAAAAATGGCACTGCTTCCCTGTTGATATGAAGGCAAAGCAGCTGCTGTTCCAGAATTCCTCTTTGCACTCTTGCAGAGACAAAAAAACCAGCTGGTGGGAGGTTGGTGTGTCTGTGTTCCAATCAAAGTGTGCACTGTAAGTCAGAGAAGCCATTAAGGAGAAAGACACAAAAAAATTTTCTCAGTCCTCTCCAACACCTGCCCCAGGTTGCTGATTTTCCCAGGAATAATTGAAGAGCTCTCCAATCCCTGAAGTCAGGGGTGCAGGAGAGATACAGGACTACATATTTTAAGAGGCTTTATTGACATACAGCACCTTTCATGAGCCTCAGAACACCTTTGTGGGATTAAAATCTAAATACTCCTAAGAACCATTACATTCTACAATGCACAAGAATACTGCTGCCTCCAAGACTCCCTTCTCCTGCAATTAAAGGTGCCATTTATTATGTTGTAAGAGACAAGGAACAAGAATCACATTAAAAAATAACTTCCCAGAGAAGACTGACCTTGGGCATAAGTCCTTGTTCCGCTGGGGCTTTCAGATGGCGAATGATTCAGAGCTGTACTGACAAGTGTCAAATCAACATTCTGGGCTCTGTTGAGGGTATGCCAGATCCTTTCCATGCTCCTCCATATACAACAGTAATAATTGGGGGTTACACAAGGGTTATTGTCACCTCAGAGTGTGCAGAAAATTCAGGTATTTTCTGCAAGACCCTGACTACCATGATACTTTTCCATTTTTGTGGAATATCAGCCACCATGTGCTTGCTTGATCCATCTGCTTCATGTAATAAAAGCAAGTTGCAGCTGGAATTCTACTACTAAGTGGTAGTTACCAGGAATTTACTAATGGTTCCTAGCAAGTCACCTTTAACTCGACATGCATAAATACCACCAAGGTTGCACAACCCTCCCCCACCAGCACAAGAAAGGTATTGATAAACTGAAGAGACTTCACATAAATAAAAATCAGCACAAGGAATTTTTTGTCCCTCTTTGCATCATTCAAAATTTTTTCCATTCTTTTGTACCTTGTTCTTGACCTGTGACAGGTGTTTCAAGTCATGGGTTTGAGCTTTATTTTTGCTGCATTAGTGGCATCACTTTCTAGATCTTGTCCACGGGAGACCCTTCTGGGCATTTGCAGTTCCTTAATTCACTCCAATATTCTGTTTTCATTTTGAGGGTGACAACGTTGCCACTGTTTATCAAGATCTTAATCAGACTTATTTATACCAGGCTCACGTCTCACATTCTTTTTCCCTGGATCTTGTGGGAATGCTGTGACTTTTTTCCAATTTTGGCACAGAGTTTTGTAGGTGGGCTGCAATCTGTAGGATAGCTCCCAGTTATTTGAGGAAGCAATTGCGTCTAAATGTGTCAACACCTTCCCTAAAGTGGATCATCTCTCCTGCCTCCTTTAGTGGGAAGTCACGGATTGTCTCAAACTGATTTGTGTCCGTGGCATTCAAAGTTTTCCTTGAAAAGAAACTGAGCTTTCCTGCAGGTTTTAAATATAGCTATTTGTTTTGGGTTTTGTCCTGTTCCTTTCCCCTTAACTCTGACTCCTGTAATGCTGCTGCTCAGATGTGCAGATGTTTCCTGGCCTATCTCTTGCACAAAGGATGGGCTAATGGGAGTTCTTTTTAGCATTATTCTTCAAAACAGGGTAATAAAAATATTCAGCTTCTTGTTCTCTGTGTCTGGCCTGATCTGCAGTGGAAGTGCACAGGCTGAAAACACAAAGTGCAGACCCTGTGGAACATGACTTGGGCACAGAGGGAACAGTTTTTAAATGGGGCTTGGTTTAGTTATCAACAATATGTGCACACATAAATCTTATTATGCTGTTCCCCACAATGGAAACTCTGTAAAGAATATTGATATGAGTAATTAACTTGACTTCCTAAATAATGTACTATCATAACAGATAAAAAATGTCTTCAAAAATATGAGAAAATGTTCTTCATTTTTTGTGCTTATCTTGTTTTTTGGTTGTCTCTTTCAGCCTATGCAGATTTTTCCCTATTTGACTCAGTTACCTGGCACTGAAGAACTTTGCTCCAAAACTATCCTTGACTTTGATAAAAAATTCAATATTTTTATGATCTGCCTAATATCCAGTAAAGAACTACTTTATCAGCTCCTCCTACTAACCTAGTCCATGCAATACTCCTGGCTTCAGGATCCACAAGTGGTATATTTCTAGGATTATTTTACAAGAAAGGTGGATGATTCTTCTTTTTTATTATTCTTTTCTAGGTTTGTTGGAACAGAGGTAGATTTTAACAGGCTTTCCATGCATGCACTGTACTACCAGGCTCAGGGCAAAAAGAAGAAGCAAAAATAATAATTTTCTGTGTCTTTTGAGAAGAGAATAAACATTACATAACTGCATGGATATATTCCACTTGCTTCAATTTTCAAAGAAATTATTGAGTTATTAACTGAAAAGTTCATACACTTTGATGTGCATCACAAAACTCCTTTCTGTTGGGTGTTTTGGTGGCAGATGAACTTGGGAGGCAGCTGTAGCTAAAAGTAATTTTTGAAGCCTATTTAAAACGTGATTTGTGACAAAATGATCAATTTCTTTTCATAGGTAGATTATGACCAAAGTACTTTTATCATTTTCTTAATCAGGTGGTGCATCAGATATTCACACACTGGTGTGTAAACAGCTTAAAATGATTACAAAAACCTCGATTAAGACTCTTAATACATATCATTCAAGTTCAACACGTTTATACAGAGATTTTCAAATCATTCCCAGTTTCCTGGGAATGAAATTTAAAGTGTTTTCCTAATGGGAGCAAAGACCTTTCTCCAAATCTCATATGGATTGAAAGGGATGGAGGTTTTTTTGTGGATAAAGAGTTATTTTTCCTCCAAGCCTCCCCTGGGATGAGCAGCTGGCCACAATCCACCCCTGCAGCAGTGATGCTGTGCTGAGGGACTGCAGGGGAGATTTCTGGAGATGTGTTTGCTCCTCACAGCTGACAGCCACATGAATTCTACTTGGCTCTGCCACAGCCACGAGACAAAGACATCAAAGAGCCCCTGGCATGTCACACAGTCACAGAAGAGCAGCTCAGGAGGGACCTCTGGAGCTGGTCTCACCTGCTGCTCAAAGCAAGCCCGGTTAGAGCAGTGACACAGGGCCAAGTCCACTTGGGATCACAGGATCCCACACTGGTTTGGGTTGGAGGGACTTCAAAGCCCACCCAGTGCCACCCCTGCCATGGGCAGAGACACCTTCCCCTGTCCCAGGATGATCCAAGCCGCAGCATCCGTCCTTGGACACTTCCAGAGATCCAGGGGCAGCCACAGCTTCTCTGAGGAGAGGAGAGGAGAGGAGAGGAGAGGAGAGGAGAGGAGAGGAGAGGAGAGGAGAG
>JBBMKD010000194.1:2425495-2460282 GCA_037834095.1 Argya squamiceps
AGAGGAGAGGAGAGGAGAGGAGAGGAGAGGAGAGGAGAGGAGAGGAGAGGAGAGTGGACTCATCACCCTCAGTGGATCTCACTTTTTGTGAGGAAGGAGAAGCCACAGCCTCTCTTGGCAGCCTCCTCCCATCTCCATGATCACCCTCACAAGCAGAAAGTTTTTCTTACACCTACTCAGCTTTTCCCATGGCCCAACACGTGTCCAGTGCTGTCTGTGGCTCCTCTGGAGCAGCCTGATTCTGTTCTCTCTCTGCTCTCCCATCAGGTACCTGCAGGCAGCAAGAAATGCCCCTGAGCCTTTTTTTATAAGGTTGAACAAACCCTGTTGCAGCTGCCTCCCCTCATCCATCAGATGGTCCAGCTTGGTGACCTTCTTGGTGGCCCTGGCTGGACTTGCTGTAATCCTAGAAAATCCTGTTATTTGGAGGTTTCTAGCCATGAGGGGAAAAAATAATGCTGTTATGTGATTATTCATCTAAATGAAACCAAAGGCCTTAAATTAGGGATAGTAATAACAGAGGGACCTCTGTTAATAACAGAAAAATCTTATCTCTTTCCTCATTTAGAGATTTGAGCCCAATCAGAGATACACCTAAAAGTATGTGGGAGATTCAGAAAGAAATCACCCAGAAGTAAACACTCACTGCATTCAGGTTAAAGAGAACTAATTTTCTCACCAGAAGATAAATGCAAATGGTGAAAAACAGGTACATGGCATAAAGCTGCTCCATGGTTATACATATATGTGCCACACTTCCAATAATTTCAAGCCTGAAATTTCGGGTTATCAAATCACTTCTATTGACCTGCTGCAGCACATTGAAATTTTAGCCAGAACACTAACAAAGCTCTGTAAAAAATTAATCTCCTTATGCCCCACCTGAAACATATTCTGTGCTGACTCAAGCTGACTTTCTGAGCAAGATGGTCTCTTCAGCAAATGCCCAGTTTGACTATTTTAATTTTAGCTAGATCCACTACATCTGCTAAAACATGTACTGAGTTAGCAGGAACAGGAGTAATTCACACGAAGAAGTGCTGCTTCTACATTCCCCAAGAAAATGCAAGGAATTTGCTTTTGATGATATCTCAGAGCAAAGGATGGCTTCTGCAAAAGAGATTTAAGGGAAGAAAACTGACAGAAGCTTTGTGACATGGTGGAAAAATATGGATTAAATGTATTGGAGCTGTTGCTAAGAGGAGCTGACAGAGCTGCTGAGATAGCTCAATGACCTGATTAAAGAGTAGTGAGAAACTGTGTTCTCTGTCCACCTCTACAGGATTTCAACATCAATTATTTCATTAACTTGCTACATAGAGACACCCTCCCCAAAAATAGATGTCAAATTGCCATGTAGGCTATCCTCAGGAATATACAGAGGTACCACTAAGTCTTGTTACTTGTGTGAAATAGAAAAACGTCCTGAGGTGTACAGACAGAAACTAAGAAGTCAAGAAACATTATATTGAATATTGTATATTTGTAATGCAAGAAAAAATGCCTGAAACACTTGGGTCTCCAGAAAGTTTTAGACTGCTGTGAAAGGTCATCATTAAAGTGTGAAAACATTTTAAACTGATGTCTGGATATACAATAATCTCTCTTGCTCAATGCCCAGCCTTTTCACTGATCCATTCACTGTCTATAAATCTTTTTAATATCCCTGAAGTTTGGTAGCAGCTTCTTTATTAGCTCATATCCTCAACAAACTTGAATTGAACCTCCTTATTAAATGCATGGACAGGCCTTTACACAGCTTCTTCTTAATGTGATTTATTAGAAGTTGAGTAAGTTTTCTAGCTTCTCTCTATTCCTAGAAGATCTCAAAGGAAATCTTGTTAACGCACATTTAATTGCAATAGCTCAGCCTCAATGTTCTCTATAGCAACAAATATGCATTGGCTACGTCTGTCAAATCTTCCCTGAGCTTCTTCCTTTCTGCCTTTTATGGCCAAGCCTTTCACACAGGTTTTCTTTTGTGCAAAGTCTTTCCCGCTATGGATCTAGATAGGAAAATATCTTTCAATTATTTTGATGAGTTCTTCACTCACCCTGTAATTTCTCTCACATGCATCCAGTCCATGATGCTGCATATCCTTTTCTTGAAAACCATGAATAAGACAGAGGCAGGAGAGCCCAGAATAAAAACTGGCAATTCCTTAGTCCTATCCTCTCATTTTGCTTTTTCTTCTTTTTTTTTAAACTCTACTTCACATTTCCTTACTTGAATTATATGCAGTCCAAAAGAATAAAAAGCAGGTTTTATTTGAAGGTTCAATGTCCCATCATAGAATTTAGGTTAAAAAAAAAAGAAGAAAAAAATCATAAGAAAAAAAGAATAAAAATAAAAGACAGAGAAAAAGGAAATTAATGTCAGAAGGTCTGAGAGGAGAGGCATGTTAGAGAGTGGTCCTCTCTGAATCATGTTCTACTGACTTTGTGTCACAGCTTTTTCTATTTCTGCACACTGCTTACAGTGGGATAGACCATCAGTAGCCAACCTGGGAGAATATAACATAAGAAAAAAAAAAATCCAGCCTATTCACTTCTTTTCAATTTGCACATAAAAATATTCTGTGTACATTATTTCAAACCACATAGGGAACAGTTCTTACAGCCCTGCCTGGTAACCAAGGGATGGGAATAAAAACATCTTCCCTATTAAACCTGCTGAAAACACATTACAGTGCACGCTATCAAAAGAAAGAAAAGAAAGGTGTTTTCAAAAAAAACCACCCCACGAGTGTTTCACTGTCCGTGAGAAATCAAGAGCAGGATGGGAAAGGCTGTTTACACAGGCACTTGGCCAGGAAACTGTGTTTTCCACAGATCCAGTCATTCAGGGGAGCACATCTCCGATTTTCCTGAGCTCCCTGCCTCTCCTCTCCTAGCCCTGCAATTATACCGAGAAATCCATCTGTAGGTGAGAAAGCACAGCCAGTCCTGCACCATGCATCCAAACGCTGCCTCTCCTTTGGGTAAGTGCTACCACACCGAGGCCATCTGCAGGAATTTTAACACAGTGAGACAAACAAATGCAGACCCCTTAAGGAAACGCGTGAGCTGCGCGGGTCGCCACCAAAAAGAAAAAAAAATAAAAAAAATCATCCCGAAAGCAGCATCCTCTCTAAAGATCCTGTGAAACGCAGCGTGGCTAATTAGCAGGCTTGATGGAGAACGCCGTGAGATAAGACAGAAAGTCTCGTCACTTTATTTGTGCCTGCTTCCCTGCATCTTAAGTTGCATCTCGGGCTCCCTGAGGATCATGTGAGGCTGGGTTATATATTGGGAGCCGCGCAGTGGAGCCGGGAGTGTGTAAGCCTGGCAGCTGGGGAGTGTTATGGTCGCTGCTTTCCTGTGCTAAGCTGATTTACTTGTTTGAGGTCTGACCTCATCATCCTGTCAGTATGGATTCCCACCTATACAGTTAACAGCAGTTCAGCATCGGCTGCGGGAGCTGGCGCTGCATTAACCAGAAGAGAAAGGGGAGAGAGCCACCGCTATTTTGTTCTGTTGTTGTCTTTTTTTCCTTAAGAAGAGGAGTTGAAACAGAAGAGATAACAAAGAATCCGTTTCCTTCCTAAAAGAATAGGCTTTGTATTTTTTTAAATTTTCTTTTTAAAATTTTTTTTTCCCTCTGGGGAAAAAAAAAAAATTAAGAAAATGTCAGTGTCTGGAAAGAAAGAGTTTGATGTGAAGCAGATCCTGAGGCTCCGCTGGAGGTGGTTCAGCCACCCCTCGCAGGGCTCCGCCGGCTCCGGGGGCTGCCATCAGCAGGAAGGATATGAGCACAGAGGGACCCCGGTGCAGAACAGGTTGAAGAGCCACTCTCGGGACAGGAACGGGCTGAAGAAGAACAGCAGCCCTGTCCACCACAACATCCTGGCCCCCGTGCCGGGGCCGACACCAGTGCACCACCGAGCCCTGCACGGCTGGCACCAGCAGAACCTCATCGAGCAGCTGCGCTCCGGGGAGGACACCCCCAAAGGCGGCACGGAGGGAAACTCTGCCAAAGAGGATCCAAGTAAAACCACGCAGGAGCTGCAGATGATCACAGAGCAAAATGCAGATGAATCTGCAGAGAGGTAGGAGTTTTAAAGTCTGCGCTTGGAGAGCCAGACTTGTTTCCAAGTTATTCCCTAAAAGCTGTCTTTGTTTTTAGCCAGAGTTCCTTGCTGCATTATTCTCACTCTATATATGTGCACACCCACACTCAGATGAGAAGGAACACTTCTGCATCAGAAAAAATGAGCAGAAACACTGCCGTGAAATTTTGATCTTTGTTTAAGGTACATCGTTCCATAACTCTTCCATATGCACAAAATCTGCCAGTTTGTCAAATCTGCTCTACCAACATTCACAGCATATCAGTTTCTTCCCTTGATTTATTATGTGTGAGTGCAGTGAAAAAAGGAGCCTCCTGACATCCTGCCCTCATTCTGACTTTATCAATGGGTGCAACTTTGACAAATGAGAGCTGCTGGAGGTGCACGGGCTCTGTGGTTGCCATTGATCTCTCAGATTTCTCACTGATTTTGTTTTACTGTCTTCCTGGTGAGTAAAATCAGCTGTGAACTAAGTGGAAAGGAAGCATCGTTCTTTGCTTTTTTAAGGATCTGTTTGCAATCCCAGTATTTTCACAGCTTATTTAGTGTGCTAAGACAAATATTTTCTGCAAGGTCAGGTGAAAAAACATTACAGCTTGAGACCTTAAAGGTGTAAGCACAAAGGAAGAGCTATTTTTAAGTTGTGAACAGAAAAGAATGCAATACTAATGCCACTTATTTAATTAAGCTTTTGTATGTTTTCTTTTTCAAAACTCATGTCAGTGTTTTTAGCTTATCCAGCAGCATTTTTACCCCACCTTTCCCCAACTTGCACTCAAATCGAGCATTTATGATGATTATTTGCACCATTTGATGAGATCTCTATCAGTCTTTGGACATAATTTAAACATATTACATTGCATTTAAATACAAATTTATCTTGCTCAAAGTTACAGTTCTCTCAAGCTGACAGCTTGCATATTTTTAGCAGTTATTATTTTTCAAGTTGTGCATCTGCTGTGGGGGAACATCTGCAGATGGAACAGCAAAAACTGCATTCCAAAATGTCACTTGGAAACCAGTCCCAGTAGTCAGTAGGTACCAGATAAAATCATTACAGAATAAAAGCACTGAGGAAGGACTGTGGGAGTTCTGTGTGTTTCCAAGGGCACTGGTTTGAAATGGGGAAGCAGCATACCCTTAGTCCAGCATTTCAAATGATAGTACAAATTTTCTGAAAAGGAGGTGATTTTAGGCACACCTTTGAAGGAAAATTAATTTAATTTGAGGAAAAATAAGGAACACTTGTGCATCCAAATAAAATTCTACACCATGTGAAGAAGTAGGTAAAAAAAAGCCAAATCAGTTCAGTTTGGGAAGTAATAAACCACTGCCTTCTAAAATAAGATGTGACATTTTCTCGAGCTATATATAAAGTTTCTGCTAAGACCTCCTGAAGTTTTGTACCTTCATATCCATTCCAATTTAAGTTCTGCTCTTGAGCTGTTTAAACTTGCAACATTTGGGATAGCTTTGGAACTCCATATATCATATATTGTTGTAGTCAAATAAGTGGCTTTCTTTAAGATTTCAGTAAAAGCCATCACTGCATGTTGTAGATTAAAATCTGTTTTAACATACATCTTAAAAAGCTGAATTGGCGATAGATTGTTTATAAAGTGATTAATGACTATGAGTTTCTCTATAATTAGAATTTATTTCAAGAAGATAAAACTGACCATGAAGGACAAAGTAGCTCAAATTTCTTAAATATGTATCAACAGAAATAATTAAGTAAAACACTGTTCCTACAGTAAAACCTTCCCCTACATCATCCAGCACAGGCCACACATTCATTAATACATCAAATGGCTGGGTAGAAATGAGATACTTAGAAGAAATAAGGAGAAGCAGCCTTATATCTACGTCTGCCTAAATCTAAGATGTAGATATCCATATCTGGATATATTTTCTTCTCTTCAAAACAATGTCTCATCTTTGAAATCATCCCTTTAAACTATTTCATGTCTCCTTTTCCTTTGGAAGTTCCAGATAGTCCAAATCAGTGGTGACCAATGGACTCTGCTGGTGATTAACACATAAAAATCAGGTGTTTGCAGAACCCCCTGAGCCCCTGTCCTAACACTGCTAGACCCACCACAGCAGGAGCTGTGCAGGTATTGCAGCCAAATTTCACATCCACACCTGAGCACACCAAAGACAAATTTTGGATCACAAAAGCAACTTCAGAGCAGCTGTTTCCAAACCAGCAGATTTCCCTCTGCCTGGAGAAGTCCCATTTTTAGGTGGATCTAAAGCAGGACTCTGCTGAGTGTCACATGGGCATCCAAAATAGTAGAAAAGGAGAGAGAATATGGCCAACACCTCAACCCCAAAGAGAATATGAAAAATGTTTCTACTAAGAGTTTAATGCTTCCCATGGAAAACTTTGGAAATGTAAAAACAGTATTCTGAATTTCTTCAGAAAAATTTGAGCTGCCTTTCTCTAGAAACCTCAGGACTGAATGGATGGACAGAGAGCACCCCTGGGGTTTGGTTATTGAGGAGGACAGTTAAATAATAAAGTCCCAAACAACAGTTCCATTTGGAATACACAATCATGAATGCACTTACTTCTGCTTTCTTCAATGCATTTTGGTATTCCTGTCCCCAAATTAAATAGTGCAAGACTTAAAAAAACCCTCCTGATCCAGGTGTTTGCTCTTGAATTACATCCTATGACAAGTGACAAAGTAAATGAGGCTCAGGTGACTAAAACTCATTGGTTTTGTCCTAATCATAACCAGTTAATGTGTGGTCAGCCAATATATGCTGGGCCAGAAATAGATGGTTTATTAGCACAAGGATAAGGAAAGCCTCTCAGCATCCTGGGGAATGCTAGGTCCAGTGCTGCTCAGGGAACCTGCTCAAAAAGCCTCCAAGGAGCATCTAAAATGATGCTCCAAGACCTTTTTGGTTTGGAAAAAAAGATGAACAGTGGACAACCTGTGTTTATTAACCTCATCTTACTCTCACCAATCTGCTCCTTGAGTGAGGACTGGGACCTCTTCATGGGTGAAAGAAAGAGAAACCACCTAAAGTCTGCATAGCCACCAAGTTATTGAATTGGTAGAGGGTATTTCCCAGTATAGCATTTTCTGGTGTCACTGGGGTGATCAGCAAGCTGAACCTGTGGAATATGCCATGCCGAGGAAGAGCAAACACCTTCAGAGATTTCAGGTTTGGCTCAAAGAGGCAGCTGGAGTGAGCTCTGTAGGAACCCATGGGAAATAACCTGTGGGTGGCTGCTGGTTCAGCAGGCAGGGATGGGGGAGCAGAGTACTTGAGCTGTTCAGGATCATCCCTGATCTATCCTGTCTGGAATCTTGTGGGGGACCAGGAAGCATTTCCATTTCTTCCAAAGGAAGTGGTCTGGCAGTGATCCAGAGACATCAGCACACACTGGGAGGATTTCATTGTTAAATTTTGACAGTCAATCTTGTGTGCACCCCATGAACACACGTGTGCACACACAGACTGATGAAGCACTGAAGCCTCCTAAAAAGAAGAATTTTGATATTGAATTACTTTGATTACTTCCCTTAATAAGTTCTGGTCTCACAGATACTGACTTCTCCATGAGAGCACTGTGCCCAGCATTTATTAACATTATGCTACATTACCACATCCATTCTTGCATGCCTGCCGGGTTTCTGATTCCACAAGTGGGCTATTGCAGACCATGTGTGCTGGTTAAGTGTTTCCTACTTGCCCAAAGGCACTTAGATTTCAGTAGTAAATGTAGCATCCATTCATCATTTTTCTCTTCTGCAACTTTTTTTTTTTTCTAATTATGTGGCTGAAAAATTGCTGACTAACTCTAGCTGGGGACAGATTCTAGTTTTGATAAGGACAAATGTTTTCTAATTTCCCACATGAGGCAAAATATATTTCTAATTAATTTTAATAGAATCTTTTGCTGTCATAAACCAAACAGGCATTACTGATGCATATGGAAACAGATACTTGGGAGGTGCATCATCCCAAAGGCAATCCTTTTCTGTGGTGGCTATTTTTGATCTACAGCTATTTTGGTTCTTCATCTTAACACTTGAACATTCACTTTTTTTTTTAGTTTTGGCACACATATGGAAATAACTATCAGACTATTTTCTTCACTATCTCTTACATATAAGCACACACACGCGTGTATATGACTATTTCAGAGGTTGTCTCCTATCTGAGAGTTTTCTGCTTTTAGCTCCAGTATCAGAAGACAGCCTTGGCTCCCATTCCAGTATGAAATAAAGAAAAAGGAAACAGGTGATAATTTCCCTGGTGAAAATGACTTATGAGTTGTTCTGTGAAACCACTGGTCAAACCAGATTGAGAGGGCTTTGGGCACTGCGAGTTAAGTTCTGGGTATCCACATAAACAGTGGAGCACAGGAATGACTGATAATGGATCCCAAGGCAGCAGTAAAAGGGAGGAATGTGATGTTCCCTGTGCAGAGAAGGTGATAAAGGGCTGCATTCAGGGGGGTACATCATGACACTGCTTCCCTATCCTGGGTAAGAATTCAGCTCCATGGACAATCTCTGATGCCCAAGGTGAAGTTTAGAAATGACAATTCCTAATCTCACATCACAGCAGTCTTTCTTTTTAAAACAGAACTACTCCAGTTCTGTTTTCACTGAACCTCCATCATTTTGAAATAAACTTTCAAGAAATCTTAAGTTTAACATGTAAGTATTTTAGAAGCATGATAAAGAATGCAGGACATGACAGTATTAAAGAAACCCTCCTGATCAGTCAGACAGTATTTCAATCAGTCAGACAGTATTTCAATCCTTCTGTGGCAAAGCTGGACCAACTAGGTTTAGGTGCTTCCTTACTTGTCTTACAATTTCAGCTCATTAATGCCTTGGTCTTCCCCCATCAGTATAGGCAGCATATTGTTCTCCTTATTCTTCATATTGGCACATTTTTCTTCTTTACACCCTTAAGTTTGAAAATTGCTGAAGGTCTAAAGAGCTGCAGTTTTTGCAGTCTTGTCTCAGAACCCCTCTCCTGACAGCTTTGACATTTCACTGCTGTCCTGCCTGTTTCCAGCAGGTCTGTCTGGACTTGCAGCTCAGTGGCCAGGCCTGGATGTGTTCCTGTTGGAGTCTGGCAGTTCTAGTGGAGAGCTGGATTCCTTCTGTGCCATCCTGACTCAAATCTGTTTGAATGTCCTCAGTAGTTATTTTTCTTTTATCAACACCCTGGTGCTGTTTCTCATGCCTGCCTTGTGACTCATGTGAAACTCCTGCCTCTGTACCAGAGACCTGTTCCCAAACTGTCTGTACATTTTTGCAGTTTTTTGTTCCTAAAACCAGCACTTTGCACAAATAAATTCCATCTTGTGTTTATCAGATAATGGTTCCAATTGCCTGAGCTAGTATTCAGTTCTGATTTTATAACCCTGATTTAGTGGTTTAACATTCAGTTCTGATCCAATACCCCACCATCCCTGCAGCTCTTCTCAGCTTGGCGCAACCTCCAATTGTAACATATACTATCAAAGATTTATCTTTATTTTTTCAAGTAATTTAGAAAATTTATGAGAAGTTATAGAGGAACTTCAGTGCTAAGTTCCTTAGGAACCCAGTTTGATTTACCTTCCTATTTGTCAGTGAACCATTGATGATTTAATAGCACGATTTCAAACCAGCTTCACACTTATTCCAGAATGGGTTACTCCAGACAGTCCTTGAGGCTGAACTTTGCACTATCTGATATAACACACTGAAAAATAATACTCTTATATTCAAGGTATACATGACAACTGTTTCTTTTCTGTTCCCCATTATTTCTAGTAAAACCTGTTAATGAGGCACTTCAGTTTACTTTGACATGTTATTTTTGGCAAATTCTTGCTGACTTAAGTTTTATTTCTAAACACTTAGAAATATTAATTATATGAATTTTACACTGTATAATTTGGCAAGAAGTAGCAACAAGGAAAAGAAATTATGTTTGTGTCTTGCAGAGAATTTTTCAGTTTCTTTAGTGTTTATAACAATTTAATATCAATTCCAGCAGTATGTTTTAAAAAGATGATTTTCTGCAAGCCTGCAATGGATAACCAAAATGCTTCCTTGTTTCCTCAAGGACAAGCAAAAACTAATTCCAACAATGCTCTTTAGCTAAAGGTCAAAATATGAGTTTCAAACTGGATGGTTTAAGATGTTTGTAACTGATTTGAGAGGAGTCAGAAGTGACAGCATTTTATGGAAATTCACTCACAACTCGTTAAAATATGGTAGCTGGATGTAGCCAAGAAAATTTGATGTCTAACATTTGCTAAGTGTGGAAAATCTATAAAGTTATTGTAAGTGGTATCTTATGCAGGATTAAAATCTAAGAGGAAAATGATTTTTTTGCCCAGCAGTTGATAATTCACAAAGAGGAACAGCCCTTTTGAGGCCAAGTGCAAGTGCACTAAACAGTGACCAGTGACTTAATTCTGACTAAACAAATGCTGTGACCTCATACAAGAGATCTTGGTACAGAAATTTGAATAAAAATGTGTCAAAAACATCCTTGGGATGTATTCCTATTCTCAACTTCTATTATGACATCTTCTGAAGAACTTGAAAGAGCAAAAATATGGGATATTGAAGTGGGTTGAAACAGTTATTCAAGATGAAAGAAATAAGTAGAATTTGTGTTTTGAAATTAATTTTATATTCACCCTGTGGAACAACTGGATACTTATTCAAAATATTTTTTTTTTCATAGCTAGACAAAAAGAATAATTAGAAACTTTAGGTTGAAAAGGGGATCTGGATGCCCTATCTACTCACCCAGAAGTCAATAAAGAGAAATAATCTGACTTACTATAAAACACACAATATTTTACCAGCCTACATTTAACAAGCCAAGCTTTCAAAGATGAATTATTACAGGCAAGGGAAAAAAATACCATTTAATAGTAATTTAAGAATCTAGGACAATTCCAGTCATTTCAAAACAATTTTTTAATGATTCAATTATCTTCTCATTTTCACTCCGCAGAGCTTGCTCTCAGCAAAGACAGCTGTTAAATGACTTTTTAAAGAGTTATTACTGTTCTTAAAATCGCTTCTTAATGTCTCCAGAAAAAGTTAAGGAGATGATTAAACATATGTGCCCAGTGCAGAGCAGTTTTTACACATTGAGATTATGCAACTGAGAGATCAACAAGAAATCAGAGGGTTGGTGAAACACTTGGGAAAAGGGGGAGAAGGTTTTGCTTGGTTTCAAAGTTATAGCCAGGATCTTAAAAGAAAGAAACTATTTATTTTCACCCTTGGTTTGTGGCTGAATTGTTGACTTTGGCATATTGTAATGAGGAAAATTACTAAAATCCTTTAGTACACATTAAAAAAAAATAAAGGGATTTGTTTGTTTTAATCAAACAGCTCAATTTACCCAACTGAACTAGACCAGTTTGATTTGGCTCCTTTAATTCTGCTAGAATAAAATAATTTTCTGATGTATTTAGAGAATGATCATATCAGGCAATTAAGTGAGACTGTGGCTTGTTTGTTGTGGACCTGTTGGTGTGCAGTGTAAAACAATTACAAAATGAAGCTGAAGTACTGTTGGGATACACAGAAAGAGCTGAAGATAAGTATAGGATATAAATGCCAAGAAAATAATCTCTAAAACAAAGTTGTTACCAAATTTATTCCTCTGTGACATCAGACTCCCCCTCAGTGACTCCATCAACAGAAACACCAGCACTGGAAATTCCCACCCTGCTGTGACAGCAAATCTGCTCCCAGACCACCTCCTTCCCTCCTTTTTCAAGCAAATGCTTAACAGTCAAAACTCAATTCAAAGCAAATTAAAATTGCTATACCAAGATCAGAGAGCCTGGCTCTTTACAAAAAATTTGCCCATGCAATAATTCTTAGCTTAAAACATCTTCGATTTCATTGTAGTAATTGTTTCCACCCTATGTGACAAGTCAGGATATTTCACTAAAACCTGTCTGCTGCTCACAGGGAACAAGAGGATAACTAAAAGTAGTTAAAGGAATATGCCTTCATTTCAGGTTTAAATATATGCTAGAGCACCTAAATTAATATAGTTTCAAAGTGTTTTGTCAGGAAATAGGCACTCTATTCTCGTGCTGTTTTACAGGATAAAAAATTTCCCTCATCATGTTCTCCACTAAAACCTATTTAGGCCAAACAAATATCTTTATTGGAAAAGAGAGCAATGGCTGATACCTGGCCCTTCCTTCAGTTTTCTTGTACATATTTCTAAAATATTCTTTGGACAAGAATCCAGATTTCTTACCTGGATATTAAGATTTGATCTAATCAATTTCAAGTTCTCTCAGCTTAAATTTTTAGCTTCATGACTAGGATCTGAAAAATCAATGTATGGGTTATGTCTCAGGTTTGTTGCCTGTTTCTTTTGTTGCCTCAGAGCAACCAGAGCCTCTTGGTATCATAGTTCACTCATAGAAAAGAGCATTTTCCTGGGGACAAAACAGGAACTGAGCTTTCAAACATCCAGATTTGCCTGCAGACAGCTTTGCAATGCAAAGTGGATTTCATGTACACTATGTACATGAATTCTTTATATTTCATATTTGCACAGTTTATCTTCTCATTGTACTGACCTCACAGAAATCAAAGTCTGCTAGAACTTCACATTACAGCAAGTAGAGACCAATATACTTCTAATAAAACATTTTGAGCAGCAAACAAAGGCAATACATTTGAGAAACTGGACAGCCACTGTCACCCTTTGCCATGCTTCAGTTTACCTGGTAAGTTACAAGTCAAGAGGAAGGGAGGCATTCTGGCAAGAAATGGGCATTTTGAAACCCTGTTCATTTTAATAGAAGTTGAGAAAATGAAGAACCTTTTTGATATGTACCTTTTGATATATAAGGCAAATATACCTTGATTTAAATGGAAATTGTGAGCAAACCACTAAGAACTCCTAGGAGTTGGAGAAAAGCTATTTTAAGCTATTACATATGGTTTGAGTTGCTAGGGAAACCTCTTTTACAGTGTTCATTTAGCACAGATGCTCAGGAAAGCACTGTCTCCATGTCAGACCATTTCAGAACACTGCAGAATGTGAAGAAATAGAGATGCACATACACACACGGGCAGGCAAAAGCACCTCAATGATTTTATTTTAGTCATGTTCCATGTCTTTGGTGGGAGCTCATGCTCTCCCTCTCTGCCATGACCACCAGATCAAAAGCTCTGATTCCAGACTGGGAATATTTGTTCAAAAATTGCCTTCAGTTTTGATCCATTTGGGTTCATGGTTTTAGACGTTCATCTCTGTAGAGCAGGGGCTTTGCCTTTGTCATATACTCAGTGAAAAGGCAAAGGAGAGAGGCTGGCTCTGATGCCACCATTTCTGGCCACCCTTTTGAGCAGGGCAGAGAGGAAATAAATACTCTGAACAAAACCAGGGATGATCTGTCACATTTACAACAGGTATATATATAGATCATTTAAAGACAAAAACGCTGGTTCTGGGTCATGAGTCTCTTCACCATCTCACAGAAGTCTCTCACAAAAGATCCTTTCCAGCTCATCATTCAGTTTGTGGAAAACTGCACCTAAAGGGAGAAATTCCCTTCTGTGCCATTCCTTACCCCCATCCTGTTCTGTGTGCTGGTGCAGTGGCTTAGGATGGAGTTTTGACCTTCATCTGAGATGCCTGACCTAGTAAAATCCCCCAGCTGTGCAGGCAGTGCAGTCTCCTGGTGCAGCAGGTCAAAGGGGATTTAGGAGGGGAGAGCAAGACAACTTCCAGGGAAGTTCCAGCCTGGTGATCCTGCAGGAGCCAGGCTGTTCAACCAGAGCACAATGAAATGGTGAGATAAGCACAGAAAGGGCAAGGCTGTAAGTCTGATTTCTTTTGCCTTAATTTGTTTCATTCACTTAAAGGATCCCAATTTCTGCTAAAAAAGAGATGTGGGGTGGCTTGGTACAAAATGCAAACAAAGTTTCTTGGAAGGAAACTCCCATAGGATGCCACATAGCAGGAGAGCTCAAATGTGCCTCTCACTGCCTTGTTCAAATGGAGCCCAATTACTCCTCAGCTGTTTAAAGTTCCCTTACACTTTTTTACTTGGTGTTAAAGTGAATCCAAACCTGACCTTAACACAAATAAAAAAGCAACAAAGTCAGGACTGGAAGGACGGTATTTTATTGAATAAATGCAATATTTTTTTTTAATAACCACAATGATTTTTTTTAATAACCACATTACAATGCAAATTTGCCTCTCTGCAGCCTAGTGAAGATTACTGGAACCCAGGAAAAAACCCTGTCGTCATCATCATCATCATCATCATCATCATCATCATCATCATCATCTTCATATTCATCATCATAATACAAGCAATATTTTCCACAATTCATATCAGTTACACACATTTAGTCTTTCTTTGTTTGTCTTTTGATTTAACATGCTACATTTATTTAGATTTTTGTTTTTATTCTGATTCAATTACAGTGAAAGAGGCTGACACAGACCTTGGCTTTTTGGAGCAAGTTATCTCTATTATCTGTCCAGATAAATGCCAAGTCACTAATGACATCCAGAGCACAGGTTTTATTAAGCCATGTTGTCAGAAATACTGTTAAATACACTTGATACTGTCAAATTAAAGCAGACCTAATGTTCTGCCTGTAAAGGTTGTGAAGACAATTCTCTCTCTATCTTACAAAGGTGCTAGGGGCTCATGGGCAGAGGTTTCCTCACTAAGTAATTCCTGTAAGGTGCTGCCTCATGCTCCTTCTTTTCTGCACAGGAGGTGTTCATTGGGTGTTAATTTCTGGTATTAGCAATGATGCACATAATAGCAATAATTGCTAGAATATTTCTCAGGTGTTAGAAAGTGCAAGTCAGTGACCAAAGGTAAGAACAGGAGCTAAAGCACAACAGCCTACAGAATTTATAACATTCAAAATTCTTTCCAGAGGATATGGAAGGGCCTTCATAATGTGCTGGTTTGGTTGTATTGAATAGAAAGAAAATGCCCTCAGTTGAGCCAGAAATGAATACAGCAGGTTAAGTTATTTGAATTCCTTTCCAGGCATAGGTTTGAGTTATATTTTCTGACACAGCAGCTCAGAAGATAACAACTGGCTGGAGAGTACTTTGGTATCAGCATATCAGTACCTAGAGACACATAGAAATATTTGGCTTTAACATAGGGAAACTCTCTCAGGGTGTAATTGCACAATTAAGAGAAGGAGAGAATTGATCACAGATAAATTTGCGTGGCTTCAAACAGAATAGAAAACTTCAGTCTACCTCTCATCTGTGATTTTTACCTGTGAAACTGCCCAGACCTTTACCCACATCCTCTCTCCCTCATTTTAAATAAATCTGTAATTATGACAAGGCACTATGGCTAAATAGGTTAAAAATCACTTTTTCTCCCCATTGCAGCAGTGTTCAGCTTTGAATGAGGTATCCAGCAGATCAGCTGAATCAGGTCAGGAGATATTCTGGAACAAGCCTGGAGATTTTTGCATGACTGGGGGTGTATCAAATAGCAAAATTAAATTTGAAGTGGTGTCTTCATCTAGGGAATCATGTTTCACTTGAATGGGAAAACGTGGTAAGTCTTGTTATTTGTTAGTTAGGATCCAATTAAATGTAGGAAAGGAAAAAATGGTCACAAGAAGCCAAAGAATAGTGTCCCTTTGCCTTTGATGAAAACAAAAAAGAAGCGAGAAGCACGTATAAAGGTATTATGGCAGTGGTTTGAGGTTTAATAAATCGAGATATCCTAAGAAAATCTCCCTGCAGGATCCATATCTGATGAGCTGCAAGGCTCAGATTGGTAGGGGCAGGGATAATTGCTATTGAGACTGTTACTCTCTGCCTTTTCCAAGCTCTGCTCACTGGAGGCACAACCACTTCACATTTGGTTTTTTCTTGTACTTGTATCTCCCTTTGCTCCTTTCTGCTCCACTTTTCCCAATAATAGTCAAAAGGGACAGCATAAAGGAGGGTCTTCTTCCCCTCACTCTCTCCCATCAGGAGTCTTTCTGAAAAGCACTTAATGAAGGAACAAACATAGAGTTAATTAGTTTCATCTGGCAATAGCTTTGCTTGGAATGAAAACCAGTTCTTTTTGCCATTGGCCCATATTTTGTTTTCCATGTCCTCTAAAGAAAAATGCCACAGGCCCAGATCCAGCATTAAGCCATTATTTTTCATTTTGTACATTCTGACAGCTCGAAATCCTGCTATATCATGCCTCCTGGTCACATCATTTTTTGTTCTTTATAAAGATTATCATTTGCTCCCAGGAAGTTGAGCAAGAAGTACTCAGCCTCCCTGAGTTTCTCCTTCACTTTTAATTTCCCTCCAACACTCCAAAGGTGAGTTTGGAATTCATGCATTTTGCAGTGACCACTTGCCATTATCAGAACAAAGGATGATTTTAAGATGATAATATATAAAATACTCCTTTCCTTTTACCTGAAAGGTTTCACTCAGTTTTTCTTTATTACATAATGCAAATGAATACAATGTTAATTCTCCTGTAGGATAATGTTCTTGAATTGTGATTTAGACTGTCATTAGTTGAAATCATTTGACTGATTCACTCACTTCATCCATGGATATAGACACGTATCTATTAAATAAAACACTCAGGCTGCACAGGCAGTGTTCTCTCCAGGCTGATTAGATATTGCTTCAGCTCCAATTTCTATGCCACAGAAATAAGGTCATGCATCAGAATGTTTATAGCAAAGTTTCATGTTTAGATTAGTTCTTTACCAGGAAAAGAAACTCCTTTCTATGTACATAGGTTTATTTAATTTCTCAATTACCTGCATAAAACAAACAGTGAGCGTAAAACCTTTTCTGTAGACACGAGATCTTCCAACAGCAGAAAAAGTAGAAAAAGATCAACAATCAAGAAGGTTCATACACTAATCTGCAGAGAGTGGAAAATAATTTTGTAATTCCTCTATTAAAAATAATAAATATACAATTTTCAGAGGGAAACAGCTTACTGAGGAGAGTGTTTGGATTGACTCATCTTCCTCAAAATACGATGTGGCCACAGATGAGAGGAGTCACAAAGGGCTCAGGGGCTCTGCAGGTTGGTGCAGCCTCCATTTTCCAGTGGAATTACCCCAACAGATCCCTGATTTCTATTCCTGGCAGAATCCAAAATATCATAACCCAAATTCATCCTGATATGAGTAATGATGACATCTGTCTGTACATCGTCATGTCTGGGGGAAGAACAAACCTCAAACTAGCTAAAGTGGTTTCAGTGTCTTGCTGAAGCTCCAGCAGTTGATGATACACACATTTACACTTGTAATCCCAAATGGGAAAAGTTATTTTAACTAACACCGACAGAGAGAAGTGGCAGGTTTATGTTAATAAAAAAAATTGCTAAAACCAGGCAGTTCCAAATTCTAAAGGAATTGTCAGAGCTTTCAAGTTTAGTTGGGAAGTTTCTCCATTAACTGAAATGAATTATAAATTTTAATTACTTATTTCTTTATTTGCTACATAACTTTCAGCCATTATTACAACCTCACGTTAATGTTATGACCTCAGCAGTCTCCAACAATTTCCCATACTGTTTTAGTACAAATGTTTTCACCCATACCCTAAAATCTTCAGAATAAAGAATGAAAAATAAAGAAGAAAACTGCAGCAGAAATGTCAAGGCAGAGGCTGGGACAGTTACTGATGTGCTACAATTTTATCAGCATCAATTAACACAAACACGTCAACTCAATCATTATTTTATCCATGTTCAGAAATGGCTTCCTAACTGCAACATTTTTATTTTTACAGCCAGCTGCTGGGGTTTAGCTGTGACAGATGCTGTGATTTTTGTAGGAAAAAGAGATTTTCTCAGCAGCCAGCCCCATGCCAGTGCCCAGCAGCAAAGGGGCAGAGCTCACAGGGCCGAGCAGGACTGAGTTGTCTGGGGAAAGGGGCTGAGCTGCACGCCTCTGAAACATGCAAAAAAAAAAAAAAAATAAAAGAGAGAAAAGAAAAAACAATGAGCTGCACTGGAAATATTGCTGCACAAACAAACTGAACTGGTGGAGCTGCAGTTTTGTCTTGGCACAGCTGCAGCACACCCAGTGCCCCACAGATCTGGAGCTCTCCTGAACTCCAGACTCTGAAAGATCCATGGGATGCTGGTTCCCAGTTTGCTGCTGGGTGCCTGGTGGGATTTACAGTCCACAGGGAAGGACATCCCAGATCAAAATCTGTAAATGACACCAATAACTGACCCTGATTAAACTGAATTTCATATATCATAGCGTCTTTTATCTATCTATCTATCTATCTATCTATCTATCTATCTATCTATCTATCTATCTATCTATCTATCTATCTTTTGTCTATCTTATATCTATCTATCTATCTATATCTATATCTATTAATATACTCATATATTAATATATTCATACATTTATATATTTCAAATATCATAGCGTCTTATATATATATAAAATATATATTTTATAGCTTTTATATATATATATAAATATAATTCATATATTCATATGTTCATATATATTTCAAACATCATAGTATCTTAAAAAGGTATGTTCAACAAACATCCGAGAAGCAGTCACCATAAAAATGTAAATAATAACTTCATCAACACCATCAACACCAAAAAATTAAAAGACTCCAATAAATCACCTTGTTTTCATTCAGTATTACAGTTTTAAGCTGCCTTATCATCAGGTTTTGCTTCCTGGTTTTGGTCACAGGCTCACTGAATGAGGTTTGATAAAACACTGGATTTTACAAAGGACGTGGCAAATAATTGACATTTATGTGTTATCACGTTCTAATTAAAGAATGACAAAATCTGGATTTATCCTTTGTATACTGATTAGTGAAGAGTGCTCTGCTGGTTAATGTGAAGGGTTCTTCATTATGACAGCAAATAAATTTAACATAATTCAGAAATTTAAAGGATTGTAGGCCTGGAACAAATCACAAAACTCATGACATCAATTCTGATTACAGAAAAGATGAAATTTTACCTCCACACACCATTTTTGAGTCCCAGCTTTCTTAGGATCAAGTACAATCTCGCTGTTCCCTGTCATTTCCTCCCGTGTGTTCCATTCAGGTAATTACATGAACAGAGGTGTAAGCAGCTCTTTGAAAAGTAAAAATTTCCCTAAAGTTTAATGAGGACAAAGGCAAAGATGCCTCTCTGAATTTAAATTTTGTTCCCAAAAAGCTTTTTGTCTTGCTATGATATATCCATAATAATAATTAAATATTAATAACAATTAAGACCTCTTTCTACCACTTAATTTTCTGTAATAAAATCATGGAGCAGCATCAGGAGCAGGATTTGCCTGGAATGCTCTCAGCACCTTGTCTGCCTTTGGAACTGAATCCCTGACAGATTTCAAGCGTGGCTAAACAAGTTATTCATATCTCTTGTATTTATTACACTTAAAACCTGCCATCCCAGCTCGATTTTGAAAATGTCATGTGAAATAGTGTCAGGAGTCATCCAAAAGGCGAGATCACTTCTGACAATTCATGTTTTTCTCCCAGTAAGCTTTGGTACCTTGTAAAAAAAGAATAAAATACAATGTTCTGACATGATTCATTCTGACCAGCCACGCTGGCTGGTATTTATGTCCTTCTTATCATCAAGACACTTAATGCTTTTTGATTATTTCTTCAGGTTTTCAGTTTATATTGTCTATTTCAAAATTCCATGTTTATATTAAAATATGGGACCATATTTTGACTATCCTTCACAAATCCTTACAGGAAAACTCTGGAATGATTTCAGTTGGCTCTCCACCTAAAATGAAATTCATACAACTCAGTGACTTCGGAATAATTTAAATATAGATTTATCTCTCCAGGCTAATCCACATTTTAAGCCATTATTATGAATGCTAATTACAGCTCCTCATCCCAGTGAACACCAACACGAAGATGACATGAAACAATTTGGGTTCTTGGTTCTTCAGACCAAATAATTGATATTATTATTCCTCCCTGACTAATGCACTTTTGGAAACTTTTATTCCTGTGTACTCAGCTTTTGTTTGTCCAAACTTGGGCACATTTTATAGGAATAAATCTTTATCTGTGATACCCTCAGCATCCTCTGCCAGAATTCCACATCAGACTCCAGGGGGGTTTTCCTGACTCCTTTCTTTAGGATATTTTGGTCTCTGACTTCTTTAGTTCATCGTTACCCAGGACAACACTCTGAAGGTCAATATTTGAGTCTGACAGCCATGCACTAAGGAAAATATATAAATATTTATCTTTGAATTTAATTTTTCCCCTCCATAATGTATCTACCATTTTGAAGCAGCTGCTGAAGATAAACCAGAAATTATATTATTAATTTTAATGGAGAACTTACTTTTGCTTCCAGTGTTTTTCAGTCTCTGAAGACCTTTGCCTTTGAAATAATTAACTATATTAGTGGTATTATGCTCTAGTTAAATATGACTTCACTAAACTTCTGAAAAAAATACCCAAGACTAAATGAAATAATTAGATTTTCACTCCCTTGGAAATTATTCTCTAACCACAAATAAATGTGTGCTATGGGGAATTATTTATTTCACACCATTACTGTCTATTTACAATAGGGATGGCTGAGTATTATTTGAATTTTTTTCTTCAAATTAAGTGCAATGTACTGAGATACAACACTTAGAGTGGATATATTGAATCTGAAAAAAAGATTTTGTCAAAAAACAATTTTCTGAAAAACATTACAGGATGCTTAGGAGGTAAATAGCAAAACATTCCAGAGTATGAATTTGGCATCCAGTAGCTGATACAAAACTAACGAGCATATAATCCAATTTTGCAGCTTTGACATTGTCTAGGAAACATTGAAAGAAAACAAATAAGAAAGTGGAGTCATTAAACGCATTGAGACAAATTCATTTTGTAAGTCCTAAATGACAGAGGATACATATTAGAGGTGAACTTGGTTTTCCCCTTTTTCTTTAAAACTATACTAAGCTAAGCTAAAATGGATTTGAAATTGCAATAAAGAAACATTTTGTAGAGGGGATGGAAAACTGCTGTATCTCAATTCAATATTACATTATAATTTGATTTTTAATTATTTCCCTTGTGTTCTATGAGCCATCTAATAGGTATGATCTTTGAAAATGCATGGTCTAACATCTCTCTTTTCTGGTACTACCAATTCAACCCAACTTACCCTTTTTTATTTCTCTGTTTTCTGAACTAGATGTTAAATTGTGGATGTAATCCAATATTCTGCTAAATTTAATATGCTAATTCCATGAAGAGATCTTCATGAAATTTCTCCTTATCATTTATGAATTTGCATTAACAATATCAAAGACAACCAGGAAATTTAGTCAACCTGCTGTCATTATTTCCCAGTTGGGCTTGGAAATTTAAAACAACAGGTGCTATACATCCTTAAAAATATTATATTAAACTGAGAAAATGTTTTTCTAAAGAATCTCTAGCTAAAATAGTGTTAAATATTGCAGCATTTTCAAGCTGTGTGATATACATTTATATCAACAAATGTATTATTATTCACTAAAAACAGAATAGAAAAATAAAGATTTTTCTAAGGGAGTGTCAGAAATGTGTTTCAATCTACATCAAAATCCATTTTTAAAGGCCGTAAGGAATGATGTTTCAAAAAAACACTATGGGTTTTATATAAGTGGGAAAGCTAACAGAATTCTGGAGTGGGAGGAATATATTTATATTGTACATTTCCATGAAAGGCAAAGAAATTAATTTGTCTCCATTATTTGCATTCTGATTCTAAAGGCCATGTAATGCACAGGTTCCACAAGCTTTTAATTTGGAAATTTATCTAGAATTATATGGTGCTCATTAAACTGTCTTCGGATTCATTACTACTGAGTCAAGTAATTTAATTGACAAAGTAAGAAGAGATCAGAAATAAGACCTAAAGATGTAATATCCAGCATTTCATACCAAGAGGTATTTTAGCTGTCAGTATCACAGGAAAATAGGGTGTTTTTAAGGATTCTGTTTGTGAGTCCTCAGGAGGCAGCACTGATCACATCAGTGCTGTGCAAACAGTCCATCCACTCAAAACTGATGGAAGCAGGCCCATCAGTGGCACCACCTACTACACACAGCTCCAGTCAAGTACAGTTTACGTGCAGGTTTATGAATGAAAACTTACAGATACCAAAGAGAAAAAGCTAGAAGAAAGGCATGGTACGACCAGGATTGTGAGGCTTTTAATAATTTTAATAATTTTAAAAATTTCTGTGCTGCCTTTTGAACAACAAAAAAAAAAATCAACATAATTAGTATTTGCAATGCATTTCAAAGGCTGTGTTCACCACCACTACCTCTGTCCCTGGCAGGCTGTCCACCACCAGCAGCTCCCTGGGGATGAGCACCAATGGCTCTGATGAGTATTTCCAGTCCACGAACCACGCAGAGCAAACCTTCCGCAAAATGGAGAATTACCTGCAGCAGAAGCAGCTCTGTGACGTGCTCCTGATTGCTGGTGACCAAAAGATTCCAGCCCACAGGTACAGTTCCCAGGATCCTTTATGCCTGGGTGTAGCCCAGGTTCGTGCCTGACATGTTTGGTTTTCTGAAATTCCTTTCCCAGGGAAATTTCTGCAAACAAGAAAAATGTTTTGGTAAGAATGTTTACATATTTCCACTAGGAGGGACTTCTTATTGATGTCCCTCTGGTCTGACCAATGTGACTGAAGAGGTTTGTCTTCTTGTCACCAATCAAATTGGTCTGTGTAAAATACTTAAAAAGGGGAGACATTTTCTGAGAATAAAGGAGTCTGTTTTTCAGCCTTCTGAAGTCGGAGTTTTTGTATTGTTGTCGTGTACAATAGTGACACCTGGGATTGCCAAAAAGCTGCCTCAGAATATGAACACCCTGGTTAGTTATGAATGAAGAGTTACTGTAATTAGGACTCCAGCTAATGGGGAGTAAAATCATGTGATCAACCTTTCATATCTATTATTTTAAGCACAATGAAATTCAAATGCAAACCACTGGCACTGTCCACCCTTTCTCCTTGCTGCTGTCAAACTATAGCAAGATCAGTGAGGCCCAGATAAGCACTCTCGGAGAAAATTAGATTACTAATTATGCTTTTAACTTCACTGCTCACTGCTGCAAGATTTGAATCCTGTGTTAATACTTTCTGTTGTACCCACAATTTATAATATAATACTGGTGGATTTTCTGCCTGGCATTGAGATAATGAGTGGGCTGTGTGGTGGCCAGTGTGTTATAAGCCCAAAGGTGTATCAAGCTCTGAAGGCTGACTTGCAACCTTACAGAAATGACTTTAAAATAATTGGGAGACACTTGATCAGATGTGCTTTGAAAGAGCAAAAAGATTTTAATTAAGGTAGAAAATAACAAACGATACAAAACAAAAGCAAAAGCCGTGCACACTGCAAGAAAGCCCTTTTGCACCTGGCAAGGCATGCTGGAAAATGCCCCGAGCACCTCTGTGCTCTTTCTTATGTACTTAATGATTTAGGAGGGTTTTTTAGCTTGCTGCCCAATAGAAACAGCCACACGTTTTGGAGGGTATTTCAAAGACCCAACTGATACCCTGGTGCTGGCACTGGGCCAACTATGATGACGGAAAGACAGAAAGTTCTGGTGCTTCTTCCTTAAAAGCCAGCCGTGAAACAGAAACCCCTTTCCTAAAATGGAAACCTTTGCTTGGGTGTGGGGATACAATGCAACAGATGAGGTTAATTTGCTGTCCTGCTGGCATGGCCTCCCCTCCAGGCTGGTTCTCAGCGCAGTTTCTGATTACTTTGCTGCCATGTTCACCAACGACGTGCGGGAAGCGAAGCAGGAGGAGATCAAGATGGAGGGAGTGGATCCTGAGGCGCTGAAGGCCCTGGTGCGCTACGCCTACACAGGTAACTGTCCTGGTTTAGGTACTGCCTTACCTCCTGTGAAGGTGGAAGGAAGAGATCCCAGGCTTCCTTCTAGCTTTTAAGGCTGTGTGACCCAGAGGTATGTCCTTGCAATTGGTTATTTTGGTTGTCAGTTCAAAGGAAATCACCAATTGCTCCTCACCATCTGTGCTAAACCAGCACTAACCCTGCCCCCAGTGCTGCTTCCCAGCTTCTCACACTAAATTCTTCTTACAGGAAAATTATATATATATATGTATATATTTGTTCAATAATGTGAAAAAGGAGGTTAAATTTCCTGGTTGATGTGGTGCTGGAATCACCTGCTAGCTCTGAGAGTGGCTGTTTCCAGAGTGATCTGAGTAACAGCAGTGCAAGACTTGCTCTCTATGCCACAGTGGCGTGCTGAAGCAACAAAGGCAGAGACAAGAATGAGGGAGAGATCTTCCATACAGATTCCAAAGTGGTTTATTACCAAGGAGGGTCCACGGAAAAAAGACACTGAGCCCTGGTGTGCAGGGACTTTTATACAGGGGAGGATCTAGGGGACGGTACAAATTTTTAACCAATAGGGAGAAAACTGAGGAGGAGAACAAGGTGGGGTTTACAATACCTAAACCAATGAGGAGGCATGTCGCTAGAAGACACAAAAGAACCACACTCACCTGTCAAGTTGAGAAGTGAGAAGAGAAAGTTTATTATAGTTTGGTGTTTAAATAGGGTTTGGAATTTGATCAGGGATTGGGGAGCAAGAGTAACACCTCTCTGACCACAGTGGCCAACTTAGAAGTCTATCAATTTGTCTTTCCCTCTGGAAGGAATGTATTATTTACCAACCATCAGTCTTTGATTTTCTTACAATTCATGAGAAAGCTCCAGTCCAAAAACAGTACTATCAAAAAACTAAAAAATCAAAACAACAGAGGCACAGGGAAGGGGAACAGTTTGAACAAACCAATGGGACTTCAAGGAATAGGGATTTCCAGGGGATTTCCAGAGTAGAGGGTTGGGACAAGGCAGCATTCACAACTCAGCAGGAGGAGGGACAGGGAACAATCTGGATCATGGAGCAGGTCTAGGGCTAGATGGACATCTAGCTGGGAGGGTACAACTTAGGGCTGAACCAACAGGGGGGAACGGAACAAACTGTTATACATAAAACACACTGCAAGACCTGATAAAATTTAAAAGATTTAACAAAAAGATAATAGGAGATAGAGATACAGCAAAGGGGTAAAAGGCTGGGTGCTGGGAATTCAGCTAAGTGCACAGCTATCATCTTTGGGGATACTCCTTAAACACCTTTTTCATTATATCAGCCTGTTGCATATTCATAGACTCGTATGCATATTCATACTTTCCCACCAACTAGTTTACATATTCTAGGAACTATTTTACTTGGCCCTTCCTTGGGTCCATCTTTTTAGAGCATATGTGTTTCTTGGCTGTGGTTTTGGTCCTCTTTCATTATCACTTCTAGTTTGGGCTTTGGTCCATGTTTTCTACAGACAGTAGCTGCTGATAGTTAACATGTCAGCAGCATCTCATCATATGTTCACTGGATGTTTATCTTAACTAAGCAGACAGTTCAATTACAAGCATAACTATATATCAGCTATCCCACTACTATTTTTAAGTCTTGTTAATAGCAAAAATAAAAACTGTATTCATATAGCAAAGTTATTCCAACACTATACATATAGCATTTATCTTAATATTTGTGACAAGCCAAGAATAGGATAGGATAGGATAGGATAGGATAGGATAGGATAGGATAGGATAGGATAGGATAGGACAGGATAGGATAGAATAGAATATGTATTTATAGCAATTAATATATGAATTTTAATACTCTGGGTTGGAAGGGAGTTTAAAACCACCCATCTCCAATCCTGACACCTTCCATAAGGCCAGTTTTGGGAAAGGTTTCTTCCCTAATTAAAATTTTCTTTTTATTTTTTTTTACCATCCAGATGGGATTTAAAGCTGTTAAAGTTCCAATAAAAATGTCCCAATCATTGTGTTCAAAATCCACCAAATCCTGTAAATTAAGTAATCTCTTTAAAGAATCCTTTCCTTCAAAGAAAGGAAAAGTAATTTGAACCACAGGACATCTCAGAGAAAAGCCAAAGAGCGACAGACTTTTAAATAATGAAAATGCAAGGGAAATGACTTAAAACTTTTTTTTTTCTTCCTCCTAAATGAAAACTGCCCAGGTATCCTCGAGTTAAAGGAAGACACTATAGAGAGTTTGCTGGCTGCTGCATGCCTTCTGCAGCTCTCCCAGGTCATCGAGGTGTGCTGCAACTTCCTGATGAAGCAGCTCCACCCTTCCAACTGCCTGGGGATCCGCTCCTTTGGGGACGCCCAGGGCTGCATGGAGCTCCTGAAGGTGGCCCACACATACACCATGGTAAGGTGAACAGCTGCAGCCAGAAATGTTCATTTGAATCACAACTGCATCCAGAAATGTTCACTTCTGTTGCTCCCTGCTGCAGAGTTTTGCCTTGTAGAAAGGCATCCTCAAGTGAACTTGAATTTGCAGCACAAGCGGTACCTACTCCTGCCAAAAAATGTAATGGGGCCTTAGCATGGCTCAGGTCTAGAGACAAACAGCAGTGGGCCAACCTTATGCCTTTGATTCCACACAAAGAAAATCCTAAAGCTGATTTTAAGGTGGGACGCGCATAAAAAGAGTGAAAATAAAGAACGTGTTGGAAAGATTTGGAATGCTAAAAAGAATCACGTCCCTGACTGGAACATAATCCTCCTCTGGCTCAAAGCAAGAAATGAATATTCAGAGCATGGGAAACGGAGAAGCGAGATAACTTGCTGTGAAACCAAATTGAGGGATAAATATTCAGGGCAACGAGATGTGCTATCACAGCTTAAAACATAAACAGAATGGCAACTGCTACAGCTAAATAGATATAAAAAGAACTACTTGTTAGGAGACCCATGGCAGCTTTATGCTTGAAATATTAGAGGAGGATGTCAGAACCAGTTTAGAGGCCTCATAATGCTGAGAACCCTCCAGCAGGGGACTGTGCATGTCCACCTGCTGAAAGAGGTGAGAGTGGCATGTGCAGTCAATGGTTTGTTTAGCAGCAATTACATCCCCTTTACATTTCAGAGTCTGAAATGGGGCATTTAAGACAGAGGTTTGCTCAGCCTGTATAAAATAGTGTTGTCCTTGCTGCTCCAAACCTTTTTATATTCATCCAAATATCAGGAAATCCCTCCCCCTCTACTGTTGCCTCTTTCCTCCCACCAGTGCGAGAATGTGGGGGGCAGCTTCAGGCATTTAATTTTATGGTTCAGATTTCTGCAAAACTGAAATAAAATCATATGGTTGCATTTATGATTTTATGACATTAAGAGATGTTGAGGCAATAAACAACAGAGGGATTATGACAATATTTTTTGTCTATAGTTTTTTGAAGCTTTTGAATCCTCCAGTCTTTCTCAGGAGTTAAACCTTTATTATTTTTTTGAAACCACATGTCACAGATTTGAAAGCTGAGCCATTAAGAACTTCTAAAATTAAGGATCATGATGACTCTATGTCACTCAGCAGCACTGGGCATAAGTTTTTTACTCTTTTACTTGAAAACAACTTCTACCACCTCTAGAACCACCTCCTGTTCTTGTATGGAACAGACTGAAAATTCTGCCATGAAACAGGACCCAGAGCATAAACCTACCCACCACATTTGCTACTGGCAGCTTAGAAAGAGAAGAGGAAATAAAGATCTCTGCTTCAAACCCTTGCAGTGATATTACAAAAAACCTTTGGAGAACAGATCATAACAATGCATAAACACATAAAAATTGTGGAAGGGGATAAGTAAAACATTCAGGCTTCTTTCATGTTGGTGAAAATGTGTAACTTAGGGGAAAGACCAGAAAATTGTCCTGTAAATATAGAGCCCATTACCTTTTCAGATGTGCTGTAAACACCAGACCCATTCAATAAAACCAGACACAATGGGGATCTTCCCCTTCAACATTTTGGCCACTGAGGCAGAGTATTAACAATTTCCTGCCTGGTGTCTTTTCGTGCAGATAAAGCTTGTTCTGATAAACAACTTGTGCTATATTTGTAGCTAGAAGTGGACTGGCCTTCCTGTCCCTGTTCTCTGAATGTCACAAATATTAAAGCAGGATATGCATAACAGACCAAAGTTGACATCTCCTTTAATAACTGATACTTCTGTTATTTGCATTCTGGCTACATTTGAAAAGAGTTACAGAAAGTGAAGAAACTGTTGAAAGCAAACAATAAAATATCAGTTACTAAAATTTCTTCACCTGTCCCATTTCAATCTGGTTTCTAAAAAAGATATATTAATTTTAGGTACAGAAATAGAAATTCTGTTTCAAATGCAGTCATTAATTCCTACATGCATCTCTTTGCAAGTAATATAACTCCCTCTCTCTCTTCACCAAATTTCTTTTTCCTTTGGAATTTGATGGGGAAAGAGATAATCTATATATAGATGCCATATATATTGCTATCAACTCTGATTTTTTTGTAACTCAATTGTACAATACTTTTTAAAATGAAAAATAATTTTCATTAGAGAAAGACTCTAGGTATTTAATACATGTGGTCACTTCTGGAGTTGGGCAGTTTTATCACAGCAGTAGCTAAAAGGCTGAGAACCCTTCACTGGGATTTGTCCAACTTTGTATGGCCCAAATAATGCTGTTAGAAAAGTGAGCTGAATTTCCTTTGCTGCATTTTCTTGCCCTAAGAGCAGAGTCATACAGCCAACAGCTGGCACAGCTCGTTGCAAAAGGATTGGAAGGTTTTGGTGTAATTGGCTCAAAACCTTTGAATCTGCAACAGGAGGGACACATTTTGTTTGAGTGCCCACTTGGCGTTTCTAAAATGCACATTATATCTTCAAATACTATTTCTATCAAGTCACAGTGTTAGGATCAGACTGATGAACAAAAGTGCCAGTGGGAAATCCCTAAGCCAGGAGAGACTGACAAGAATCCAGACAAAGATATCTGCAGCTTGGTGGTGTGAAGATGAGCATTATCCCTCAGTTCTGCAAGAGTAGGGCAGCAAAAAGCAACTCAAATCTCCCTTAAATGGTAGAAGGACATTCAGTGATCTTTAGAATATCCACAGCATTTTCCTGCACTGTGAGACTGACCAGGAATAAAATATTCACAAAGACTACATTATTTAAGAAAAAAATCTATTTCTACGTGTGAAAATCACCAGCACATTAAAATCTCCTTTTATTTTTAGGAACACTTCATAGAGGTAATAAAAAACCAGGAATTTCTTTTGCTCCCAGCTAATGAAATTGCCAAGCTCTTGTCTAGTGATGACATCAACGTGCCAGATGAGGAGGCAATTTTCCAGGCCCTGATGTTGTGGGTGAGGCACGACCTGCAAAACAGACAGAGGGACCTGGGGATGCTCCTCTCCTACATCAGACTGCCCCTGCTGCCACCCCAGGTATGGACATGAAGGGCCAGCAGGGAGCTCTGACAGCTGAAATGCTTGTCTGGAGCATCCTGTAGGCAGAGAGGAGAGTTTTGTGGAAAGGTTCTGGTTTGGGCTGGAGGTTATTGGTATTTTTTAAACTCTTTTTATTATTTTTTTAATGATATAGTGTATATGTTCATTGTTTTTAAACACAGATGGAAAGAAATCCCCAAGTGCCAGTGTAATTACTAGGCTCAGGATTACCTCTAAAAATGTCAGTCTATTCCAAAAGCCAAGTGTTTCTTCGTTGGGTTCTCTTCTAACAGCACAGAAATTTAGATACCATGCAAAGATATTTCCTTAGATTTGCCAAACTGCAGGACAGATAACCCACAATGCTTCTTTCTTTATTGCCATAAAAAGTAGACAAATATAAAGGGGCCTAAATTATTGGTGACAATTCTGAGCACTGACATTACTTGTCCCTTAATTCTGAAAGGGACAGTTCATCCATCACATTCCAGATCCTGGACATCCTTTTCCATAGAAAGGTGACGCTGCTCTGTCTGTATCAGAGGAATCTTTATATCTCCTCAAAAATGGATATAGAATATCAAGACAGTCAGGACAGTTTATGAACCTATGTGACTGATGCTGCAAATATTCTACCTTGAAAAACTTATAAAAGTACTATACAGCTTTGAAATACATCTGATTAATTAAATTACATTTAATTACAATTACATTTGAAATACATTTAATATTTTCTAATATTCACAGAGGTGTCCAGTACTCTGTGGTAGATTTATTTACTCACATACTAAGTTTTGCACAGAGGGTGCAGTACTACAAATGACTAATTTGAACCTTTATTAGAAGTTAAAAGAAAGAGATAGGAAAAAATTAATCAAAGCCATCACACTCATAGACTTTTCCCCTCCACCTTTATACAGTTTTGCCTGCATTAAAGCAAAGTTCCCAGCAAAGCACAAGTGAGTGGTGAGCTTAAAATGAGGGTTTGTAGCTACAAACACTTTAATTATTCAAGTACATGCAATTTTAATGATTTAGTTATATATAAAGATGATTTTTTCCCCCTATTTCTTAGCTACTGGCTGATCTAGAGAACAGCCCCATGTTTGCAGACGACCTTGAGTGTCAGAAACTTCTCATGGAGGCTATGAAGTATCACCTGCTGCCAGAGAGACGCTCCATGATGCAGAGCCCTCGAACCAAGCCCAGAAAATCCACAGTGGGTGCCCTTTATGCTGTGGGAGGCATGGATGCCACTAAAGGTAAGCCCACATTTTCATTTGGTCAGATTAATTAATTCTATCCCAGACACTCAGGGAATATATGAAACATTTATTTAAATATTTCCCATAGGAAAATATCAATTTAGGGGTAAAAAAATAAGAAAAAGCAAATCAAAGAGCAGAATTGGAGTTGTTTCTTCTTGCTGGAATCATATTTGTAAACAATGCAGCAATATTTAGGTGCAGATCAAAGAAGTTTGATTCATATGGTGATTTTTAAAATTAAACTTTTTATGAATTTTTGCAAAAAAATAGTTGAATTTGCAAATCAGAAGAAAAAGTAAATACTTAAAATGTCTCAAGATTTGTTTAATATTGAAACCTGTGGTCTGTATTCTGACAAAGTAAGAAAGCTAAGATTTCAAAGAAGCAGAAAAATAAAACCAAAAAAGTATCATGGAACTACAGAGAACTCTTACCTAATGCTTATACATCCTTATTATAACATTTCAGGTGGAAAGATTTGGTTTTTTTTCATGAGCACAGCTTTTTTTGAGGACTTCATACACAGGTTTTTTTTCAGGATTGTAGTCAAAAGTTAATTATTGTAAACATATTCCAGTTTCTATTATTTGATTTTCACAACTGCAATCAGGTTACAGCTTTAAACATTGCACTATTCTATTTAGGAGGCAGAATATTAAATCATTTTCTCCAGGAACCTCAACTTCAAACCCACAGCTTGGAGCCAGAGAACTCTAATTAGTTTAAAGTCTACTGACTTGCTGCACAGAATTACTTTTAGCTGTGTGAGTTCACTTTTAATAGAATCACAAAGAAGATAATCCATTTCATGGTTTACAAAAAGCTGCTGACGACTGATTTTTTCCCCATATGAGAGACCTTGCAGAGCTACCTCCCTATCTCTGTGCAATCAAATCAAGTGCAGAACACACGTTCATTGCCAGCACAACATGGAAAACACTCATTCCTAGGACAATTTAGCAAATTGGAGTTAATCTGTTGCAATTAAGTAGATTCATTAGAGATACTGAGAATTTATGAATTACATCAGACAACCAGGTAATCTTTAAACTGTCTTCCCCTAAAATAAGAATACAGTTTTCCAATAATTCTTTTTCCTAGTAAAGGTTATGCAAAGAAAGGGCTGTTTCAGTCAACATCTGCACTTCCTGTTGGTGCCTCTCTTGCTTCTTCCCTTGGAGTGAAGCCAACTGTTTGAGCTTTCCCCTTTTGATGGGTAAGAACAGCGCTTCTGCTCCTCCCTGCTGTCCTCCACAGCTCTGACTCAGATTTGGAGCCTGGGCTGGATTGGGAGATAAAGGAACAGCAGAAAGAGACCAGGATGCACTGGAGGAACAGCTCTGAGAAGGCAGTAGCTCCCACCCCTGGCAGTAACACACTGCCTGTGATAAAGGCACACACCAGGCTTGGCGTCTCAGGCAATGCCAGGTTTGCCTTTTTGCTTATCTCAGGTGGAATACGAAGACAAATCTCAAATTCCAGTGATCAAAAAAAGATCAAAGAGGTACTTTTGGTCCAGAATACTGAAAAATGGGAATGCGCCTAAACCACGTTAAGTTTTGCGACTTTCAAGTCTTCCAGCCTCCGTAAAAATTACAGCCCACAGGGCTGTACTGAACACATTTCAACCTGACTGCATTTTCCCTGTGTTTTAGTTAGTGTGAGAGATTTTCCTTTGAAGTGGAGAACTTTGGGGCACTCACATATTAGCATAGAATAAATGAGAAAGAATCAAAGCAAAGAGCAGCAAACAGAATAACAAGATGGAAAGAACAGGCAAAGAAACCCAGCTGCCCTGAATAAAGGGGAGAAAGCAGTTTCTGTCTTTTATTGCTGATGGAGCTGGTAGTTTCCTTCCCAACCTATGCATGTGGAAAAACATACAGATAAAAGAAAAGATAGCATGAGATAAACCCTTATTTCACGGAATTTCTGGAGTACCTCAGGTGATCCCTAACAGATCTCTAATCCATATCTTCTCTTTCTTTTCTGCTTTATTGCATGGTTGTTTTCCTGTTGTAAAAATAATTTCTTAGCCACAAACTCTCTGTTGTTATCTTCAAAACACCACTCATCTGGTCTCAAATCCCAGTCAAGGAACAAAAAATTTGGCTCTGTTTTCCTCATCTGGCTGCCTTTGACTGAGCTGAGCTGGAGCTCCAGGGTGCACGGGCAATTCTGCCTTGGATCTCAGTGAGCCGTGCCCTCGCTGTGCTTAGCTCTCAGAGGAGCAATTATGGCTCCTGAGTGATGATGGGAACCAATGTGTGGAGAAGTGTCAGTGCTGAGTGGCAGAGAGCTCGTGCCTTATCAAGAGTTTCAGTAAAAACCTTACTGGAGATCCAGAGACCTGGGAAAAGAAATGGGAAATGTATGTGATGTGTTACAGCAGCCAAGCAGCTCCTGCAGGGCTGCTACACAGTGAGAATCAGGGAAGATACCTGTGGGGAATCAGATATGAACTCACACACAGCCCTGTCTCCTGCCTGACTCCCTCCTAAAAGGGAAAATATCCACAGGATTCCTGAAGGTGCTGGTCCAGCTCCTCAGACAGGTACATGGAGTCTGCTTTTAATATCACTAATGCTTTAGGCACAAACATGGTTAAAGAGTGGATTGTTGTGAGGCACTGTATTCATAAGGAATATAAAGAAACTCCAAAACAAACCCCACAAACTCCCTACTCTCGTGGTATTTAAGTAACAGATTTAACTTACCTCCAAAATTTGCAGCGCTACAAAAATTGCCTCAACTTGATTCGCCATTTAACAGAATCACAGAATCACAGAATCATTAGGTTGGAAGAGGCCTCCAAAATCATAAAGTCCAACCCTACCCTAACCTCAACTAAACCATGGCACCAAGTGCCACATGCAGTCTTTTCTTAAACACATCCAGAGATGGTGAATCTACCACCTCCCCAGGCAGGCCATTCCGATATTGTTATCCTTTCTGTAAATGACTTTTTCCTGATATCCAGCCTATATTTCCCTTTGCATAGCTTAGGATTGTGTCTTCTTATTCTGTCAGTTACTGCCTGGAGAAAGAGACCAACACCCACCTGACTACAGCCAGCTCTCAGGGAGTTGTAGAGAGTGATAAGGTCACTCCTGAGTCTTTTCTTGCCACCAATACATTCTCACAGACTTGCCCATCATGTATGCAATTAACACAGCTTTCTCACTAGGTTCACAGGAGAACTGAAGTTCACAGCAAAATCTCACACATAAAACTTCAACATATAACTTTTATGATTCAATCGTGTTTTGAACTGGCTGCTGGGTACTGCACCCTCCATGGTTGTCTCTGTTTTTCACAAGGCACCACCACCATTGAGAAATACGACCTCAGGACCAACAGCTGGATCCAAATTGGGACCATGAACGGCCGGCGGCTGCAGTTTGGGGTCGCAGTGATTGACAACAAGCTCTACATCGTGGGGGGCAGGGATGGGCTCAAAACCTCCAACATCGTCGAGTGCTTCAACCCTGTCACCAAGGCTTGGACTGTGATGCCTCCCATGTCAACACACAGGCATGGCCTGGGTAAGAAGGGTTCTGCCCCTGCAAATGCCTCCCAGCACACACAGATGGGGTTTTGTCTTGGTTTGGGAAAACAGGTGTCTGCCAGGGAAAAGCCAGAGCTCCCCTAGCAATGGAGAATGTAAACCCCCTCCCTCTGAATTATTATGATTTTGAAATCAAGGGGCTTTCAGGCAAAGATAAGGGAATAGGAATAACAGTTCTTCACTAAGAGTATTAAAAATGTACTAGTACAAAAAAAGGCAAATGAACAAAAAAAGAAAAAAAAACACTGACAGAGTCAGAACACAACCTGACACACCCTGTTGGGCAGGGTGTTGGGAGCAGTCCAATTAAGTCCTCATGGAGTGACAGATGTGGCTCTGTTGGAGCAGAGATGATCCTGTAGAAGGGCGTAGTTTTTCTCTGAAGGTTCAGTGGTGCTGAGATGGGTCTGGTCTCCCTCTGGGAATCCAGTGCAGACAGGCTGCCCCCGTGTTCTGAATGC
>JBBMKD010000194.1:2460382-2554977 GCA_037834095.1 Argya squamiceps
ATTGTCTCAGCCCTGCAGTGAGCCTGGATGGCCCCTGGACAGCAGAGATCCCCTGGGGGGAGGATGGGTCCTGGAAGAGATAAAGAAATCCTGCCCCACCTGGTTTTAACAGCTTCCTATTAATAAAACACAGCTCCTCCCCTCCCTGAGTTATGAGATAAACAAAACACCTCTTCAACCCATTTCAACAGATGGGAGTAGAATATATCCTGCATTGCAACCCAAGATAGGTTTGATTGACTCAAGCACTGCTGAGGGAACTTTTAACAGCATTTCACAGCAATATTTGTAGAAGATATTTTTCAAAGAGGGGTTTGCCTATTGCCATGATTTTAGGATTTTTTTAGTATTCACCTAACTAGCACTGGTCTTCCAGAGTTAGTTTTGCTCATAGGAAATTCCAAAATATAAGTTGTAGTGAAAACTCATCAGATGATTTAATGGTTAAGAGATACATTTACAATACAATGACAACCTGATTTTTTTTTTTAATAAATGATGAATTAAGGCCAGAGGTATCAAACACCTCTGTAATTCAGTTTAGGGCATTACCCACACTGGAGGAAACAGTGTATGGAAATAAGTACAACTTTACCAGCTAATATTGCAATTACAAGAAGTTTTAGAGAGCTCTGCCATGGCTTAGTATCTATAGGTTTTTTACTGCAAAATAATCTTTAATATTATTCACACTGAAGGAATAATTTGAATATGAAATCTAGAATTTCTTTCCAGGACTATTAAAAATAAGTCTAAGTTTATAGATTAGAAGACTGTAACAGAGGAAAGATGGTAATTACTGAACAATTTATATATCCCAGACCTTATGAAAAAGCTGTCTTAAGTTATAGAACAGGTATTACTTGAAATCATCAGTAGGTTCAAATGATATGGAATATTTTTATTTTTATGGATAATAGAGGAAGATTGATATAGAATTATTTGGCAAACCTTTGTGGCCTGTGTCACCTTCTCCACTGCTTGGTAGAGAAAGGGTTCTTACCAGTTAGAGCACAAAATTGATGGAATCAAATACTAGTAGGTGGCAAAGCGGAAGAGGACTAAACAGATGAAATAACTGTCATTGAAATCTATAATTCCTGACTGCAGGGGCATAATTCTCCCCAACAGGTAGGTCACAGCCATAAATCTGAATGCCCAAAATTTGGCTTCAATCTGTACTTGGTTTGCCTCACAGCCCCTGCTACCTTCAAGGAGATTCTGTGGAGAGCTGGTGCTTTTGAAGAAATCAGGCCACATATATTTAGGCCTGAAAGACAGATTTAGAAAACTTTCAAGCAGCTGGATTGAAACATTTTGCCTCACCTAACAAAAGGAGCAAACAGCAGCAGCAGCTCCCAAAGGGAAGGCACCAAAACCCTTCTCTGGAGAAGCACAATGGCCCAGGATTTGTCCACACAGAGCTTTGCAGTGACAGCCAAGTTGGCTCCCCTGTGCCTCAAGGACAGCAGATAGGAGCAGCTCTCATCCAAAAGGCATTAAAATGTTGTGGTGCTTTAGCTGGTAAGGACAGCCAGCTACTCACCCACCCAGCCTTCCTGCTGGCAGCACTACAGAGCTTCAGCTGGCTCAGAATTAGGAGAGGTTGTTGGTTTGGGCATATTTTTCATTGCCTGACTCAAGTTTTGCCTTTTTGTAGGAGAATAACATTGTTTCCCTGTCAGGGGCTCAAATTCGTCTCAGAGCAAGGTCACCAGAAATGAAAGAGATAAACTCCAAGAAGAGAACATCAGAACTAAAGCAGCTTTCCTCTAATCTTTTGGCAAAAGATAATGGTTATTTAGAAGAACACAGCATGTGAAGTGCTTGTTTATCTTTATTTATTCCTCCAAATGAAAAGGCATCTTTCAGACCGTTTAACACCAGCCAAAATTGCTTATCTGCACGTGGGGAGTTAACGCACAGAATGAATACGCCGCTGGCCACTGAAACCAGGAGATAATTTGTCCCTAATTCTGTCTCTCAAGGAGTAGCAATGCTGGAAGGACCAATGTATGCAGTTGGTGGCCACGATGGGTGGAGTTACCTGAACACGGTGGAGCGCTGGGACCCGCAGGCGCGGCAGTGGAATTACGTGGCCAGCATGTCCACCCCAAGGAGCACTGTCGGGGTTGCAGCACTCAACAGCAAGTAAGGCAACAGGAAAACCCCCTCTCTGGGTTTTCATTTCCTTCCTCCCTTGGAAATGCAGCTTCTTAAATTTTTGTTTTCAGGCTAATGGTTATTAATGACCTCGAGGAAACAGAGAGAAGATGTAATGTGTAGAAATAAGAAAGGAAACCTTTTCTACTGCTGTGTGGTAAATTGATTTTCAAACTTGCGGTCAGGTTTTAAACACATTTCAGCGTTTTTAAATTATAGCAATGTTATTGCATGCACATCAGAATTTTACCTAGAATATAATACATAGGAACATAAAATCAGCTACTTAAAAAAATTTCCAGGTTTATGTTCACACTTTAAAATCCTTGCGTCTACAGAGACTAAATGTAAATGGAGACAAAGCCTTTCCTTTGTTCATACAAATTCTTAGACAATTTTTAAAATGTTGAAGATGTGTGTTTAATGGAAAGAAGATGAGTTGGTTAATTAGGTATGGAATAAACAGCCTCTTATAAATCTTATCCTATCAGATTTGCTCCACCCTCCATCTCTTGCTTAAATACACAAAATCAAGTGTTGATGTATTTAAACATTCTGCTATGATCCTAAAGCCACTCAAGCCCTTTCACACGGGAGCAGAAAACTGTGTGGATCTTACCAAAGCCTAAAAGGCATCAGGTTATGGACAATATGGTTTGAGCCAACATTTCTTTTTCAAAACTGTGGGAAACCCTTAGCAGTTTGTAGGGGTGGGAACACTCAGTTATAGGCAGACAACTGCATTTACCTGGAACATTTGCCACTGGCTTCCCTGATCACTTTGTAAATTCCTGAGAAAGACAAGGATAAAATGCAGGAACAAAGATGTCAGCAAAGGGATATTTGTAAATGCAAATGGGGGTTTGCATTCATACAAAACAGGATTCAAATGTAGCTCACAAGTCCAAGAGAGGCAGAAGTGCCTCTCCAGGTCCCTGCTGTACCTCAGAGGAAATGTTCTCAGCAGAAACTCCACCACAAACTCCTGCTGGTGCCTTCCACAGCAACAACATGCAGGAAACCACTTTGTCAAAGAGGAAATCAGCCCGATCCTGGCTCTGTTCTCAATCATTGCTGACACAAACTGTCTCCAGCAGGGCTTAAATCATGTCTGTTGGTCTGGTGATGTAATTTCTGGCATACCAGGAGATCAAATATCCATCACTCAGTGCTCTTGCTGCAGTCCAACCAAGAGAATCCTTCTCCTTTTCCTGTTTCCCTAAATCAAACCATATTTTTTCCTGTTCAACCCCACCAGAAAAGCCTTTGCATATCTGTGGAGCAACACCCCTGGACCAATAAATGGTCCATTGAAAACATCAGTCAATAATGCTATATTTGGTCTTTTCCTTAGAGAATGGGAAACACTGCTGTGTTTGTAGACATGTTATGGAAAACAAAGGATCCTAAGCAATCACTTTGTGTATACAGAGATTCCTTTGCCCTGTGAAAGCTGTTCTAAACAAGCAGGCTGTATCAATGGCATGATATAAAAAGAAAATAAAGCCTCAAGTTTTGTATGGATCAGACAACAAACTGCACAACCAAACTCAATTTTATCAAGTGAAAAAACATTGTGAGAGAGAGCTGGGGATTTTTTTATTATTCTAATGGTGAACAGAAGAATCTTCTAGTTAAAATATGCACCAGAGAAGTCTGAAAGCTTTTTAAGTCTCTGGAATAAAACAGGCACTTCTAAAGGAAAATGTAGCTGATCTGGTTTATGTGATTTACTCTGGACAAGTCCACATGTTTCCCAGGTCTCTAATAAGCACTAAATTCACTTTCATGGCAGAAAAGGGTAACAAGGGTCTGAAAGGGCATGGAAAAACCAGCACACTCAACACCTGAACGCATCTTCTGTTACATTCCATCCTAGTCAGGCAGCATCCAAGTTAGCTTGAGACCAGAAAGTAGTTCAGGTTTTGTAAAATTCGTTGACAAGAAGCCACAACCCCTGATGTTTTTTGACATGGATTACCAGAATTTATTCCTAAAAGTTGCCCCAAAGCTTTTAACAGGAATTAGCACAGTTTATTGCTACAAGTTGCCCCAACATCAGCTGCTTAAATCTCCAGTTGTTTGCTAAGTGCCTTTGGGCTGAACAGATAAGATGACACAAGGTGGTACCTTCTGTCCAGAAGATTTTCTTAAATACAGACTCAGAGGAAAATATATTTAATATATGTTTTATATGCGTTTTGGTATCTAGTCAGGTTATTAAAGTTAACTGCATAGGAAAAGCTTCTAATGTGATGAAATGTCAAATATTCTGTAACCAGGGAATGCTACCATACATTTCAAACATAAGCAGCATTTTTCAATTCAACTCTTTCTATTGCTCACATTTAGAGAACATGACGTGAATTTTTAAGCTTAACTTTCATATGTGGCTGCTTGAACATTTCCACTGTGAGAGAGGAATATAACTTCATGTAGCACATAAAAGCCCTTTGAGCAAGGAAATTCCAGAGGGCAGCAAATGATGGGCGTAATGACAATTTTAACGTGGCCTGAATGAAGTCAGCCAGATAAAATTCCTGTCAGTGGGAGGACAAAGACTGAAACTGTTTCCCTGCTTGCGGGTTGTTATCCCAGGCTGTACGCGGTTGGTGGGCGAGACGGGAGCTCCTGCCTGAAATCCATGGAGTGCTTTGATCCCCACACCAACAAGTGGAGTTTGTGTGCCTCCATGTCCAAGAGGAGAGGTGGTGTGGGTGTGGCCACCTACAATGGGTTTCTCTACGCCGTGGGAGGTCATGATGCTCCTGCTTCCAACCACTGCTCCCGCCTGTCCGACTGCGTGGAGAGGTAAGAAATTATTTTGCCTTTTTTTTTTTTCCTTCTCTGTTTGTGTTCCAGGAAGGGATTACAGAATAAATTCTCGTCACAATTGGAATGTTGTGCTTGCAAAATGTATTCTGCCTTTTTAAAATAACATTTTGAGCAGGAACAACTGATTCCTGACATTTTTGTGATAACAAAAGAATTAAACCTCATCAGCAAATTCCTCCCTTCTGCCTGAGCTACCAGGTAAAAGCAACTGAAGTACTGAGACAAATTCAAGATGTGACCTTTCTATTTCTTGAGTACCAGAACTCAGTTTTAGGCTGTTTGTGCCATGTACTGTAGGAATGAAATACTTTTCAGCTGTTCTTCAAACAATTTTATATAAATATACAGATATACTGATACTGATAAAAGTTGTGAAAATATAAGAAATATCACAAAGTCTTTTAATTTGGGGAACAGAAAGGAAAACTGGGCAGGTGTTAAACCCTGCTGTGAACAACAGCCAAATTGTGTTCTCAGTTAGATGGGGTAAAGCAGGAACTACCTGGAATTCACTGTATTTTATATTAGAATAGATCAGAAGTAAAATCAATATATTAATGTAAGATGCTGCTACACATTTCATGTGAGAAATGTCGACCTATTACACAAGATATTAAATTTCTTTTATAGTAAACGCCACTGAAAACATTAATTCTGACAATAAACAGAAAACCAAAAGCTTTATAGAGGGAGAAAACAAGAATGTATTGAAATTAACTTTGCTGAGTCAACTGGTGGCCAGGCTATCATTCCCTCAAGGTCCCATTTGTGTTTAAAATGTATTGATGGCTTAATGTATATTGAAATGGGGAGACTGTAACGAAAAAGTGAAAACGGGGTTTTTTCCGTGTGCTTGAAGGCCCCTCTAGTGGCTAAATCAAAAATCACATCTCAGTTCTACTTGTTCCTGGTGTAAATCCTGCGTTGCTACACGGGAGAAAACATGCGAATTTAAACTTGAAATGCGTCCTCCACCGTGCATTTTTCTGATGATTTTGATCACCCCACTTCCTAGGTATGACCCCAAAACAGACGCTTGGACCACAGTGGCCCCTCTGAGCGTGCCCCGGGACGCGGTTGGGATCTGTCCCCTGGGGGACAGGCTGTACGCCGTGGGGGGATACGATGGCCACTCCTACCTGGACACCGTGGAGTCCTACGATGCTCAGAACAACGAGTGGACAGAGGTAATGGGGCACAAATGATGCCTCAGGAATGGTAGGGGCTCTTCCTGCAGCTAGGAATAATTGTGTCCAAATGACTCTGTAATTATTGCTGCTCCGGTGAAAAATGGTGCGTTGGGATGCGGCAATACTGTAGGTGGGCTTGGATAAAATATCAGTTTCCTCTCCTGTAAAACAACCTGTGGCAATGTATCTGTATAACAGGCCATTCTGCTACACCAGCCAAACTGTTCGTGAGTAATATTATCAAACCACCTGCAGTTTTGTTGTTAGAGCTCTCAGGAATTCATCAAGGTTACTGAGAAAACAATAGAATCAAAAATAAGAAGAAAGCCAGAAAAAAATGGGTGAAAAAAATGCAAACCTTAGATAGGGAAAGCACAACGTGAGGATGGATGCTTGACCAATTGGATGTCCTGAAGGATGTGTGCCTGCCTCATGAGGAAGCAGTTTAGCCAACCCAAAGATATATGCCCAAGTAGACAGTAGAGCTAAAATCTACATCTGGCATGTAATGTAAACAATAAATGTCTTCTGTTGGAATCATATTGATTCAGTTATTCAGTAGCCCATTTCCCCCCTGCAACAACCACATGAAGCTTTTCAGACTGAAGGGTGGTGGAAAGGCATGGGCAAGCAAAGCAGATTGCACAAATCACTTTGGGTTTGAAGTACTTAAATTCACTGTTGGTTGATCTGGCATGTTGGTCAGCAACACCTCCTTCTGGAGGCACCTTCAAGCTTTCATATTTATGGCCCTCCCCACGGAAATCAAGAGGAAATACTTGGACTGCCAAGATCCTTTTGCAGCCACACAGTCCATGGTTTTGGAGCACTGGATGTGGAGGCCTTTTGAACACGTTAAGAGAGCAGCACCATGCTACACCTTTGTAACTGAGGGGCTGCAGAATTTTGCCAAAAATCCCAAACTCTGTTTTCATACCTTAGTTAAACCTAATTTTTTTAGCATTACATCAGTTTGAATAAACAAATTGCTTTCCTGTTAATCTGGAAGTAATTTCTTCTTGTCCTATCCATAAGATGCTACTAAAAATGTTTCCTCCTCTTTCTTTTCCTTTTTCCTTTTCCTTTCTAGGAAGTGCCTGTCAACATTGGCAGGGCTGGAGCATGTGTTGTCGTTGTGAAGTTGCCCTGAGGACTGTAAATTATTGTGAAAGTGAACTGAGTGGAGGCTCAGAAGACAGCAAACATTTCCAGGAGCAGTTCAGACTGCACACACCTCAGCAGCCCTCCCTTACAGACAATATTTAATCCCTGAGCTGTCACACTATTACAGCACAGATGTGTCCTCCTGCATCACAAAAATCAGAAAAGTTTTCAGAAGTGAATCACTTTATTATGCCTAATACATAAAATCCACTAAAATGGTTTGAATGTTTAACTGGTTCAGGTTTGTTACAGAAGTGTATCTGTTATTTATAAAATGCAGCAGTGAGAGATGTGTGTAAGATTTCGAAAACTTTTTTCCTTTCTATGTTGTCAGGAATGCTAAAGTTTATTAAAAAGCTTTTATATTTTAAGTAAATGAAAATGACTATGAAACACCTCCAACAGGGAACTGCACAGAAAGAAATATTTGCTCTTAAATATTACTGTCAACAGAATATTCTCCACAGAAGCAACTTAATTTCTAAATTCAGAAATTAAACTCCTAAATTAACTTTACAATCAAAACAGAGGAGCAGATAATTTGTTATTTACCATCCAGCACTGCTAGAACTATGACAGAATATCCATTTTTAGCAGTGTATTGAATTGAATAATTCAAGTTAAGTCATAATAGGGTTAAGGTACCTTTACGGTATTGTGTGCCAGCAGAAAGAAATCTCTTTTGTCAAAACATAATGCAAATATAATTTGCAATCGTTTTCAGTGCATAGATTTGTGATATTTTAATGCTGCTCTGTGTGTCAGGTTATTCATGGATTTCTCTTTGCCCACTAACCATCTGTCAGTATGTGTTAAGCTACTCTGACTATTCTTGGGATAATAACCGTGCATTAAATTTTAAAACAATCCTATAATTACATTCCTTGAATATAACTTACAAAATGAAATTTTTATATCATATTGATATGACAATCTCTGACCTCAGCTGAAGATTACCAGCTTTCACTCATGTACAGGAGAAATATGATAGGGGATAAACCACACCCACTGTGTAACATTAGATACCATTTATGTAAACACGTTTGTGCTCTATCTGGAATTAGTGGAATGATAAGAATCAAGAACAAACTGGAAAAGAATCACCTGAAAACAGCACATAGTGTTCCACATGCATGATATTTTCTTTTTGTGTGCCAATTTCTATTGTTTTGCTTTAATTTAGTTTTTTTATAATTTCAAATGCTGAAAGTGTATTCTAGAAAAAAGAATGTATGTAAGATATTCTATGCTGTAAAGCACAATATTTGGTCAGTATTCACCTCAGTGTTTGTTAAATTGTTGTTTTGTCAATATCAGAAAATTCAGGACAGAGACGAAAATCTCTGAATGTGTAGGCCAATTTTCCTGATAGTATACTGTGGTTTCAAATTTTAGCAATATGCTATTTTAAAACAAATTTATAGTATTAAACTTGTTGAATGCCTCTAAAGGAAAAAAATCTCATAAGCATATTTATAAAAAGAAGAACATTTTTAAATTTAAAAATCTGTATGTTTATATATCGCATGCTACATTCAAATAAACTTTACTTTCTCTGCTAAGAACATTTGGATTATATTTTAACAACTTTGATGCTTCTGTGTCTTCTAGTTTTGAAAGGATGTAAAATAAAAACCACAATCTCATTTTTGTAGTCTGAAAGAACAAAAGAAACACAAAGTCGCCCCTGCCCAGCAAATGGGGAATGACCCCTAAACCAGCTCGTGGGCTCCAGAAGTCACATCAGAAGAAGGAAATATTTTGATTTCCCAGCAGATCAAGACTCTGAAGGAAACACAAGGGGCCAAGCACAGGCAGAGAATCTGCCCAGTGACAGGCTGGGGACTGGGAGGTGGATGTGGTTCCCCTCTCCCTGTCCCAGAGGGAAGCTGTCTGACCACCTACCCAGAGCATCTTCTTGCAGCAAACACTAACTTTTAAACATTAACAATTAAAAATTCTAACATTTCCTTCCCCCCCCTTCCCACCTATTTTTTGCCATCCTACTTTGGTCCTGCAACGGCCATGTGCAATCTTTTATATGAATAAGGATTTGTGTGGATGCAGGGAGAGGGTCACTGCTGCTTTTCACCCAGGCTCTAAATCATGCTTTTCTCCAGTAACCTGAACAGTAACTTCTGCTTCCAGTAACCTAGACAGCGCCAAATTTTACATTTTTTACTTTATTTCTTTGGAAAACACTGGTATTGAATGCCCATTTTTAAAATTCCAGCATAAAAATGGTACAAACAATGTGCAGCTGATGCCAACATGTGCAAGAACCACATCAGGACAGACTCTAGCAGACTGACAATGCCAGTGGGCCTGACCCACTGAGCCTTTGCAGGGAATTTGAAGATTTTTTGGGAAAAAGAATGCATAAGGTTCAAGTGAGAAAAAGCAGCCACAGTCCTGAGTCAATCAAGAGGTTTAAAAATATAAACCCATCTCTAAAACCTGTTCAAGTCTATAGTACCATAATCCAAACACACAGGATCTTTGAGAGCTGACACAGAACTCCCCTGCCTTTGTCCCCTCCTCGGCTTGCAAATTTTATTAAATCCTCTATCAGTGAACAAGACACAAAACACTTAGGGAAAACAGTTAGATATAAACAATTCCCTAAAATACCTCTCGAAATACACACTGCCATTTCTATAATTTAATAAAGGCTCAGAAGGAGTATTAGAAGACTTCCTGTATTTCTTTACAGCTCTCTAAAGAAATCATGTCATGAGGTTTGCTTATGTAAAAAATAACACAAGGCAGAAAAAATATATCATGCTTTTAGCTTGCAGAAAGCAACTCCATTTATCAGTTTAATAAATTCAGTAGCTCTTCCTAGCAGGAACCACAATCTCTGAGGGAGAGCATGTGAATATTTGCATGTGTGTGCTGTCAGATGAGGTGGTCTCATTTCTATGGCAAGGCTGCGGTAATAAGTGCACTTCTTCAATTTGAGGTTTAAGGCTCCATCTCGTTATAGAAACAACACCAAGATGAATAAAGGTATGGGGAAAAAGGAAAGGATGGGAAAGGTGTGGTAGTTTTAGTACTGAACTTTAAGGGTTTTGTTTTTTCCATATTATTTGTGCAGGAGTGAAAAACCATGTGAAAGGAAACCAGCACTCCACAAAAGGAAATTGGGCTATTAATAGGAAGGTGGAAGGAAAGAAAGCAAGAGGATTTGAAGGTTTGGGTGATAATCTCTACATGACCTGCAACAGCAATGATACTTTATGTAAATATAATGTTTGGGGTGCAGGGATACCACTTACCCATGAAATCAGTTCTGGGAAAGGCTGAAGATGCAGCTTAACCATGTCTCTGTCTAGTAGGAGATCTTTAGGCCAAGAACATAAGCCCAGAAAAGTCCCTCCCATAACTTTAGCAGTGATATTTGGAGGAAAGCAGTATTAGAACTATTTACAGCTGTCACAATAAAAATAAATTACTTTCTTGATAGAATTTAACTGTTAATTTCTTGCATAACAAAACTACACTAAACCACAATCTCAATTGATCAGTACTGGGTGTCTTCAAATTGTACAAACCAAGCAGTGAACAGCCTACATTCAAAGCTTATAGGAACTTGGTAAGGATTTATTCAATCCAGGCAGTAACACGAGACTTTTTCCCTGACAGGATCACACATACTGCATTTTCCACCTAGGATATTTCAGTGTGAATTTCCTTAGAGCTGCTTGATGTTTGCCCATGAATTTTTGCACTCAGGGCAGACATGACACTCTCAGATCCATTTCTTAATAATTAGTCCTCTTCCTCAGCCAATTGGAAAAAAGTTTTCTCATCCCCTGGTCCCTGCAAAGTCTTGAGCACTGAGGGTTTGAGCGAGACTCGAGCTCAGCTCAGGCTCGGTTTGCCATTCAAGCTCTGCTCAGAAGATGGTGCTACATGACAACTTTTGGAGGATCCTGTTTCTGCCTAAGAGAACACGAGGCTACCTTGTAGTAATATTTATCCTTGAAATATAAATCTACTCTTTAATACTCTCAAGAGCCTCCTCCATTTGTTAGTGGGACAGACACGCTCCCCACACGCACACACAGATACTGCTGAGCTCCTCAGGAAAATTTGGAATCGCATTTACTGAGTTAGAGCAAAGCCCCTTTTGCAAATATTCCCAAAGCACCAGCTGGTGAAGCTGCCCTGGTGCCTGTCCTGGCTTTTGGGACATGGAAATCAAAATTTGTTCGTGTTTGATTTCGCTGAGCTCAAATCATGGAACCCATTTCTTGGGCTGCAAAGTCTCAGGGTGAGAAGCCAATGGTGTGGGCAGATGGATGAAAAGACTGGTCTGCTTTGGCCCATTAACCCATCAAACAAACAGGTAGCCCACAGCACCCTGCCCTGACTTAATCCAGACATTTTTAAGCTGCAGTTCCTGATGTGGGGTAAAACTGTCCAGCTCTGCATATTTAGAAAATACACATGACACATAAATAAAATATAAAAGGGTTTTTGCCCTGTTTCCTCATTTTCCATACTAGGATAGTAATGAAACAGAGCCAGAGCTGAATACAATGTTCTTTACATGAAAGATAAGGAAACTCCATACAGTCCTGACATTTCTTTTTATAGGGGATAAAACAGGGCCTCATCCTTGCTCTGCAGTAGGGAACAGGGACTGCTCACAAATATTAGATGTCACTTTTCCAGCATACAGCAGCCTCATTTCACCTCACCTCTCTGTAAACACAGAGCTGTAACTTGCTTTTATATGTATTTCTCCCTGTCACCTCAAATTAATAGATGATATTCAATGATATTCAAAATAATTCAATGATACTACTTCCAGAATTCAGAAAGAGGTTCTGAAGTAAAACATTAAAAAAGGACAGTTTATGAATTATTTCTTACCGAAAATAGAGACCAATTTACAATCAGTTTTATATCATTTTTAAGACAGCTCTAAATAAAAACAGGAATTTTAAAAATGTGGGGGAAAGTAGAGTGTTAGAGCACTTGAAACTGACCCTTTCCTCTGCTATACTTTAATCAAAGGGCTAACTATTCCTGACCTCTGTCAGCCCAAGGTAATTCTGAGCTCAGAGACATTTCACTGTGCTCTGTAGAGAAGTTAAACCACCACAAATATATTAATAACCTGTTATGAACAACCATTAATGCATGGCAAAGTTTGCTTTTGTTTTTTCAGGACACGTACCCTGCACCAAAGACATTCCCTCAATAACTTCAATGGTGGGGCAAAAGAAACTCTGTAAGAAAACCTCTTTATTTCTGTGACACCAGCAGCAGAGACGGAAAGAGAGACAAACCCCCAAATGGATTATTTGCCTCAGCTTCCCAAACTCCTCAGTGTCCAACTGGTCCCTTTTAAAAGCCAGAGCTAATATTTGGCTGCAGCTGTTTACATTACAAATCTCAGTGGCTCTCTCCCTGGCCCCCTCTCCTCACTAAACAGGAGCTTTCTTCCAAAAAAGCTTGGAAATATCACTTCCCTAGAGGCTCCTGTATGCATTACCTACCTTCTATTCTCACAGCCTCCTTAAAAACAAACATCCTGCCCTCAAATCCTCCAAACCTCTACTTGCCAAAGGCTTTCCTGCCTTTGAGATTCTCCTCCTGAAGCTCAGTGCTCAGTATCTGACAGTGCTCACATGTAAGATCAGGCATGAGAAAATAATGCCAATTGTCACGAAACCACTCCAAGTGGGAACAGTTTTAATTTCAAGCATTCAGATGTAAGCTAATCTTCCTCAAAATAAAGATAAAATCAGCGCTTCTAGATGAAAAAAATAAAAGCCCATGTACAGCTACTGAACAACTGATGGTAATTGAAAAACCCCATTCTGCCCAAGGCATCTCTGATAAGAATTGATTATCAAAGACCTCATTAGTTTCTTTCTCTCTACAGTGTTTGTGCTGAACAATAGTAAATAAAAAGTCTTGTGATGATTGTGTCTTTACAACCTTAAGTATTGCATGATGCTCAGAAAAACATGTGCTTGTCTGATTCAGTTGGGGAAAACAGTGTGCCATATAAAGAAAAATTAATTTTAATCACACTCAGTAATCAGATTCCTTTGTGGGAAAAGGGGCCTTGCAGCTGCTAGATGGAATCAAACACGCTGCAAGAATAAAGAAAAAAATCACTATGGCGTGTTCTTCCTGAGCAGCATTGTACACACTTCACCAACAATATCCTGCAAAACTCGAAAGATGGGAGAGAAGAGGTCAAAAGCTAAAAGAGACACTACAGAGTAGGAAAAAAACCCCAAACCCCCCAGAAAGTAATTCCTCTGAGAAACCTGTCAAACTTAATTTGATCCTTAAAATATAATAAAATACAATATAAAAACCTCATTTGATGCTTTACTACAAGAAGTAAAAAGGGCCATGAAGCAAAGCAGGAGCAGTGAAGCTCTAAGTGTACACAAGAGCATTTATTACAGATTTCTTTCCTGTTTTCTTCCTTCCAACAATGTAATTGTCAGATCAGAAAGCAACAATTGTTTGGAATCTGTTGCACTCTATACTTAGGAACTTACAGCTGAAAATTGTATATAAATTCACGTTTCAATTATCTAGCATGCAGACATAGCAATGGAGTTAAAACTCATGGTGATTAAATGCCAAGAGGTTTTTATTTCCTTTAACATTGGAGAATTAAAGGGCCTTTGAAAAATGTTAAGAGCCAACAAAATCTAACATGTAATGTAATTTTCCTTAATTTTAACCATCAACCTCTGTGAACTTCACTTTACATATATATTCTTTGTTTGGTATCTCCTTGTATTTCTTCTACTTTTTTTTTCATGGTCAAACCTCTTTTACTTAATTTCATTTTTTAAAAAAACTATTTTTAAAATTTTTTCTTTTTAAATTTTTTTTCTTTTTAATATTTATTTATGTTTATTTTCTCCACTATTTTCTTTCTCATCAAAACCCCTTATAATTCTCTTATGACTGTTGAATTTAGTCAGCCCTCCAGAGACAAATGCAAGGTCCACTACAATATTGGTATTTTCTCATAGAAGTACTGTAGCTACTGATGAAAATAAACATTTGCTAAAGTTGTTTCAGTAATATTGTTTGGAAACTGATTTGATAATTTTCATTATCTCAAATGGTTTATAGTCCCCTAATTTATTTACATAGCTCATTGTTGTCGTTGTTATTTAAAATGCAGGGCTTTGTGTTTTATTCTCAAATTCTCATTTGAGAACAGACCTTTGTAAGTGTTTAAAAAGAATTTTGCAGAATTGTGTTTGGATATTGATTAACAATTACAAGCACCAAGCTCTTGATTTGAGCATACAAATAACTTCTTTTTCAGCTAAAAAGTATTTTTTCAGCTAAATTTTTTTTATACTTTTATATTGACAGAATCAGGACATGAGGGGACACTGCAAGAATCTAAAAATGATGTGAAAAATAAAATATAATTTCTGTAGAGTGTACTAAAAGTTTATTTTCTCCAATGTTAAAAGCTCATTTGCTCTTCTGTGATAAACTGTTAAATAAACTGAATTCAAGCTGTACGATTCATGGAGGAATAAATCTTTATGAAATACATCAGACCATGCTTTACCCTTATGATGAACAGATTTTATTTTCTATGTTCCATGACCTATGAGAAGTCCAGATGCACTTCATAATACAATAACTTTGTTTCAAAATGAAGCAGACACCTATTCTAATGTGGTCACATCACAACACTGGAGTGTTAAATAAGGAATGTTGAGATAATTTATTTCTCATTTTTTCAGAGCTCAACCCACAAAGGAGAGGGAGCTAAAGGAGCTTTGTGGGCAGGTGGGGTCAATCTCTTCTCCCAGGTAAGAAGTGAGAGGAGAGGAGGAAGAGAAAACTGAAACTCAGGCTCCCACTGTAAAGAACCAAACAGGATCAAACAAGAGCAAACAAATTATTGGAGGGGGAATATCAAAGACCAAAGGGTGATATTCCACATTTTGCCCGTAAAACCCCTACATCCTGAGCCTCCTGCATGTCCCCCCTGCCCAGTGGCATTTGAGAAAACACTCTCAAATTTCAGACGTATTTTATTTTTAGTCTGCCACAGGTGATAGCTCAGAAAGTCACCCAGTCTAGCCAGTACAGCTGTAATGGCACTCCAAGCTATTTTTACAAAGCAAATCAATTTTTATATATGGTATTGAGTTACAATATCACTAATTTAATTCTGACTTGGAAAAAAATACCCCAAACAGCAGACTGTTTGGCTGATAGCTCAAAGGAAGGGAAAGGAAAAAGCTGCATTTCAACCCCAGAGAAATTATTGTTTGCATTGGATAGAAAATTTATAACAGGGCTGAAGCAGCATTTTAAATGAAAGGAAGAAAGATGTGGTGTCTCTGAGTGGATATCCATTACTTTTATGGTATTTGTAAAGTTTAAAAGCTTGTTATGTGTCTCAATAGTAACAGATTTAACAGAAAATTATGTTACTGGAAGAAAAAATGCATAGAGCTCTTACAAAAGGTAAGTACTGTCTGCATGTGGTAATTTTGCAGGGGAATCCTGTTTCTTAGGGGGATGGAAGCTGTGACCATTTACTCCAAAAACTAACACTAACATTAAAACTCAATATGCTAACTCATAATTAATTATGAAATGCATAACATTTAAAAGAAAATGTGGTTCTTTCTAATGCATATCCATTTATTTGGACTGGCAGCAACTTGATGATATAACTGTTTCAATTCCAACTGTCAACCAGTCTGTCAGGTTTACTAAATGAAATTAATTTTCAGTTGCCTGCTAATAGGAAAAGTATTGCTATGACACAAGCATGGTATTTATTTATTTTAATTCAGGTTCAGGGCTGGAATGGCCACCGGACTTCAGAAGCCTTTCATTTTGGAAAGAGAAAAGAATAAATATTAGTGCCATTAGGCAGTAGGAACTGCAGGGCTTCCAAACCCTCAAATTTTAGGCAAATTCTTTAGTTGACTTCATCATCTCCATGCTCCTGCATTGTGTAGTGCAAGCATGGACTTTTTGTGGTCTTAAAGAAAAAGAAGGGACAAAAGGAGAAGTTTTCATGACTTCTGAATAAGGAGGGGAAGCAACACAATGAATCAAATGGGGAATGAGCCATGGTGGTTCTGCACTATTTATCAACAACTGAGGGGAAGGTTTTGCACCATTTAATAAACGTGCAATTTTTAAAACTCAGACCAATAAATTGTTTCCAGCATGACCCTGAGTTTTAGACATTCTTAGAAGAAATTCTTCCATCAAATGACTTTATCAATCAACATATCAGCCATCTGGGAAAAAACTGATAAATCAGGAGTCTAGTTCTAAAATTCTTCTCCAAGAAGAATAAGATTTGGAAAGGTCAGAAACTGCTGGAGATTATTTTTGCAGCCACCAGTGGAGATTTGCTCAGCACTGTTGGTTATTCAGGCTGATTGTGGGTCTCAGCAGCTGCAGACCTGGTGCAATGAACTCTTACCAAGTGTGAGCAAAGCACTGAGCTCTCATGCTTTATTTCAGAGAGGCAGCAGAGGACTTAAATTTCAGGTACAGCTACACCAAAAAAAAAAAAAAATAGCTAAAACAAAATTATCTTTTAAAAAAATTTTCACACTCCATGGAATGTTTCTTTGGTCTTGGTCAACACTAAAAATGTTACAACTGGGGAGGAAAGGAAATCTCACAGCTCAGTGATGTCACATCGTGATGTCATGCTGTGATCTTTTAACACAATCACCAGAAAGTACCAACAAACTGTAACATTATTTGCAGTCAAATCAGTAGGATCTGAATGTGTAAGGGGCCACACACAACTGGACATAAAGACTGGAGCAAATCCTGTAGCTAACTCTTAGTTATCAACTCCCCATCCTCTGTGCTAGGATTACTCCTTTTGTACACAACAATAACAACAAAACACCTTTAAATAAACCTATAATCTATTCTTTAGTACAATAAATTCTCTTAGATTCTCAAGTTTGTCTTCATAAGGAAGGAAAAACATTCTTCTGCAATTCCATAAAGGTTTTAGCATGTGTAGCCTTGAAGGGAGGTTGCTGAAGCATTGCATGTGTGATTTGTATCAGTTCTTTCTCTCTATGCCTATTGCACAGAAAAATAATTGCAGCTTAATAGACTTCTTCTGAATAGTATAATTTATATAGAGTATAACTTTTAATGTAGACCAAGGTTCCTTTAAAAGGAAAGGTAAATTAAACATTTTAAAGAGTAAAGATTGTAAGCAAATGGAAACATAATTCAAAGCTGGAGAAGAATTATGCGACTTGTTGGAAACTGAAAAGTACTAATTTGCATTTCTGTAATCATTAATAGGGGTTATGAGGTGTCAATTATGTTCCACGTGTGACCTTTTTAGTTTCTAGGTAATGTACCTCAATTAATTGTCTGTGGCATCATAAAGCACCTTTTTCATTGCACCATGACTGTGAAAAGCAATAAAATTCTGCCTCTGCAGCTGAAGTATGAAATGCACAGCTGACCTTAGCACTCAGCAGTAGTTCACTGATGCTAATGCAGACTTTCCATTGGCATAAATTACAAAGCAGGCACAAGCTCAGAGCTTAGCTGATGCTTTCCCAGCTCGGGGTGGATTTTTTGTAAAGTCATAGGAATGGCCACACTTTGAAATTCCAGTTTCAGTTCCCAGCTGGACTGCCCACTGAGAATTCTGCTTGAACAAAACTCAATCAACTGCTTTAAATTTCAGTGCAGAAATTGCTGTGAGGGGCAAACCATGATCCAGTCACACTGTTCCTCTCTCAGGAATATAAATGAACCAAAAACCTTGATATCGACAGGAATTTTGAAAAACATTGGTGAGCAAAACCAGAAGAATATCATGCAATATTTTCTACCCAAGAGCCCTATGCTGTAAATTCGATGTGTAAATATAATTTGTGAATTAAAATATGTCACTAACTCATCAACTACTTTGGAAATGTTCAGATGAACAAACAAGCATAAGATTTTTTTTTTGTTTTTGTTTTTTTTGAAACCCCAATGACCATAAATTAAACTTTTTGAAACAAGGAAACCAATATGATTTTCAGCTTTCTAAGTAATTTACTTGCAAAATCATACTGGAGGAAGAAGAGGAAGAAAACAGGCTCTGGACATTACACAGTGAGGTAATTAAGTAGAAAAATACAACTCTAAATGGCAGTTGCAGCACCATTTCAAGAAGGAGAACATGGTAAAAAAATTAATGTAAAAAAACCCTTTAACTTTCCTCCCTCTGCTTCCCAACAATGTACTACAGCAAATCTAATCAACAAACAGAAAGCAAACTAAATCTAACAGAATATTTCATCTTTCTCAGCTTTCTAAATCCTCAAATAAATGTCATATGTAAATAGATTTTCCAACCTGTCTGTGCCAAGGTGTAAAAATCCTCTTGGGCTCATGCAAATGTTTTTTGCTGCTCACAAAGTCTTCATGAATCAATGGTGAAATATCTACTGAAGTTTGTATTTATTGCCAAGATTGCTTCTGGAAGCCCACCTGTCACTAGCAGTTTTGTTTTCATTAATTATTGGCCCACATGTCCCTACACAGAGACAGACACAGCAGAGGATTTATCTCAAGTTCATAATAACAAGGCTGCTCAATAATTTCATAAAGTATGTACTGATACAAATAAAAAGCTGGCATGATGGTAACTTTTAAAAGAATAAAAATATTCTCAGTTGAAGTGCAAATATAATTTCAGAAAAACTTCAAGAAATTCTATGAAAACTGGGACGTAAGAAATGGGATGCACCCAGATCAAAACAGAACTTTCACAAACACCTTCCTTTTATTATGTCCTGACATTTTTACCTGAAGAGATGAAGCAGTTAAAAATGGAGATGATTTCAGCTGTAAAATACTCCAAATACCTGGTATTAGAAGCAAGGAAATGTATTTAGGTGCTTTGTCAAATGCTCAGTCTATGCAGTCCGTGTGAAACCGGAATATGCCCATTAATTGTGAGAAAATTCTCATGTGCACTCCATTTTATGGCTCTGAGGAAATGCAGACATCTGAAAGTCAGAATTTTGGCTTTTCCTCCCACATAATGCTATTCTATCAGCTACACTATAAACAGGGAATTCTAGTTAGGAATACATCTAAGCACACAGAACTGGTTGGTGCCCACCACACTACAGCTGTAACAGGAGGGAGAGTGCATTCAGATTTTTCCCATTAAAACAAGGTCTAACAGACACAAAAATCTACTTCATGTTCTCAAAAAACTTCCTGGCAAATCTACGAATTCACTTTGCCTTGCTGGTTCTCTGTGAGCTCTCCCTCACTGGTAAATTTTTCTTTATGTAACAAAACTAAGTTCTTTTATTGAGTCACTTTATGAAACAGAAGGTTTCCATGCGAATCCTGTAATAAATAATACGAGTGAAACTAAATTATATCAGTTCTCATGAAGAAAAGTGTGCAGCTGTTTTTGAGAAGGGAACTTGTGGATTTAGTGGGCCCAGTATTGCCCATGCTGCTCACTTTGAACAGCCCAAACAACTCCCAAAGTAACTTTTCCTCCAAACCACTGCATGTGACATTGGAAAAATGTCCATTTTTGAAAGGAAACCGCTACAGGAACAGTAAATGATGTGTAAAATTGAGTAAAAGATCTTCACTTTTTCTCCATATTTATTGTTGCCAACTATTCTCAGAATTGTATGGGCTTGACAGAGGATTCAGGAGAGGTTCCATCCATCTGTAGCTCATTTTCATTAAACACTGTAATTTTATGTCAAAGGAATTTATGTTCTGTTCTGACATGCATTATACTATATGTCCTAGACATAATAAAGTAGTTTTTGATCACCAGAGTTTGAGAGAGATTAATTCATTCCACTTACCTTATTCAGAATATGCTCTGTGATTCCTCCATAACAATTTCTGAAGCTTTTTTTTTTTTCAGAATGGTGATTCTGCTTGTAGGATATTTCTTTTCCATAAAAATGTTTAAGACTTTATGGAGTAAATATGAAAAAGACTCTTATGAGCACTAGAAATCTGAGAGATTTAAGTTTTACCTGCAGTAAGGTGAACACAATTAAACTGAGATGGGAAAGAGCTTTTAAACCTAGTCTGTTAAAGCATTTTATCTGCTCTCATGTTGCTTCATTAGTGCAAGCTCCCATTTTAAATAAATCTGTACCTTCAGTCTTGAAACTTTTCAGGTGATTGAGATAATCATGAATTATCCCAACACTGGGTTCTTATAGAGACACAATCCTTTAAAGCCTGGCTCTAGGATTGTCTAACAACTCTGGCATTTCTCATGTACTTAAAGCCCATACCCAGGGCTAATTGAGATATCCTCGAAGAAGACTTGCAAAGATAAACATGAACCAAAGGGCTCCTAAGAGGGATATCCCTGCACAGAGCAGGGACACAAAACAAATCCTTTTCCTGCTGCACACCAAGGACAACTTTCAGGCCCAGAGGCGCAAACAAGGGTGGCTGAAGGGAGGAACAAGAAGGATGGGACCTCACAACCTGGAGCTGGAATTGGACAATTAAACCCCAATATACAAATGGACCAAAACTTATAATGGTGCGAGATCTTGTGGTCCATTTTGTGTCCATTTTGTGACCATTTTGGGTCCACCTTGGGTGTAGCCCTGGCCAGGCTCTTGTCCTGCCCAAGGCAGATCCTAAAGGCCTTTGAATAAATATCTACTTTATTCTCTAGCTCTGTCCAGTCTCTGTTCCAGGCCAGCCTTCCCAAGGCATCAGTTCCCCTCCTGGCAGGTCACAGTGGAGCTGGAGCACACCTGAGCCCTGGGAGCTCCCAACAGAGTGGGGTGACACAACAACAACCCAACACATCTCAGCTCTGCTGGGCAACCTCTTCCTTCCTGGGACTCTCTTTGAGGGTTCTGAGCATTTTGTGCTCTTCTTCCATCGAGATTTTCCCCAGGAACCAAAAATGCTGTTTTGAAAGACAAAACGATACGAAATGTAGCATTTCTCTATGCTTACAGCATGCTTTTGATCACACTTTTAATGTATTTTGAAATTCATTAGCAATGTTTCAAGGTGGTAGGCCTAACTTGGTAAATCACTTCATGTCAGTGGCAGCCAGTGAAAGAAAACAAAAGAAGGAAAAAAAAAACCAGCTGCAGAAAAAACCCCAGAAAGTATTTGCTATTTTTATGTTAAAGAAACATTCTGAATTTTAATCATTCTCAATAAAAGACATTGGTCCACATGCAAGACCATCTTCTGACCTGTAACATTTTTAATTCCCAGCCTATACTGGACCTGAGAATGGAAAAGGAAATAGAAAGGAGAGGAGTTTTTTGTGAGCAGCTGAACCCTGCCTGTGCTGATGCCCAGCCCCACAAGAAGTGACAGGCCAGTGAATTTCTGCTTCATTGACTGTCCTAGGAATAAGCAGGATCAGCTGATGCTCCTGTGTGGGATGTGAGTGATGGCTCCCCATGGGCCCATATTTAACTGCAGGGTGCCCTGACTGTCTTCCCTGGGGGCTGAAGATCAATTCCTGAAGCTTTAGGTGAGCCAGGTGTATTTACCCAGGGATTCCTTGGGCAGGGGCCAAGGTGACACAGAGGAAGGTGTTATGGAAACAAAGCTAAAAAGGTTGGTCACTGGGCAGTATCCATCAGCTTTTAAACCTCTCAGGCATTTCAGTGCTTTCAACCTCAAACTCCAGTCAGTTTGCTGCCGTCCCAAATGATCCAACTAATCATTTGATGAAAGACTTCATTCTTCAAACCTGATCGCTTTAAACAGGAGGGCTTTGCAAACTGATCCTCCTTAATCAACTGCACACTTAAAGCCTTAATTGTCTGGATACTACTCATTTCATTCTAAAATTGCCAGTGAACAATTATCATCTTATTGACTGTCACTTATATGCAAATCACTCACAGGTCCTGATCAACTTTACAGCAGTTTCCTGCTAAGGGTCATTAATGCCATTTCCATGTTCTCTGTGATCTCTCTGTTTTTATTGTAACCATAATGAATGCTTAAATTCACAGTAATGAAAGAAAAGTTCTTTTTCAATATATCCTGATGACTTTTTTTCAGAAAAATATTCTTGGGCTTAGCCTAGAGATTCAGAAAACTGCACAGCCAACCAGGATTGAATTTTCTTAGAAAGGAAGTTAAAAAACAAGACATTATTTCCAAGCCATGAATCGGGGGTTTTCTTTCACAAAAACCAGTGTAAGTGGGGCTGGCAGCTCTGTGCCTGTGAAAGTGCTGTATCATAATCCACACCAGTAGATCAATGAACTCTTGGACAGAACCACTCAAAATCACCTCCCTTCCCATTATCCTGCCTTCTGGCCTTCCAAGCACAAATTACCCATCAACCTCCCTGACCCAGCTGCAGAAACGCTGCCATAAAGAGCACCTGTCAGAGTGATGCATGCACCAGCCCAGCGCAGTGACAAATAGGAGGCAGGAGCACTTATCACAAGGAATAACAATTTAGCCACAAATCTGGCTCAGCATCGGACTGCCTCGATTTCCTGCTCTGCAATCTCAGAGCTGCTACTGGACAGGACATTATTGTGATTCACCAAACCATCGTGATTCACCACAGGACAAATTGCCAGTGAGGTGTGTGACTGTAGGGATACCCTCCAGCTTTTTAAAGACTTGACACCAGATCATTTTCTCCCTCAGGTAAAGCCTGGAAAAGACAGCACGGAGGAAACACGCTCCCCTCTCTTGTCAGATCAATTTTTAGAGTGGAATTTACAGCCTGACAACCCTAAGGGTGCTCACCACTGCAGTCCTGAGTATGTTCTGCCTGTAAAAAATAGAGCTTAATTAAAAGCATATACGCTTCCAAATTGCAATTAGACATACGTGAAATCTCCAGAGACTCAATGTTTGGCTTAGATTTTATCCCTATCTACTGTTTCTAAGCTGGAGGGACAAAACAGATTTTCCTACTTGACATTTAGTTTTGGCATTAGTAAAGCTAAGCAAGGCAAAAAGGACAGACAGGAAATTAATTGGCTGTGTCCATTACCACGAAGCCCTGAAGGTATCACTATAGAAACTGTGATGGGGAGTGTGCCACAGTGAGGAGAGGCTTGGGTGCTGCTGTCACCTCAGAAATTGCCAGGGCACAGGCCAAGGGAGGTGGATGAGCCACTCAGGCATAGTTGGGGATGGACTCTCAACACACTCATTCGTGGTTATAGCTGCATGGAAATTAAAGTCTGTAATAAAGACTTCCATTTCCATTAATAAATTACTGGCTTAAGTTCATTGGGGGTCTTCTGAAGTGAAAGTGTTTTTTTCTGTGGTGGCGATTTAACCCACTCTTGAACTCAGAGAGGGCTGTGAAGTGTTTCACATCCTCCCAGGTGAAAGGAACTCAAACTCAAGCCCAGTGCTCAAACTCAGTGCATTCAGCACAAATGTCCCAGGCTGTGCACAGAAATAGCACCCAGGACTTGTGCTGGGGCAAAGGAAACATCCTTTGATCGTGCTTTGATCAAAAGATAGGGCAGGAGGGAGATTTCTGCTGCAATTCCTGCTTCACTCTGGCTAACATTTAAAAATGACAAACTGCTTTGCTGGTGCGGATTTTCCAGAAGGCTGATTACCTTCTTCTGTGCTTTTGCTGTAAAGGAAGGTTTGTCTCTGGGACAGGGAGGAAAAGAAAACCCAGTAACAGCAAGAACTGAGGAAGAATCTCTAGGTCACCAGTCAAAAATGTGACATCACATCACAGGCTCTTATATTTGTTTATTTGTTTGGTGTGTGTTTGTAAACTTCATGGCTTAAATGAAACACATCCATACATCACCAGAATTACCTAATTCCCTCCCCAGTCATGCAGAACTTGGTGCTGTATCATCCAATTTCTCACATGCAGTGAGTGAAAACACTTGCCAAGACCCCAAATTCATAGTAACGGATTGTAAATTCTGCAGAAATTTATCTAAAGGCCTGACATTTTAAGATCCATGTTTTGGCATTTCTCTCTTTCGGCTTATTGAAAAAGCAGAAGGTGAGGGTAAAATAGATTGTTAACACCAGAACCCTGTTCTTTAGATGTGGCAGATGCAAGACGTGAATTCATGCCAAAGGATAAAAATCCTATGAATTATAAACGAAGCAAGTGCCATGGGAACCTTCAATGCACATGCAAGATATTAATTAAAATTTAACATTTCCACCAAAGTTTCTAGCAACAGGTGACTCTCACCAGCTCCCACACTGCACACAGAAATATGAGTTGCTGAAGTTTTCAAAAGAATGTGTCTAATCAAGAAGCAATTTTCACCACTCTATCGAATTTTCATTTTTATGCCAGTGCAGAAAGGCATTTAAAAAATCTCTTCCTAAAGCTCAGGTCAAGAGCAGACATCTATGTGAAAACCTTAGGGAATCTGCTGGAGAGTCAGCTGAACACTGTGAGCTGGTGACCAGTAGATGGTGGCATAAGCTAAAATACTGAAATATTTGATAAAAAGATGGCAATTGTGATAAAATGACAGCTTTTGTTTTTCCTACGACTTCAGATCTTTTATCTGATACCAGGATTCTTTCTGCTTTGTTCTTCTTATTGCAATTGCTGTCTTCGTTCAATTCGTTTAAAGTTGGAGAGAAAGGTGTAGTTTATTGTCTTCCATCAAATATTAATTTTCATGTTCTTTGCTCTAATATTTACACTGCAATTCTATTGAATCAAAAAGCCTTCACTTTCAAGACTCCTGATTAATCAGTTTGTTATTTGTTTATAGCCTTTTATGCAGGAATAATAATTTAAAAAGGGCAACACCACTGTTAGTTTGGTTCACCCAGTGTTAAGCATTAGCAGGATGGGTAAGGACCAGCTTAACTTTGCCTTGGCATGGACCAGAGGAACAACAACAGCAGCACCCAAAGGACTTTTCTGCAGGTATTTGCTCCACAGTGTTCCACCCTGCGGTTCATAAATCATTCCTTGGTTTCAATACCAAGGAAGCGTGAGAGAAACAAAAGCAATTTACTGTTCTTCATTTCAGACTTGCAGCAATGGGGAAGGAACTGGTGGATTTGGAGGGACTGGAGCAAAAGCTCCGTCACCATCCATCCCAGAATTAGGTAAAGAGCACATAGGTTTTCCCAATATTAAGGAAAAATTGGCTCTTGAATTAAATAACTGCTGCCTAGGTGGATCAAGGCGAGATGTAAGTGGAGATAAAATGAGCTTTCAGAGCTCCCCAGTGTTTGTCAGGGCATCTATCAGAGAGCTGCAGAGGGATTCAATAACTGCAGGGCACCTCTGTGCTCTCTCCTGTGTCCTGGAGGCCAGTGGGAATGGGAACGAAGCCCATCCATTGTCCCTGTCACTCAGAGCAAAAACTGCCAATGCTTCACTGTAAAGAACACTGCAGCAAAAACCTGCTCTGAACAGGCACTGGCAGGCTCAGCAAAGCAAGGCACTGTGTGGTTGCAGAGTGCTCTCTCTAACAGTATTTAGTTCAGGAGTCCTTAAAAAGCAATATCTCCAAAGTTTCAAACAGCCCCAGATTTCCCTTACACAGAATTACCTGCAACAATTAGTTACACTCATGAAAGAAAGAAGTTTTGCTGTCAGACTTACAGACTTACATAATCCACTTCCACAGGAAGTGATAGCTGCAGGACTGTTCAAATTTAAAATAGAAGTCTTTGCTCAATTATGCCTCCATACACAAATTATGATATGACACACATACTCACAAACATAAACAAAAATCCCTAAAGGCAAGACACCTTTGCAGTTCCACAAAATAATCTTAAAAGAGCATTATGATGTCTTTCAGGATATAAAATCTAAACCTGACCCATCATTGTTATTGTTCTCAGATTGTTCATGCAATAAAGCTGATGCACACACAAAAGTTTCAGGTTTGCCCTTCTGCTGCATTTCCATTTCCATTTTCTGCAAACAGATTCTTACAGTTAAAGAAACAGACTTTAAATGCCATGATCTTTAAGAAAATCATTTTCACTAAGACTTCCCCCAAATTAGTTCTATTATCAGGGCTGAGCTCTAAGCATTGTTACGATGTAATTATCTAATAAAAACATGAAAGGAAAGGTATATCCCTTTAGAAGGGGCCAAATCAGTGACATTTCATTAATTCTTCAAATTTCTCCCAAGCATCCCCATTTACCCATATATACATGAACATGAATACAAGCCTGCACTTCTATTCTTATTAACAGCCTTGAGAGAATTAATAATAATGTAAGTGCTTACATGGTTAAGTTGGATTTTTTTTTCAATACTTTTAAAGGAAATGATGTATTTAAACAACTAAGAATTGTACATATTAAAGAAAAGCCCCAAATCCAACACTGGGAAGAACTGAAAAAAAAGATGCAATGAGACCAGGAAAGATCATTGTGAACAAAAATACTGAACCCTTTCAAAATGCTCAGGTGATAATGAATAAAGAGTGGAATGACAACAGTGAAAGTTTTAAAGTCTTTCCAAGCTGGGAAATATTTACAGCCTGTAGTACATGTATTGAATGACATTAAACAAAAAGAGTATATTCAACTCCCTGTAGTGGAATTCTTCCTTAGCCATCCATGAGGGAAAATGATTCATTGAGTTATTTGCAGTGAGACCTAACAAAACCCTGGCAAGTTTCTGGTGAAATACTTGTGTGCTGACAGGGAAACAGACAAGAGTATTATCAGTAGTCATCTTTTTTCATCCCTAAAATTTCAGTGATTTTTTTTTTTTTTTACACAAAGACATTCACTTTGTGTAACTTTAGGGAACTACATTTCCTCTAAGGAAGTTGCTCCATGATGGAAGAATTAAATGATTTAATATCTGTTTATTTTCAAATTGTTTTAAAAGTAGAGGTGGGAGAGATTATAAAAGCTGTTCTTATGAGAGGTCAATGATATTTGAGTTTTGTGCCACTGTGGGGTGGTGGACTCCTGGAAGTCCACAAATACAGAGCAGAAGATCATGGGGCAGCAGGAAAAACCCAAATATGCCTTTGTTCCTCTGATAAAGCCATGCAAGAGAAGCTAATTTACAGCAAGGACATTCATAATAATCACATGCAGTTTTTCAAAATACAAATCCACAGTAAAGAAATAATTTCTCCAGTAGCAACAGCTACTGCAGAAGAGAAATACGACATTATTTTTAATTATGATATGAGTGTCTGTTTAAGCATGCACACCTGCAAATGAACATCTACATTTTAATTCTGTCACTAGAAAAACCAGCTTTTTAAAATTTTTTCTTAATCTAGGATAGTTGGGCATTACACAAATATGTCTCAAAATGAAATGATGTGAATATTTGGGAGGTGTAAGACCTTCTTGGGTAAATCCCAAACCACTGAAGTTATCAAAAACAATCAAAAGTGAAATGTTATTTTTCAGTCTCTTCTTCAGTTTTAAAGCTCTGTCGTATTCAGATTAATTTCTTCTTGTCCTGAAATCAGAATATTTTGCCCAGTTATATTTTGAGCAGGTGAGCCTTGCTACTTTCCTCTTAAAAGACTCCTATCTCCAGTGAATGACCAATCTAATACCTTTTTTTTTTTGACATTTAATATTTCTTCAAGTTACAAAAACCATCATCTTTGTATTTTCTGATGCTGCAGCTGTTAAACTCTGCCATTCCCACAGGATTTTGCTGGGGATGCTGTTTCTCCACACGCACTGGGGTGAGGCCCTTTATCCCAGGCCAATGTGTGCTCTGTGCCAGTGCCACCAAAAATGTGGAATTTGTCACCTTTATTTAAATGCTGATAGTTTATTATCCCCTCTTGTTTTGACACAAGGGCTCAGTGAATTAAAAGGTGGCTGCATCTCCCTAAATATTCCAGTCATTCCTCCTGAGTGAGTGCTGTAATTTTCTCTCTCTCTTTTTCCTTTCCTTAGCTGTGGGATAATCACAGCATCCCCTCTCCACTGTTGATTCAAGTGGTACAAAACAGTTCCTGGACACAGAATGCAGAATTCATTTCAAATGGCAATATCTCCATTTGACTACTTTAGAGTGAAAAGAACCCATTTCTGATCTTTCAAAGGCACCTGCTGGGAAGGATTACAGAAATTGCTAGTGTAGAGGAACAGAGAAACAAGAGGTGATAACTATGGGAAATGAGGTAGCACGAAGGTGGCTTCCCTCAAGTTACCCAGTGAACTCTTTCTGACACCCAATTGAATTTGTGCTATATATAAAAATAGAAAATAACCCAGTGACTTTATAGGGAGAGTGCTGTGTAAAAAGCAACATGTAAATTTGAAACCACTAAAGCTTCAATCCTTTGTGATCCTTTGTGTTTTTGTTGCGTCAGCAAGTGAAAATAGGCTGACCATGTGGAAAGGGATGCAGGTGCAGGATGGGAACCTTGGCATGCAATGCTACCGAAGTTTACAGACTCACCTTCCACCTTCTCCTTGTGAGAGCATAGGGTTAAAATGTTTCTAAAAATCATGGGAATTGTGTACAGATTCAGGGGAGGTGGAAAGAAAGGTTGGGCCTGGGTAGGCCCTGGGAAAGGAAACCAGAACTATGTAGGCCCTGGAAACAAAGATTAGGCTTTGTCTTTACTGGATCATGTGAAACTTCACCTGCATAATCATCATATGATAAATGATATGATTGTTAACTGTAATGATTGTTTGGTAATTGAATATGATTATTGAGAAATGATATTTGGGGGGGCTGATGAAAACTACCAGAATTCATGCTTGGATAAGATCAATGTATTCAATAGAACAATATGGGTTTAATAATTAATATATAGTTATATAATGAAAGGATATAAAAAACAAGTCCATCTCGAATCCATGTGGGAGTCAGATTTGGGTCTGTACCCTGTACCCCTGATTCCCAGAGCTCTTCAGTAAAAGCACCTGCATATAATCATTCTGTGATTGCATGTTTCAGTGCTAACATTGCAGGACTCTTGTCCATTCCAGTGCTGACAGTAAATTTCATGGACTCACTGAGAAATGTTAGGGATCTATCAAAATTAATGCTGGCATAGGCTGGATGTGAACTCTTTTTTCAGCTGTTGTCTAACTCCAAACCTCCCCCAGCTCCTGTACTGCAAACAGACTGTGGATATAGAAAAGGAATGGGGCAATGATTCAAAGTTCCATATATTCACTGAGAATAAATCACAGTAGAAATGGAAAAATCCAGAATCTAGTCAAGAAAATCCACAAAACAGGTACTTAGTGCATATGAATAAAGAAAACTCAGAGAAACCAATCACTATTTCTGATCTGCAGTATAATTTCATTTATTTAACCCCCATTAGACAGCTGTATGCTTACAAGAATTTCTGGTATTTAGTTATTTTTCCTTAGGCTTTTTTATTACCCTTATTGGTTTTAAATTTGAACATTAACACAATTTAACTGCTACAATATTCAGTACTTCATGTGGTACCAAAGTAAGCGGATTTAAGATGGAAGGTCTTTTAGCTGCTGTCAGTCATTAACATCAGTTAATTTGGTTTTATAGTACCTTTCTCATTAGACTCTTTTTGCAACTCCCATTCAAGTCACAGAATGCAGCTAATAGTGCTCATCAAAAGGTGCTAGGCCGTACATTGTATTACAGGTATTTTAAAAATAACTCCAATTTCATGTATATCTAAATTCCAGTTGATTATAAGCCCTTCACAAAGATAAATTATTGCAAAACCAATCTTCTGCAGATGAAAATGATTGCAAAGCTGATTTTATGCATGCTACACATTCTACTGCTAACTCTTAGAGTCTGGAAGAAAATAACTTGTTCCTTACTATTAAAATATAATTGAAAACATACGGCATTCTTTCCCAGCTAATTTCCATGGAGCAGCTAATGAAAGTGCTGCAGTGAAACTGGGCTTCAGTTGGAAGCAATATCAGAAAAGTAATGCCAGCGCAGCATGGGTCTAATTACTCAATTTTTAAACCAATTCTGAGGGCCTTTTAGTAAATGCCTGATTTAATAGTTTTACCGTGCTTTGGTTAATATATGACCCAGACAAAAAAGAACAATTGTTTTAAGCATCATAACAAAGACTCCCTCCAGAAATGTACCCACCCAAACATTCTGAGAGGCTTTTCTGATCCAGCTCTCTCTTTTCTAAAGGATCTACAGGTTGGCTGTGGCATAACCTGTCAGGAGTTTTGCAAAGAGGCTGGGAAAATATTGAGGTCTACATGGGAATCTAAGAGTTCAGGCATAAGTGTTGGATGAGATTTCCCTCAGTTCCTACATTGGATAGCTATTCAACCCCCACATTTCCACTTTTGGTGCCAGAAAATCACATATCAGCCTGGATTTAATGCAGCAGGTCTGCAATAGTCAGGTGCTAAATAAGGTTACTTGTTAATTATGCTGAAAGCATGACTCATTAAGAGTTGAGTCTTTTAAAATATATTTTAAAAGAATTACCTAAAGAAATGACATTTCACTTTATGAATCTGTTTTTATGGAAGTGAGACTGCTGTAAAGTAATGGATGTTGCAGTTCTGTGGAAGCACTCTTTGGGGATTACTGCTTGCCCTTACACCCCGAAGAACTTTAATGTGCTTTAGCTTACACAGTGACCTCATGCTTTTAGTTGAAGTCCCCTGGTTACACCATAACTCACTCCCACTTGGAGATAAAGCCATATTTAAAAGGGGATACTTTTTATTTCCTCAACAGTATATCTCTTGCTGCCATGTACAGATTTGCATGTGGTCTCAGTGACAATAAAACACAAGAATCCAGCTTTATTTCAGCATGGAAAGCTCTCTGATGTAACATTTACCACGTGTGCCAACTCTTCAGTTCATCACATCCTTTTCTGATAACAAAGATCAAAGATCTCAGAAAATTCTAGCAGTAGGAATATCTGGAAAATGAAATACTTGCAAAAGTCTCTGTATCATCTTTTTTTGAGCTTTTCCCTCAACAAATTTAACAGCTATCTGGTGTCTATTTATACTTTCCTTTGAGACAGTGCTCTCTAATTATTTAAATGCATATTTTGTTAACAAATGATAAACAGAGAATGGCTTATTCCAGGCAATTTCTGCTAGAGGGCTCCATGAAAATAAGATAATTTTAAGAGCAGGAAATTAATACTATAATTTTCAATAATCTTGCATTGTCTTAATCTCAAATCCCATTCCTGTGGCCCTGTGCCTAAGCAGAAAATCTTCCTGCAAATGACTCTTTTCCTCTTTTCCTTTATCACATCGAATTATCTTGCAATATTGTATAATGGACTGAATTACCCTGCTTTCTCTTTTAGCACTCTGGGATTAAAAAAAAACCCGCTTTAAAATAACTAAAATCTTGTTTTGCACAATTGCTGCAAAGTCAGTGGTGTTGGTACCATGAGAAGCAGCAGGAGTTCTGTGGGTCCTACCAGACTGACCAGATTTTACCTCTGGTAAATCCAGCTCAGCTCCACAGTGACCAAAAGTTAGTGAAGCTGCACTGCACGATGGATCAAGCCTTAAACATTATGTGCAGAACTTGCAGATGTGAGATGTGAGCTGGCATGTGAGAACCTTCCTGGGAAGCAGCTTTCCCTTCATACTGAACACGTCAGGATTTGATGCTAATTTTAGTCAAATTTCACAAATAACTAATTTGCCGAACGTGCAGTCAGCTGGTAAGAGCTGTAATCATGGTGATTTTAGTGACATGAAGCATTTAAGACCAGTTTATTTCATATTCAGTAGGCAATCCAGAAGATAATTTCTAATTTGTAAGTCTGAAATCCATTATCCTTGGGAAGCACTATGGAGAAATCATTATCCTGTTTTCTGAGCTATTATGGTTTCTCTGTGAATACACAGTGATTCTCTGCATAGGCACTGAGAACTGCACACAATTAGAAGTCATTGAACTTTTGAAGTGCCTCTGTTAATTGCATAGCAACTACAAAATCAAAAAGAATTCACAAATTCAAGTCCAAATGGAGAAAACAACCTCCAGGAATTCTGGATGTTATATTCTCTGGTTCCAGCTCTACCTTTTCTTTCCCACTCTTCCAGCACTAATTAGAACACACAACAGCAATCCCTTTTCAGATGATTCCCTGGCTCATCCTTCTTTTCCCTTTACTGGGAACCAGTGATAAATGCTTGAAGAACAGCACAGGGACCATACACCATAATCATATAAACAACCCTTTCTGGAAGATTTAGCAAAGAGAAACAGCTGCAGATTCTTATGCTGGGCTTTGAGGAAACAAAACCCTCAGCTTTGGCTGGGAGTTTAAGCTGAAGGCTGTGGAAGCCCTGAATGAAGAGAATGGGGAAAGTCATGAGTGTCAGACAGCAAAACACTGGATCATGGATCATCCCCTGGTTGTGTTTTCTTGTCTGTAACCACACAGAATAAGTGACTCTCATAAGCTTAGGGGAGAAAAAAACCCAAACCCAATCTTTCTAAAGTAGACATAAAAACCCAATATGAGCCACAGTTTTGCTACAGGGAGTAGCAGCCATTTCTACTGGATGTGGAAATTTCTTGTGCCACGTTTTGTGGCCTTTCAGACCTTTTCACCAAATACTTTTACTACAAAAAATAGCAGGCAAAGACTGAACTTGAGCCAAATAATATAAAAATATGAGTAAATAAGAGAGGGTTTCCAAAAAATTTACATTTTCAAAATTTGGATTGTTATGAACCATAGATTTATTAAATTTAAATGTTATAATAAATAGCTGATCTCCTCAGTAAATCAAAGTTTTGTGTCATCATAAATCCTTCAGCACACAGTGTTTTGACTGCATTGTGCCTAAGAAAGGCCTTGCTCCATGGACACGATAAAGAATAAGATTAATTTTTAGTGAGGAGAATCTCTTAAAATGCTACAAGAAATAAAGCACCAAAAATTCTATTTCAAATAATTTAAATGTATATCTCTATTCTAAATGTATCTCTCTATCTTCTCAAACCAGGAGGAATTTGCAAGCCCTTGTGTGCACCAATTTACAAATTAAACTTCATGCCAAGGAACAGCAGCCTGTCAGGGAGGATCTGGTGATGCAGGTGTCTGAGCTGGAGCACACACTGAAGTGTCAGCTCAAATAAAAACACAGATCACCTTTTCCCCCCAATCAGTAAACAAAAAACACTTATAAAGGGCAGCAGTAAGAGAGGTAGAAGAATAACTTCCCTTAATGGTGCTGTCAGAAAAAGGGAGAAGGCCCTGATTAAAATCTAAATGCCATGAACCCAGACATTCCCAGGACATGTAACAATTTGTAGCAGCTAGAAGAAAGGAATATTGGAGGAGAAATGAAGTCAGACCTGTCAGATAAGGGCAGTGAGTTCATGGTTCAGCAATGCTTCATTGTTAGCCCAAAGGTCAAGGATGCAAGGGAAGATATTGGAACACTGCATTGTAGCAAAATGCTAAACACACAATCACAAAGCAATTACAACTTAAAAGCCATGAATTAAAGCAGAACAGCACAGCCTCCTTACATTTCAGTGCCTGACTGCACTGTGACCAAAGGCAGCAGGTTTTTTCTTTTCCTTTTTCTTTTTTTTTTTTTTTCCTTGTTTTTTTTTCCTTTTTTTTTTTTTTTTTTTTAAGCTAAATTGACTCTGAAAAGCAGCCTGTAGAGTTTTTGGAGGCATCTGGTGCCCAAATGCCAATTCTCGCTGCATCTTGACGTTTGTACAGGGTGATCATCTTTTGAAGCTTCCTCCCTCTTCCCACCACCAAGAATTTGAAATTATTTCATCACATTCTCTCAGGCTTTTGAGACTATTCCTGAATTATGAAAGGTTAAGTGTTGTGTCCTCGAATTGCAATTTGCAGATGCAATTGCCTTGATAAGAGTATAACAGTGGTGACAAGTTTGTGCTGTCTCTCTCATAATTAAACAAAAGGGTGAGTAAGATCCTGACATCTGACTTGGAAAATTTTTTTGAATATTATATTTCATCATTTTGATGGAGACCTAATTTTCCTGTCAGTGGGTGACACTGAACTTCCAGCTGCTTGGTGAGGGCTTTATGCCTCCTACAAGCAGAAGATTGGCACTGGACCCTGCATTGAATATTTAGCTTACAGATCTTATAATGTTTATAAATTAATTCAGAGGCACACAATGAACTGCACTAGCATCAGGTGGTTCTGAACACACGAGAGTCTAAATTGCAAAAGTAATTGGATAAGAATCCACTTATTTATATGTGGCAATTTATGACTAGAAAAGAATGAGCCTCATTGTAACTACTACTAATATCATCAGGTGACATCCAGATGAGGCATGATCAAAAGTAGAGTAAAATTATTTTAATTGGGAGACAGACTCACTTGAGTAGCCTCAAAACAGTAAAAATAACATGTTTGAAAGGACCTGAGTAATATTTGGTAGCAGAATTTAGCTGCAGGCTGAGATCCCAGAGATAATTATTCATAATGGAACCCCAGTAAAAATTCTGTCTAGTTTTTGCACTTCTTTCCCTAATTTGGAATGTAAGCCCTTTCTTGTGGACAAAATTACTGTCCAGCTTAAGGGTAATGAAGACAAACAGCTCCTCAATTAATATTTGTAAAAAGCTTATCATAGACTTGCTTCTGTTTCAATATAATGTATAATGAGAATGTCTCCATCATCTGTTGTAATAAAAGTTTAAACAAAATCTCAGTTATTGGTATAATATTCAGTGTATCTCCTTGCTCAAGTGAACTGAAGATCTGAATTTTATTCTTATTTCCTGAAAAAGCCACAGGATAGGGCAGCTTCAAAGAGAAATTGTTGAAATCCCCAATTTTCCAAAGCAAGTAATGAAACCCATATTTTTGCACATGTTTACTTAGTATCCAATAGAGAACAGGCTCTATTCCTAGATTTTTCATTAAAGCAAACCATTCCCTGACCACTGCCACAGCTCAGCACACACTGGTTTGTAACTGGACACACAAAACCTGACATTAACCTAAATTGCATTTATTTTTCACTGATTTATTTAAAATGCAATAAAAACAATTTTACCATAAAATAAGCAGTGTTATGTCTGTGTTGGACAATAATGAGGTTTTTCCAAAACTGACTACACCAAGAAATACAAGGTCTGCTTTACCATCTAATTCCAGCTAAATGGAAGAGCACAGCTAAATCAGGGCCCTGTAAAGGATGAGAGCAAAAGTGTTCTAAAGATGAACACTTTCAGGGATGAGACACAAAACCTCTGGTTTTTTTGGTGGTTTTTTTGGGTTTTTTTTGTTCTTTTTGCAGATCAACTGTTGGACTGTATTTTTTTCCAGGCTCAGGCTCTGAATTTCACAATGAAAAAAGAATGGGTGTCTTGCAACTGTCAAGGGATGGCACCAAGATGATAACTCTACTTAGTTTTTGCCACAGGTAAATCACCATTCACCACTTAAAATTGCTATTCCAATGACCTGACATAATTTTAACCACCTCATCATGAATAGCAACACTGCAATTACACCTAGGAATTCACTGAAGTAAACATCTCATCTCTGAAACATCAGACAACAGGCAGCATCCTGCAGATTACAGCTCCACATTTCAGCACTAATCAATTCAACCAACAATAAAGCTGATTGACAGGAAGCTTGATGCTTTTAAAAGACAAACAACAAAAAACCTGATTTTCTCTAAGCAATAAAAAAATGTATGGACCATCTACACTCTCCTCGTGTTTTCTTCCTGCAGGAAAAAAATAACAGCACATCTGAAAACCAAAGCAACTTTTTGGGCCCATCTTTAATTAGCCTCCAAATCTGAACTGTTGCACAAGAATAAGAACTGTGCAATTTCTAGGCTACATTTTTCTGTGAGCTGCTGTTTCTGAGTCCAGGATAACCTGCAAAGGAGTCTGCATATACAGATTTATGCTGTGGTTTCTACAGGTTAATGATTCCTCTTAGTCTGATTTCTGGAGCTCAGAAGCTGCAATCATCACTTAGGGAGTGAAGCTGAGAGAACAGTAGCAGAAAACCTCTGGTTGTTCTCACCAGCATAAATGTTCTTTGAAAACACCCCAGTGGTTTGCTGTGCTCCTGGTACACAAAGGCAAACAGCAAACAAACTGCTCTGCAAACACAGCTAAACCACAAACTCCTTTTCCAGCTTGGTCCTGAGCTGTGTTTTTTCCCCTATTCACACTCAGAAATAAACCAAACAAAACCTGCCAGGGCAGCACGAGGATCAGCCATAGAAAAACAATTGCAATAACCTGGAACTATTGTCTTCTCCCCTGACCTTAAAGGTTCACTGCCATTTCTCCATGCAGCAGGAATAACCTGAGACATTCCATCTTTCTGACATGAGGAATGAGCTTCGATTAAAAGGAGCTAAAAGAAGAAAAGCTACTAATGTGTTTTATACAGTCACTGATCAGTCCCTGACATGAAATATTTCATTTGCTTTAGGACATTAAGAAGTGTTGTGTACCTAAAAACAACAGCTTGGATGATGGTATATCTATCATTACATACATCATAAAAACAAGCAGGACATAAATTTGTTTCTGCCTGTTGAAGTCTAATTACCTGTAAAATCATTACTTGGCACTTTAACAAATTGACAAAATCAGCTTAATGATCCTTAACATATTAAAATTTGCAATGTGTTTCTGCTTGCTGCCTGTCCCAACCACAGTAAATATTTGCTGGTTCAGGTGACACCACAGATCTTAATTTTTTCTGCTAAGTACGAGTAATTGCAATATTGTCACTTGCCCTGGTGCCTGTATTATCTCATCAGTCCTACAGCTTGAGATGACAGCAGAGAGAGCTTTGTAGCATTCTGTCTTCAAAATGACATTAAATATTTATGCCTTGCTTTGCCTTCTTTCTTATTATTTGGAAAGACATGCAGGAATCCTGTTCAGAATGTGGCCTTCAGATAATCCTATTTATGACAGCACATCCGTAGTTGTGTGCCATCACTTTCTTTTAATACCTGAGATATCCATGTTACAAAACTCATGTGATGAGCTGCCAGACTATCCCCCCTGACCACCCACCTTTAGCTCCATACACTGATTTATTTTCTTTACAGCATCATCTAGCAGCCCAAGAACATGACCAGACATAGTTTATTCTTTCCCACTGATATAAAAGTTTTCTCCTCTGTGAAAATTACAATATCCAGATCCTTGGGAGAAAACCAAACCCCCTCAGAACACATCCAAGCTGAAAATCTTGTGAGCCAGCATCTGCTATTTTATTTGGGAGATAATAACTTTCTACAGCAGTTGGTTTTAACTCTCAAAAGTCCTATGTTCAAGGCTGGAATATTTTCAGACACAGACTACTTAAAATTAATGAAGTGACTTCAAATAAAGTGTTCTATATCAAAGTCATGAAGAAGGAAACTCATTAGATACTGAAGGAATGAGACTTTACAGGTGTTCTGATGCTATTAAGTGCATGTGCTATCCCTTCTGATTTCTAAAAACTGTGCAGAGCCTTTAAATAAGTTCTTGAAAATTTAACTTTGATTTTTAGTTACTTTAATGATCCTTTTCCTAATATTTAGAAAGTACAACAGAAAATATTTTAAGTTTCTTTTGCTTGTCTCTTTATAGTACTCCCTTAATTTCTCCCCATAGAAGAATTTATTTCCCATTTTCATGACCATCCTATGAATCTTTCATATTTCTAATAGATATTTATATCAAAAGATACAATTAACCCTAAAATCAAGGGAAGCCACTGAAGATCAAATAATGCTTAATGAAGGCACCAGAGAAACTGAGAAACCCCTTAACATTAAAAAATAAAATAAAAGCTGACAATACAGTTTATAATCTTCCAGGGTTTCTGTGATCTCTGTTTAATCATATTCAAATGTGAGAAAAATTGCACTACCTCAGATTGAATAACTCTGTTTTTAAAGTTATTTTGAAGCTGTTGCACTGCAAAAGTAATCCTCAAATTAGAAGAAAATAAAGAAATATTTTGAAAGACTGAATTTAAGATGGTGTTTAATCAATCCTTACACTGACATATTACCAAATGGTCTTCTAATTAAAACACGACGGTATCTTGATCAGCAGTCAGAGGCAGAAACATCAATGGAAGAGGGTCATTATGAGTGAATTTGTAATCTTCATAATTTTTAATTTCCTCTTTATCTTCTCTACAACAAAAATCATCTAATAAATTACACAGTTTGATTTTAAAAAGGAGCATTTTTACCTTTTTCTTGTTAAATATATTATTCCTGCATCTGTAAGAGTGGAAACACCTCTATGAAATTCTACAGGTAGAAAAATTGCCTATTTACCAAGTTCATCCTTTAAAAGAACTACAGGATCCTTTTCTAAAACTTCAGCTACAACTTCAGCTTCCTATAACTTCAGGAAGGTACTTCCCCCTCTATTTCTAGAGGCCAAGCTGTCAGTCAGCCAAAGTGCAGTTATTGATGATCAGTTTACAGACATTTATTCTCAGCCCTGCATTTGTACTTCATAAAGCTCTTGCCTCCACTTCTCCTCATTACTTCACTGCATTCTGATTGCTATTAGAAGGAAGGAGTCTTTGTCAGAGGCTTTTTCACAGTCTGCTGTCTCCTCCATATGTCTGGCAGTTCGTATTGTGTTTTAGGTGATTTGTCACCAAACGGATTCCGAGGCAAGGTGGAGAGCTTGTTCCTACAGCTGTACACATTCATCTGAGAATTAGGACAAAATAATTTAAATTCAGTGAGGAGCCTGACATTTTTCTTAGAGCATTCTGCTTTAATCCTATTTGTATTTTCCTAAGAAGCCAGCTCCTGCTGAACAGCAAGATGAGGATGCCACAAGGTCTCCTAAGGGGCTCTTCTCTGAATCCATTCATGAAAAATCTTACTCATGGGAAAAGCAAGTCATTGTAAAGGATTCAAAATGTTCAGAACAAGAAAGGAACAAATATGCATGTAATGCTTAATGAAACACTACACTCCAGGAAAATGTTAGAAAGGGAACGAACTTGTCTTTCTTTCCATCTCAACTCTAAAAATCATACTGAAGGTGAATCCCTTGAGTAGTGCAAATTCTCACAGTATTTCTTAATGTGCTGGGGAAGAGGAACCTAAGCCTTGGGAGACTCAAACATCAGAGCAAGAAGATTTTCTGGCTAGAATTGTCTTGCTGTTGAGACAAGCTCTATCTTCTTTTATGTATAGACACATCTTAATAGAAGTTTAACAACAAAAGCATCCCTGTTTTACCCTGTTTCCAGCACAAATCCAAAACACAGCCCTACAACAGCTTCTGCCCCAGCCCAAACCAGCACAAGTCATTACTGATTAACAGAGCAACAACTACACAGTTTCCAAAACAAAACTGGATTTCCTCGTTTCCGTGAGGAAGTTCTGCTTGGGGTGTTAAAAGAAGGATCATGAAATTAATTAGAGTTCTTCCCTCCAAATAAGAGCATGTGGTTCATTAACATTAATGAGAAAAAGCTTTTTGTAGTGGTGGCAAGAAAATATACCCCATACACAATTAGACATACATGACTCAGTTAAAAAAAAAAAATCACCAAAACCCCAAATCTTGCTGCCTCAGTCCAGGTCAGTGATGGATACAAGGACCAGGAGTGATAATTTACTCCCTAGAATAATGTAGAGTGGTGAAACTGCTGTCCAAGCTCACAGGTACCCTTCTTGCTATTGCATTTGTTTTGCTGGAACCAGGAGTTCAGGCCTGCAGGCTTTAAAGCACATAATAAAGACACTGAAATCTGAACATCACATCTAGTGGGGAACCTGACACAGAGGGTCACGAAAATGAAACCCAGAAGGCTGAGCATGAAGCCATACCAAGAGTGGGCCTAAAGCTAGAGGCAGACTATTTCCATTTAAATTTTGAGTCAGAAAGGGCCTATTGTTCTCATTTCTGTGATGACCCATGTTTTCCCGTGGCAATTTAGAGCTAATCTGTTAGATTGATGACTGGGTATTTTTCCTTATTTACCTTTGGTTCCCATTATGTCCATTGTGTTTGATCTCTCTACTTCTCTTGTCATTCACTGCCTTGTTTTTTTTTTTCCCTCCTATGAACAAGTTATTCCTTATGAGCATTCCGCAGGATATTAAGGGAGTCATTGCTTAAACAGCTATCCACAAATCTAAATAGGGGAGACCCTGCAAGCAGCACTGGAGAAATTGGACACAGGTACTTGCATTAACAGAGGTAGAAAGTTATCAGCATCTGTGCATTTGAACTTGCTTTCAGCTAGCTAGGTTTTAATACTAGAGATTCAAGAGGAACTTACACAACTAACAGGAGCTGTGGTTGAAACCAGAAATGGCAGATTTAGGCTGCTCCTGGAAAACACCAACATGCTGGGAAAAGCATTTCCCTGCAACAAGCAATTTTCCTAACACATCAAATGTTGCCACGGTACTGACTAGGATTATTACCAGGGATGAAAACCACAAAACAACAGCTCTGACCCTCAGTAAATCTCAAGTCAGTCCTGTATAACACTGTAACACTCTTGCATCTTCCAAAAGTAGAAACCATACGTAAAAAGTAAAAGAGGTGTGCCATCATCAGAACCACTTCTAGTAGTTTGGAAAAATGTGGTAAAGATTGAGAACCATCACTGTGGGGGACCAAGAGAAAATCCACTTCCAGAAATGACAGCAAGATTGCCCATGGCACTAAAGGAAGGAGCACAGCCCCTGTTGTATAAAGTTCTTCAGAGCATGCCAAATCTCCAAGTCTCTCTTTGATATGACTGCAGTGATTATCATAACCTGCATCCCACCCTGAGAGCTCCATATGTGACATTTCCTACTGTGCATAAATTCACAGGGAGGTTTCAGTTCATATGTTTCCTCACAAATGTCTCGGCGTGGATCTCAGAGATGCAGCCTTACAGAAGCTGGGTTACATGGAGTAACTTCCATATCCATATTTCACTCACATCAAATACTTTATTTCTTTGACATGTATCATGTATCAGGCTTTTGGTCTTGTCACTGAACTTTCATTAGATGCCTAAGGAAAAGCTCTACAAATGGTGTTGCATTTAATTTTACACTATCCTTGCTCACCACCACAACTGCACAGCAAAAAATGTGTTTTATAGTTCTAGAACTGAAGAAAATGCTCTGACTTTAAACACATGAGTAGGAAAAGAAGTGATTAAATCTTTTTACTATTACTAATGCAAATTAATTATTACTCATTTTTATTTGTAATATTTCCCTTATTTTATTCATATACCTTCGGGAAAAAAAATACTAATTGGAATCTGAGGTACTCATATTCACTAAAAGTAGTAATACCACCTATCTATATGAATATGTATGGGTGTTGTAATCGTATCTTGACTACAGATCTCCATCTGTGTGTGAAATGTTGTGTTCTGCCATGCTGGCTGCTCTGTGCTACGTCCCAGAGCTGACTGCCCCAGGCTGAGCACAGGAATTCCAAATACTGCCAAGTCTGGAGTGGCAGCAAGTCCAATGGCACATTGGCAAAAGCCATATTGCTGAATTTCTCACTGGCAAGGGATAAACTGATGGTGCTAAGTCATCCCCAGAACTAACTGAAAATTATGTTTGAATTTACATGTTTAGAACTCTATACTTAAAAAAAAAATCCCCAAAACTTTTCTCCACTTAAATTCCTGTCACCATCTTTTTTTCAGTGATCTCATTTTCCCAGTGAGAAAGTTTCAATTCCTCTTTGCTTGGGTATAGAAAGGCACAAGTGATATCTGCAGCTTTACCACAATTTGTTGTTCAAGAAAAGAATAAAAAATTCCCTGCCTCCAAGCTGTCAGATGCACTACACATTTCACATTCTCTAAAACAGCCATAGATTTTAGAAAAGTCGGTGTGATGCCTTTTCCAAAAGAAATGTCACTTCAGAAAACACTCCTTTAAAATATAGTTATGCATACATTAAGGAAATTATATACTATCAGCTTCTTTTTTGATTAAGTGTTCTTTCAGAGGAAAGACTGTATGCAAACCAATTCATACAATCAGATACAATATTTAACATCACTTCATCAAGAAAAGCAGTCCAAAAGTAATCTTCCTAAGATGATGCCGCACAAATTACACCAGACTTCCTTTAGAATTTGATTAGGTGAAGAGAGAAATCGTAATCAGTGCTTTTTATCTCCGTATTTTTATTAACAATATTTTATTTTATTAACAATAACCTTCCCAACGTGAGCAGTAAGCAAGAAATCTGTATTTAAAGTCAGTTATTTTTAATGTAACGCAAATTCTGCCTTTTAAAGCATCATGACTCAACTCAGCAACTTTCCTGTTTCTGTTGGATTTAGACTGACTCATTATTTCTCAGAGGACAGATTCCTGCAACAATGCTTCATTCTGCAAAGTGCTCAAGATGCTGATGATCATCTGTGCAAGATTTATTTCTGCTTTCCAACAATTAAAACCAATGGACTGGATTTGCAAATCCAGATGTTTAGTGTTACTCATAAACCACAAAGGCTTAAAACCCTCTGAATTCCAGTTCAGTGTAGTCATTTGGTTGCCTATTACATAATATAACAAACAGTAAAGATTTGTTTTAGACCAATTTTCTCATTAAACACTAATAATGAGTGAATAATCATGAAAAACCCAATAAAGACTCCAACTCATTCAGCTGTTAAAATGAGCCAGATTTGAAATACTGGAATCTGCTGAAAGTCTGCCTCTTCTACAAGTGCAGAATTGAAATCTACTTTAAAAAGAAAAATCCTGCCATTAAATTATAAAGAATTACCTAGCTAATGTAAGTTTAATTAAGCATACACTCCTGGTACAATATTTTAACATTCTGTCCTGTTTATTCCAGTATAGAGAGATTTTGTTTTCATAAATTGATAGAGATGTCACTTGTCATGAGTTTTGCTAGTCCTTAATTGGAAATAATTTATTATATTTACCAGAAGTCGCAGTTAAAAAGGGGAGGACAATCAAATTTCCCACTAATCATACTATTTAAGTAAACTCTGGAGCACAGGGTGATGGTGTGGGCTTTTTGTTTGCTCTTTTTTTCAAGAACCCTTTGTACATTAACATTTTTATTTAAAATGAAAGCTTCTGGAATTGGTTTAAAATATACAGTGATAAAATTTTGGCACAAAGATTCTACTGTATAACCAGGAGGCCTTCTCAGAGTGATACATTAAAAAATAAACCCTATTGTCCAGTGTTTCTGCTCCAGGCTCTGTTGCTGGTAATTAGGATTTTCATTTATTTGACAGCCTAACACACCACGTTCCATATGGGAAATTGTACTGAGGAAATGCAATTATAAAATTTTATAAATATATTTCGGTAGCTTGTGCCATTTTTATTTTTTTAAAGCAACAACTTTGGTAATTTGTTCGAATAAACGGAAGGGTTATTTCTACCTTCAAGGGAAGGAGTTTTAATAATGAGTGTCTGTCCTCAGTTTAGCCCAATGATGATTCCTCATGGCCCTGCCTGGCCCCAGAGAGGAACAGCAGGTTCTCTTTAATTTCTTAAAAAGGGGTCAACCAGACCAAAAAGAGATTTACTGTTCAATGCACAACTTTTAATCTGCCCAATTCATAAACTTGCCTTATCGCATAACTGTCTCTTAATTTTCAAAAAATGAAATTATCAGATTGCCAAACCCTGCAGAGTGTAAGCTCAGCCTTGACATGGAAAGACACCTGGAGCTAGACATCAAATACAAAACAATTCTTCATTGTTCACACTCAGTTCCTGCCATAAAAGATCAGTAGGTAGAGTCATGTGATTGAAGTTTGATCCCTGAGCCAACCCATGTGAAATGAAATTTGATCCATGAGCAAAACCATGTGATTTGAAGCTCAACACCTCCCCAGCTGCTGAGAGCTGTAGCCAACATAATCCTTACATTGATTCACCTCCGTGGCAATTAAATGAAATTCAGTAATTTTTCATTCAGCAGTTCTCCCTTGAATACATTTGCAACGTGGTTCTTTTCTCTTATTTATGAATGTAAGTGCATGAATTCAATATCTTGGCAATGTTTTTAATGAAGTCTTCTGAAATGCATTAGTCATTGAGTTTTAATAGTGAAAGTGAAAATGTAAAGCTCTTGAAAATTGCTGTGTCTGAATTAAAAGTTTAATTTTCTGTCTTGATTTTGAGAAATACTGGAGTGGTTTATATTGTATTATTACACTTTTTTCCCCTGAATTTAGAAAAGCTGATGGGATCATACCTTTGTTTCTTGTGTATGCTTCGTGATATTATGATTATAGTTACTTTTAAATTTAAATTTGAGAAGATAATGTGTTTTTCTCTTAATAAATTTCCTTCAAGATTACAGCCCCAAGTTATGCATTTTAGGGTGAAATACCTGCACACAGAAACCAGATCCAGCATACTGTGGTTAGTTATAAAAAAAAAACCTGAAAACCAAGGTGTTATTGAAGTATGTTAAATAAATTAACATAAAGCTATTTAATGGACTGAGCAGTGCAACTCAATCTTCCTCTTCTGTTCATTTATTTGCTTTTCATTATTACATTTCTATCTCGAGATGTAATAATGAAAAAGCAAATTTCAGCCAAAAACCTCAGTCTGTAGCTTTAATCTTGAGTGTGTTACAAATATGGTATATGTGGGAAGCCTGGTCCTGTGAACACAAAAATAATACAAATACACTATTTTAACTTGTAAAGATCTGCCTTGGAGCATCTTCTATGAGAAATGGAAAGCACAACCAACAGGTAAATGCCAACTAAATCTTCAGCTGAGGGATGCTTAAATTTATCAGAGGAGGCAACAAAGGGCTGGCATCTACTCCCAAATTTAAACCAAAAAGCTGGAAATTTGGTTTATTGCATATAAGTGTGAGAAATGTAAGAAGTTAATCTTTGCTTTAAGGGAAAATATTCAGAAGACCACCACCTGTGGAGCTGCTGGGCCCTTTGTAGATTGGGTCAAGCTAACCTTGAAATACTGATTAGATAAAATTAATAATGCATTTGCTCCTGTAATCCTGGTTATCCATACTTTAATGTAGGAAAGGCCATCCTCAGTGTTTTTATAGACTCACCAAGAACACGTATTAGCACAGCAGTCTGTCTGGTTGCAGCAGAAATACAATTATGTAAATTAGGTGTGTGCTCCCAGAAGACTGCTAATAGAATGACTGACCTATATACTGTTTAATTCGTTCTCATGTTTTCTGTTTATTGTCTTCCAGCTGCACCAGAAATTAAGACTTGTTAAACTGCATCGCTCCCCAATTATATATCAAAGGTGCTTGTGTCACTTTGTGTCAAAAATTCATAGTTTGCATGCTGCTTATCACCAGCAAGACATTGAGGCTTGGGTGGGTTTTATTTTGTCATTTAAAAAAAAAAACAACAACAAATCAGTGCCCCTATAGACCCTGTGTTTTAGAAATATGGGAAAAATATCTCCATTTATAGTTAATAATGATGATAATAATGATAATGATAAAAATGATAATAATAGCCATAATAAAATTGTTTTCAGAAGTACACCAAGGAACAGGTAATAAGCTAAAAAGAAGAACCTTTTTTAAAAATAAAGTAGGGAAATTGCAAGGATTTCACTGGGAAGAGTTGTTTTTATTTAAGAGCTGCCTAAATATTCTCTGTTAATACATTGGTATGCTTTACCTATTCAGCATATCAAAGATCAAGCAGGGCAAGAAAAAATTGTCAGTAATTGTCAGTGGGCTGTTGATGATGCCATCATTATTTGCAGACAAGGCTTATTTTGCTTTACTGTAGCAATTTCTTAAACCCAATTTTTTTACAGTTGATTCCAATAAATGTTTGCAGAGAGGTAAAATGTAAGCACCAAATGAGATATTAAATGACACACATTTAATTCCAGTGGCTAGTCAGAAAATGGATTTGCTCAGGATTAAATAACAAATTTTTGATAAAAACGACCAGAACAACTTAACTGTACCAAACTGGTAAGTTTTAAGATGACAATGTAAGCAGAAAAAAAGTATTATTTCTTTGACTTCATCACTGCTCATGTATATGAGAAATATTTAGAACCACATCCCTCTCAAGGGATCTCAAAACATGATCAGCTCTTTATAATCCTAAAAAACTCTTCAGAGGTTGTGTGAATTGCACCTGTCTTTTGAGTTGAACATGACACGAAATTAAAGCAGCCAGGGGGGTGCAAAATTCTCTGTAGTTTGGGGAGGTACAACAGGCACCCAAATTAATTTTCAAATGGTGTTTGCACTTTGACATTTTAAAGCCGCTCTCAATGGCATTGGAGCCTAAGATCGATTGTCAGTTCCTGGCCCACACTGCATGGCATTAGCTGTATTTTTTAACCAGCCTTATTTTTGTGTGCTTGTTTGTGGCAGATTTATTTTTCTTAAGCTGTAAATATTTGGTGGGAAACAAAGCAGGAAGTGAAGAGGACATGCAAACAACACACACTGAGCTGCAACATTCAGCAAACAGCAGAGGGTGAAGGGGCAGGGCACCCAGGTCTGGCAGCAGCACAGGTTGTTGCATGGGTTGGGTTTGTCTGGGCTGGTTTTGGGACATTCCAGGGTTGGCTTCTGAGAGAAGCTGCCAGAAGCCATCCCTGTGTCTGCTAAGATTCAGGTGAGCCAACTCCAAGACCCCATGGAGACTCATTCTGGAGCAGTTTGTGAAGGACTGCAGCCTTTGGGAAGGACTCATGTTGGAAATGTTTGTGGAGAAGGCAGAATGCCTGTCTAGAGCAAAGTAATCAAGAGTTCTAACACAGGAGAGGGTTGATACAGAGATGGATTTCCACTTATCCTGAAATTAATGAATTGCAGCAGGTCTGCAAAAAAAGACAAAAGCACATAAAGGAGATTTAACTTCAGAAGTCAATGACATATACCCAGGACTACCTTAAACTGTGAACTTTAGGGACTTCAGAGAGAACACAGTGTCCCAACCCTGCAGCCTGGTCACCAGAGAGATGAACTCCTCTGCAGGGCACTTACAGCAATTTATCCTCTGGAAGATTCTCAGATGAAGCCTCCCACTGAGCTGTGACATTTAATACTCTCATATGTACTGAAAAACCTTCTTGATACATATTCCCCATTCAGACTAAGCATTCAGATTGGGAGAGAAGAATTTGAGATATTGAAATTGTAAATGGAGATAACAGTTGAAAATGTCAGCTGTATCTGAAAGAAAAATCATTTGACTTGATAGATTCATTAACTCTTCATTCTTCTTTGATAAAATGATTTCCCATTGTGTTTTTCAGACATTCACACCTCTCAAATACTGGAACTCATTAAGATTGTTATTTTTTTTTTCTCTCTCCCCAAGAAGACAACACTGAGAGCAAAGCAGCTATTACAGCAGTCTGAGACACCTGGCAAAAAAGTGTGTTCACATATTCTGAACAGGTCAGTGACATGTTAATATCCTAAGAGAACGAAATACTGCAGAACATTGCTGCGGGTGGAATCTACATGGAGAGATCTGGCACAGAGATATCAGCCCTGCTGTGAGTGAAGCACGAGTGGAAATTCACGTTTAAGCAGATGAAGAAAACAGAATTGGGAGTTACAGGAACAGTGATGAAGGACCTGCTCCCAGGACACCACTCAGAAATAACACTGGTGGTGTTTCCATGTGTTGGAGGTTTGCATGAATGGGACGGAACCACTGTGAGATGTTCCTCAAACTTTTATTGCAGCATCAGCCTCATAACAAGATTGAGACAATTGAAATGAGGCAACAGCTCACTTCTCGCCAGCAGCAGCCAAAGATCTCTTTGTCACAGGGCATTTAAAAAGTTTTCCAGCCAATAGCACATTGCTAAAACTCACAGACAGTTGTTCTGGCCAGTCACTGAAAGCACACACACACACACACCTGCTTCAAACAATGCTTGCTTGTGTGTTTCTATTAACAATAAATAATATTCCATTATTAACCTTAAAACCTTCTACTATCTTGCTAAGCAGATTTTTCTGCAGTCTTAAGGTCTATTCTAGCTAAGCCTAAAAACTCAAACTATTGTTTCCTGTCCTTGCTTGCTGTATCCTTATATATGTTCTCTGCTTTCAGGCTTTGCAGCTGCAGCTAACTCTAAGTTATCTATTCTCTCTGTTTCTGAGGCCTGCTTTTACAGCTCCTGAAAATCTTCTTACCTTTATTACTCCCCACATTTCCATGCCATGGCCTCCATTCTGACACCATCTCCAGCATGGGAGGTGCCAGAGTATGTCAAAAACAGGAAAGCAAATCACAGATGAACCATTCATGAACCTGTCCGAGCTGGGGAAAACCTGACACTGTAGCAGCCTGTCTCAGGGTTGCTGAAAGTTGAATTCCAATTGGATTCCAATGAGGTATAAGTGAACTGTCCAGCTGCTGCCAGCAAAGAGGGAATGGAAACTCAGACAGAACTTGCCAATTGGTGTCCCTTGTCCCCTGTGCTGTAAACAAATTATCTTTGTTAAACTCCTCCTGTGCAGAAACCACCCTGGAAGATGTAGAGCATGGAGTGGGTAGAATGAACTTACCCAAAGGTTTTGTATAATGAGATCAGCTTCCTTTTCATAGGATATTGCATTCAATTTATTACAGTCATTTCCCTGCAGAAAAGTTCAAATTATGTTGGTTTTTTTCGCCCTGTATTTTCTCACTTCCTAAGCTCACCAGAGGAGTCAAGAGTTATGAGTGGCCGTGCTTGTAAAAAATGAAATTTAGGCCAAATAATTAAATTTATTGACTGCAATGTCATATTGTGTAGCTACAGAATTATGTCAGTTGTCAAAGTGTAATTCAGGCCATATTGTCTGTTACAGTATAAGTCTTCTAAATCCCACAAGATTTATACAGCTCATACTAAAAGTTTTGAATATTCATAATGATCCTCACAATCTGTGGGCAAAATACACCCATAATAATTCACAAATCATTTAAAATAATTAGTACATTGGAGGATTTTCATTCTGTGATCAATAATTGAACAGTTAAAGGGGTAAAAATCTGTCAAGTGAATTATTCATGGTAAATCTCACCCACTGCAAGCAAAAACTTCAAAGAACACGGCCCCATTCTGCTCCCTCAGACAAGGAACAGTGGATTGCCAGGGTTGCAAATCCCATGAGGAAGCGCTCAGGTTCTGTATTTTGTGGGAATCATATGAGAACTAAAATATAAAGAACTTAGCACGGGCCACGTAAGCCAGGGTTAAATAGACAACAGCAACTTTATCAATAAACTGGATTTGATGGCTCAGTGCCAATATTCTACATTGCCTTGGATAGAATCAAATCAGAGTCAAATTAAATGATCCCACTGGCAGACACGGGGAGTGCTGCCCAACTCAAACATTTTTGAGCCATTTGCTGAGCAAGATAAAGTGTGAAGGCTCCAGACAACAGAACTAAGGCTGTTTTCATTAACAAACAACCCCTCTTTCTTTTTTCAATGTATCTGTGTTACAGAGATGTAACAGGGGTTTTGAATCATTGTTTTTAAACCAATTACCTAGTTTGTGGTTATTTTATTTTGTTTTCCTCTTCCAAGTGCGATTAATTGTGATTATCTACTGATTAGATAAAGAGTACAGAAGTCTGGAATCCTGTGCTGGGGGTTCCAGATGTGTTTATTTTTAAACTCGAAAATAGTTGCAAATGCCATTCATTAACATAAAATTGCATTTCAAAATTACATTATTAATAGAAAAATATCTTGCCAATGAAGATTAATAGAATACCATTAGAAGACATGGATTTTCTAGCTTTATTAAATCAGTCTCCTAGGAACAAATTGTGTTAGGAGAAGATAATCTCACTGAATATTCCTATGCATGTGTTGAAGAGTATTTTTTATTAGCTCAATATATTAAGGCTACAGTAATGTGCAAGAATTAGTATCCTGATTTCTTATCACAAGTGGTACAGAGCACTGAGGCAGCAATGAGTGCTTTGCTAAGGAATATCTTATTCATGGTTTAGAGAAGAAGAAAGATGATCACAATTTCTAAATTGCTAAGTTCATTTTAGAAGAGAAAGAGCACAGACAGGAAGCAGAAATGAAAAATATGTAAGGCCTGTATGGTATAGCACAGGGTATAAATAAATCACTACATCTCTGAAAGCAGAGAAGTTTCCCCTCACCTGACCTCCATCTAGTCACTCTGAGGAGGAGATAGAAGAAAATGATGGATCTTTCCTCATCCTTACTATTTTCTATTTCACAGTCTGGAATGAAAAGATGAAAATCTCATGTGATGAGATTTTAATGTCATGAAATATGAAAGACAGTTAAGACAGGAATCCTGATCTCAGTATGGTACCTGAAAACTCTAAAGCACTATTCTCCAAAGCTCACTGTAACAGAGGGTTTTCAAATGCTTGTACATAATTTGTACCTCTATTTCTGTTTTGTAGGAAATAGCGCTTGCTCTTAGTTTAATAAATTCACTTACAGGCTAAAAGGAAGCACCAGGAACAGAAGGTTTAAAGGAGCACTGGGAATAGCTGCTTACAACAATATAGCTAAAATAAAACCTCAGTGAGGTGCTGAAATGCAGACTCTTTGCTCAGGGCTTAACCAATACTTTAGAGTTGGCATCTGTGACAAATTGGTTCTGGATTATTAGTCAGATTTCAGGCTATTGTTGAGGCATCAATCTCTCATTCTGTGGCATCTGCTCACTCACTAACCTGTGCAGCTTTGTGTCAGAAAGTCAATTTTTGTCCAAGGATTTGATAGATGTTAATGTGATTGTTTCAGCCTCCATCCTTTTGTTCTAGTGATGATGGCTCAAGCTTTACTCTGCAGAATCTTTTAAGACTGAAGCCTGAGTGGATAATAAGGCACAACTTTTGAATTCATCTCCCCCTCTCTTCTGCCAAAGAACAGATTTCTCTGCTTAAGATACAATTCAGCAACCAAAACCCAAAGAGCTGAGTAAAATTTCCTCCTGTGCCAGGCTGGAACACTGTGTTGTTGACAGATGTTGCTTTGTGGTGGAGTGTGGGACTGATGGATCCCATCTTGGTGTCTCTGTGACTCAGGACATTGCCTGCTGACACTGCTTCTGGATTTAGACTGATTTTATTTTATTCAATATTGCATTATCTTTACCTACACTTTTCTAGTAAGAAGTATAATACAAGTTTTGGAAATATTTGACTTAAAATGGGATGGATTTTACAAGGTTTTACTTGGGTTACCCTAACTGTAAGTGTATGGTTTAAAAAGAAAAATGATAATATGTTTTGCAGTCTTTTCCATTATTGCCCAGTGAATTAATTTCTGGTTTTAGCTACATATACCAGTTGAGAGATATTTGATTAAATGACTAACCAAGCATTAATGAATTTTCATCACTGTATGAGATAAATTATATATTAACATAAGATCCTTTATGATACCTCATCACCTTTTAAAAACACATTCCCTATCCCAATTATTTTTCCAATCAGCACTGTAAATGATAACTAATTTTAATGCTCATATCTGAGCTCATTGCTGTTGAATCAAAATCAAAAATCTATAGTAGAAACATAAGCCTCACTTGAAAATTAGATTTTTAACTAGACAAATTATGCGTATGATGGAATTCTTTTCTAAAAGTGAAGAATTCATCTTTAGATTTTATGGAGCGGAGACCTATTTCATATAAAGTGATGCTTTCTGTAAAATGGTAACACACAGAATTATTTTAGTTTTCAAAATGTCTCAAACAGGGTGAGGTGGTTCCTGTGGAATGTGTGGCACAAACTGCAGTTCTGTGATAAAATTGATATCTGTTGGGTGCTATAGTCCCCCTAATTAGTATTACTGCTCTTACATATCTGTCAAACACAGGATGGACCAACAAAAGCTAATTAGCTCTTTAAACTCATTTCTGTGCCACGTTTAATCTTGAGCTTGTCACATTTAAATTTCTTTAAGCCTTAATAATATTCAAGATCATGCACTTGTGTTAAAGGCAACATGTGTTTGAGCCATAATGAATGGCTGATGGGGAAGTATTCATTAGGACTCAGACAACCTTTTTTTCTTTATTTATCCTGGTCACTCATTTATCTTTTCTATAAGATTTATGAGGTTGTTTTACTCAGACCAGTGGAAAACTAAAATCTAATAACTTGTTTTGCATTTCATATATTGCTAATTCAGCCACATTCTTGATCACTAATACCATTATTTTAATATCCACCTCAAAAGGAGTGCTTGACTTAATGCAGATATTTAATTTGTATTTCACATTAAGAATAGACTAGCTTAATTGCATTCAAAGACTAAAATATCTGGGAAAAAATTTACTGGAATTTCTTAACTTTTTTATAAATATTTTGCAAGGAAAGTCTAGATGTGAAGCTACGTTAATTGTCAATGTCAAGAAGTAAATACTCTCTGTGATAAAGAGATATTAAGAATTGCCATAATTCAGCATTTGCATCTTTGATTTCACATTCTGAAAAGCAGCTGCAGATGTTTGCTGCACTGAGATGTGCTCCTAGTCCATTTTAAACATTGGTAATTTAATAAATGTTTTTAAAAAACCGTGTTATTAAGAAGCAATGGAAAGCCATTACAGAAATAGAGCAGTGGTCACTATATAACACTTGCATTAAAGTTTTATACACAAAGTGGATGTAGGAATTCTTGTTGGAGGGAAATTGAGCCATTCATTTTCAAGGCTCAATGCTTTTGTCAAACAAAGCTGGATTCAGAAAACAGGCAAGAAAGGCCTTCACAGACCTTTTTGTAGAAAACTCATAAAAAACTACAACAGAGCTGTACCTCATTGTGTGACACAAAAATCAGACTTGGGCATCTTCAGAGGCTCAGACCAGATCCTGAGAATGACTTTCACAGGTAACATTGATGTCTTAAGTTTTATCTTTCATGTATTTCGGCTCTGCGCTGCCCAGGGGTGCAGTTCTGAGCTCACAGTCAGTGTCACTCAGCTCTGCACACAGCAGGGACACAAAACAAATCCTTTTCCTGCTGCACACCAAGGACAACTTTCAGGCCCAAAAGCACAAACAAGGGTGGCTGAAAGGAGGGACAAGAAGGATGGGACCTCACAACCTGGAGCTGGAATTGGACAGTTAAACCCCAAGATGCAAATGGACCAAAACTTACAATGGTGTGAGATCTTGTGGTCCATCTTGTGACCATTTTGGGTTCACCTTGGGTGTAGTGCTGGCCAGGCTCTTGTCCTGCACAAGGTGTGTCCTAAAGACCTTTGAATAAATACCTACTTTATTCTCCATCTCTGTCCAGTCACTTGGGTCAGCCTTCCCAAGCATCAGTTTCTGGTGGCCACGAAGGGATGGTGAGGCATCAACATCACTGATGTTTCCAGATGGTTTTGAGCCCCTGAGCCTTGGAGCTCGGGTCACAAAAAGGCCAGGCTTGGGCACATGGACAAACCTCACCAGACGTCACTTGAAATGCAGCCACACTCCTAAGGCTTGTCCTGGTAAGAGGCAGTGCTAATATAATATATAAAGGGTATTTCCTCTTTCTAGCTTTATAGACAGCTCCTATATAAATATATATGCCCGCAAAATTTTCAAGCTCCAAAAACATGAATACCATTAATGCCTTGTGGGAACTGTGCCAATAGAAATAAATTTCAGACGAATACTGTGTATATTCACCAACCCTACACACCCCCTGACATCTGTCACGTAAAACCAATAAAAGACATAAGGGGTTATCAAGAAGGAGATCTTTTTTTTTCCTTTTCTGCTGAGGTAATAATGTTGTACATCATTTCGGATGAGGATATCTACAGGATGGATGGATGCCCGGCACAGGGCATGTATAAAAAAAATTCGAAAAGGGATAGTAAAAAAATGGTATTGTTGCACTAATTGAAATCAATCATTAGATATTTTTGCCTGAATGAAATTAGATCATGAACTTCACGATCTTAAAGGGAAGAAAAATAATGTGATATTCAAAGTTAGGCAATGAGTTCTTCTTCAATCTACTCAGAGGAGAAATGCCTGCAGTAAGATCTCCTCCAGTAAGTTCAGAATTCATATTCAAAATGAAAAATCAGAGAACATATCTATTTTGGCATGCTATAATTAATGACTCATTGGTATTGATAGCAAGGTCAGGTTTTTTATGTTTCATAAACCTTTTTAAATAAGAAAGATAAGGCAACAGTTAAAATACATTTGTCTTCTTCAATCCTCTGTGGTCTGGGTGGAAATTAGCCAAAAAAAGTGTCACTATTAATCCTCTACATCTTAGCCTAAATTTTCCTGATACATCTAATATTGTGAATTTGAACAACAAAAAATTTGCACTTAGTGTTATTGACATACATGTTATGACAGAAGCCTAATTTTTGATTTAGACACTACTAAAATAAACAGGAAGACACCTCCATGTCAAGGTGAGCACTTGATTTTTTTCCCCTCTATTTTTCATTATCTGCCTTGATTAAAGAGGTCGTTTCCTATTCTAAAAATGATGTACAGAGAATAAATTAATAATTTGCTGTGTCAATGCAATTCTTTTTAAGTGGCAAGCCGCAAGTCCTTTTACACTTCATTGCTGTCCAGATGATACTACCCAATTTATTCAGGTTATCACATTTTCTAAGCTGTTACCCCTCTGGCAGCTATCACTCTCCATCAGAATCATAGGCCTAAACCAATACTTGATTATTTCTAGATATTTAGGCAGCTGTCCTGTTGATGTTATTTCAAATGAGATTTATTCCTTCTAACAGAAGACCCAGTGTTGATTCACTCAGCTTTATGGTCCTGTAATCAGCAGAAAGCAGCTATCAGGTACTCTCCATTTTATTTAAACTTACACTGACTAGCTCAGGTCATGCTTTTCTTCACTAAATAGAATGAAAATATGGAGTGAATAGTTTTCATCGATGATTGCCCCACTTAAATGCTTAGGGGTTGGTAAGATGATGACCTGAAGTGAAAGCCTGAATACTGTAGTATTGTAAAGTCTGTACTTAATGTATCAAGACACTTCTCCAGTTTGGCTTTAAGGCTGGAATATGGACTGTCTAAAAGTGTGACTAAAATAGAAAATAATTGAAACATTTATTGTGTCCAATGCTGTCAAGTCCCCTCCTTTTAGTAAGGATATGTAACAGTCACAGCATTTTTCTTTTATTTTTTGCTTGTAAATCCATTCACACAGCTGTCTTGTGCCAGTTACCAATGGTTTGGATTGGAGGGAACCTTAAACACTTTCTATTTTCAAGCCAGTTAAACCCTCCAACTTGAAAACTTAATGCACAAAGCCAGTATTTGCTATATTTAGGGCATAAAATCATCTTTTTTCCCCTCTTGTGCAGTGAGCTCATACCCACTGAGGCTGAGCTGGATGTTTAGCTGGTTTCATCAATAAGCCTGTAATGAAGAAAGCCCTACAAAGATTTGTGTTTATGGCTTATGCAGCTGCTCCAAGGAGAAGGCAGGATAAGAGAGAGAAGCAAACCAAGGTATTGTAATTGTGCATGATTTCTTTGGGCCCAAGACTAACCCTCACACTACACGAGTTCCCTGTCTTAGATCCAGCTTGTGGTGCACTCCCCCTAAAAAACTAGCTTGGTAAATTAGATATTCCTTCTCAAGTATTACTTACAAATCAAGGAGCACAAACCCAACTGCAAGAGTTGTGACGATCCCTTGATCTCATTTCTTCATCCCTCCCTACCTGAGCAGAGGGCTGGAGACACTATACCCCCACCCAAACCACCCTACTGCAGCTTTGAAAGTTGTGGCAATCTTGCATCTTATATTTCTCCTAACCTGCCCAGGCCAGGGGCACAAAGAACAAAGAAATCTGCACTGCAATGCTCCAGGCCCACATTTAGGCTTCTAAAATTGCCACCAAAATGAAATAGCATGTGCATTAGAGTACACCATGCTTCTTGGACAGTTTCATCATAATTTGTCATTCATTCTGAGATATTCATTTGTCTAAAAGCAATTAAAGCTTAATTGCTGCATAACCTGAATAATTTAGAAATGCAAATTAGGATAGCAGGCAAGCAAGTATGTGTTCATTAATTTCTTTGTTATCACCATCTGTTTAATTAAAAAAATGAGTTTTACTGAATGACAGCTTGCTAACTATATAAACGTTTTCCTTAATTGAAAATGTCTTTTGCAATTGAGGTCAGCATCTGACAAAAATTGTTTGAGCTTTTTCAAAAAACATTTTCTCTAAACAAATTGTTGTATTTTTAAATTCACATTAAAAAACATTGCCAACATATGCAGTGTAATTCAATAAATGACATCTTCACTCCTTAATGCAAAGCCATAATTTTAGAAAAAAAATCAGTGCTTTGGAAAAGTGATGGTTATTACATGAAAGGTATATACGATTTATCATCTTTATTATAGATTATTTTGAAAACTTTTATAAAATCCAGACTCAAAATATGAATACCTCTGGCGAAGAAAAAGAAAATCATCTGAAGGAGGAAGGAATGTTCCAAAAGATGGATCATATGATGCAGTATTTTTGTCTGGGAAATAAAAATAAAGTAGTTTTTCAGGGAGCATCTTCATAAAGAAGCTAGTTCTTTACACACACATACAACTTTTCATGACTCATATTTATCAAACAACTTCTATTCCACCTGGTTTTGTTCCAAATACCTTCACTCCAGAAGAAGCTGTGGCTGCCCCTGGATCCCTGGAAGTGTCCAAGGCCAGGTTGGATGGGGCTTGGAGCCACCTGGGTCAGTGGAAGGTGTCCCTGCCCATGGTAGGGGTGGAACTGGAAGGACTTTAAGGTCCTTCCAACACAAACCATTCAGTAGGTCTATGATTTTTATATTCAGGAAAAAATGGAAAATCACCTGTACCGCATCAGAGCATATTTAAATGTCATAGGTATACTGGATCTTACATTTATCTGAGACTGGTCTAAACAGAAAACTGGGGGCCTGGGGACAAAGCTCTAAATAAATAATGCACATGCCTGCAAACCCACTGTGTGTTAACCAGGATTTAAACCATCAGTCCTCGACTTTGTATGAGATCAGTAAACTCATTATCTGGGACTGGAATTTGGAGGAGTGCAGAAGGGCAATGTTATACTCCTTTACTACAAACTCATCTATTGTTCACCTTGTGTGGTTTACGCAATTAATTATATTACTTTGCTGTAATTTAAGTTACACTTGGCTTCTACTGTCTCCTACTGCATTTAACAGGAACTTTCTGTTATGGCTTTTGTATACATATTTACAGAGGGCCTGAAAAGGCCTTTCTGCATCGAAGACAACAGTGGTGATAAAGACGACAAAACTTTGATGAATTGCTCTGAAAAAACATCCCCAAGAATACACTTTCTTTCATGGTACTCCTTCCTGTATCAGCTTTTGTAGTAAATTGCTGGGGTAACTGGGAGATGTATGTATTTCCTTTGAATATTTTGTTACTAGACTTTAAAACAAATAATAAAATTATCATGCAAGATCATGGTCATTCCCCTAAACAGCTAAATAAAGTGATCTGCCCAATGTGGTTGGGTGCCAGCACATAAACAGAAAGTCAGGGTGACACTGCAAGGCTCAGCCTGGTGACTTGGTAACTCCCTGGCACCAACTGTCTCTGTCCTCAATTAAATGGTCTTTAGATTTTCCTAAGTGTGGTATAAACATCATCTGACATCTCCAGGCTCTTCCTGAATGTGGAAACAAACATTATTATTTGACATGGTGCTGGATTCACCTGCCAGCTTTTGACAGCGCGTTGAGTGTGGGTGTTCTCAGAAATTATTTGAGAAACAGCAGAGTGGACTTGATATTTTTTGAGCTTCAAAATTATTAGCTTTTTTCAAGGGACACTTTTCAACAGTTTTTTTTTTAAACAACTTTGTGTAAACAATATTATTTTCTCATAACAACAGGTATTGTTTGCTATTTTTGTTGCTTAACCAATAGGAGAGGTGTCAGCCCTGTGGACCAATAACATGCCTTCTTAGCACAGCATGTTATAAAAGAGCTGAATGAATTGTGAACAAACCTTCTGATTTCTACTGCCTTCTGACTGGAGTCAAACATCTTTATTTTATGTCCTATTACAACACAGCAGGGCTTGATCTCTATGGCATAAGATGTGCTGAGGCGTAGGCAGAAGCAAGGATGAGGGAGGGGTCTTTTGTGTGGTTTCCAAGAAGGTTGGTTTCCAAGAAGGTTTATTTCCAAGGAGGATCCAGGGATGAAAGACCGTAAACCCTGTTGTGCAGGGACTTTTATACAGGGGAGGTTCTAGGGGAGGGTACAAATTATTGTCCAATAGGGGAAGGACTGGAGCAGAGCACAAGGTGGAGTTTGCAACAGTTAAACCAGTGAGGAGGCACAGGGGGCGGGGAACAGCTCAGACCAACTAATGGAGCTTCAAGGAGCAGGGGATTTTCAGGGGATTTCCTAAAGCAAGGGGCTGGTACAAGGCAGGATTGACAGCTTGGTAAGAGAAGGAACAGGGAACATTCTGTATCAAGGGGCAGGTATGCAGCAAGATGGACTGACACCCTGCTTTTTCAGCCTTCTGATGTGTACATTCTTGTACTGGAGTTTCCCACTCATTGTAACATAAACAAAGTGGATGGTTTTCACATTCATCTCTGTGATGGACTTCTGGTTTTACCAGTGGGGTCAGAGAGGTGTCAACCTCATGACCCAATTGCTGGTCAAACCCCAAAACCCATTTAAACCCTAAACCCAAAATAAACTTCCTTCTTTCTCGTCTCACAACCTGACGGTCTGAGTGTGAACTTTTCATGTCTGTATGGCAACAATGGATGGGAGGATACAACTTGGACTGTTCGATGATACTGGGGGGAAAGGAACAAACCATTAGGAATAATAACATACTGCAACAATAATTATCACTGAAGGCTTTAGGTAACACACCAAGATTGAGCAACTTTTTCATGACAGGAGAATCCAAGAGGAACTCATGAGGAATCCCAAACCTGGATCTGTCGGAGGAAAACTTGGTGTGACTCTGGTGTTCGTGGTTATTGTGGGCGGATCCCCAGTTTTGTAATATGGGGAAATTACATATGAACCAAAGAAACCCTGGTAAATCGCTGCAAGACTTTTTTGTTTTCTAATGATTTGGAGCTACTCTAAAGTGCAGGTGGACGTTAATGTGTTTTCATGGAATTACAGTGAAACCACTTTGGAGATTTAGCAGGTAACACAAGCAGTCGTATGGAAGGATGAAAAATTGTGGAGAAAAGCAGCGAAGAATCCCACTGAATGTAAAAATATAAAACCCCAGCAAACAAAATCAAACTACAAGTTATCACTGTGGGTCTGTCAAAGTTGCACAATCCCAGTGTTCTGAGGTGTTAATTTCTAAGTACCATATTAACATTTTTATGCATCAAAAGATCATTTTGGTTGGATATTTTTTCTCCTTTCACTAGATGGCAATATTGTATTATATTCCAGCATTTAAGTAACGTTTAAATAAACAAGGCACAAAGATAACCAAGTAAACTGTATCAGTGCATTAAAGAAATTAAGGGATAATTAAATCAAAAATTTCCTTCAATGGTTTGTATTTCCACAACCTCTCTCAATAAGAATACCACTTAGGTTTTCTCTTTGATAAACCACGTACCACTTCTTTGGTGGCACAGTGAGATTCAGCACTTTTTCCCCCCAAATGGCATCAACCCTCCCGCTCCCTCAGTTCCCTCTGAGAGGGATCGCCAATTCCTATTTCTACTCACACAATAACTAAATAGAAACCAAAGACTAAGTGCAAACACGCTTAATCTGATTAGTCAAAGTCATTAGCAGAGTTTCCTTGTTACTCCTGTATGTATGTGGTGGCATTGTTTGGGATCCCTACTATGTGACCTTTCTAGTCCTTACGGCTTGCTGAATTTTCCTTACCTCACCAAGAAGTCACATGGAATTAATTCTCTTGAGCCTCAGATTAAAGATGTGTTTGTTTCCACTCTTTTCCTGTATCTTTACAGCAAGAACCAAGTGAAGCAAGAAACATCAGATGAAGCAGAAGACTGATTTATTGGTTAAAAGGGAAGGAAAATGTATTACAGAAGAAGAATGAGAAAGTTGCAGTGACAGAACCTGCTTCTGAGGTGTGTTCTAAACATTAATTGGACCAGGAAACAGAACCTCAGTCAAGCCTACATGCTCAGGTCATTAAGCAAAAGATTTATTTGTAGTTTTTTTCAGATTCACTAGCTGTGTAACCTTGACAGGGATGATTGAGAGAGTTTGATTTCAGGTGACTGAACACCCATTTGCTTCAGGCATGTTTCTGGTTGGTAGGAAATAAGGTATTTAAGATTCAGCTTTTGAGAGTTGGCAAGAACTAGTGCTAGTGCACACAACCTACAGAGTGTGGAGAAATTGTTTTAATGATGAAAGGTGATTAGGAACCACTCCTGATGGCAGCAGCCTCATTTTTCTTCCACAAAGCTACTCTTTTTTCCCCTAGTAAACTTTTATATGGTGGCAAATCAAAGCAGTCTGAGAAACAGTTCCCTGCCTCCTCTTGGTCCACTTGCTATCAAAAGCTATGAAAACTCTCTTTGACTTTGAAAAAGTCATCTGGTGTGATCAGGACAGATTTGACTCTGGTACTGCAGCTCCAGCATCTATTGCAGTAAGAGACCCAGTGCTTGACAAGAAAGGGAGTCCTTGAGAAAAGCATCACGAGACACACACATCTCTTTTGGGCACCTTGCACAGATACCCAGACAGAGAACTCCAGGAGACATGCAAGAATTTTCGGTCCAACCCTGACTTGCTAATGACTACATGTGTAACAGCTGTAAAGCAAGGCAATAAACCCTATATCAGAGCTTATTACAAGCTACTCATTTCCTGACTCAATTTTAAGATCATTATATCGTCTAAAAGAAATGAAAATTTCAGATGTGAATCTCTAAGTGTCTCATTCTAGATACATATCACTGAAAACATTTCGTTGGTCTAACAGACAACCGTACAACAGAACCCATTTCAGATCTTTCATTGACCTTTCCTGCTATTTAAGTCTTTACTTAGATCATTGCTGCTTTCAAGACACTCACTTCAATTAACTTTAAAATTGTGTTTACAACCTAAGACATTCTTTTTTTCCTTTTTGAATTTATGTCTGCATTTGGTTTTAGCATTTTTTGCCCCCTCCCTCCATGTTACATCAGGTGTCATCAAAGACATAAGCTCTGCCTACAAACCTTGTCCTACAAAAGACTCTTTGTATCAGCAAAATACCACTGATAGCTTTCCCTGGAAAGTGATGTAGTGAAAATTCATAAAAACAGAATATACCTAATCTAGTTCCTTACTGTTATTGCCTTATGCAATAACATCATCCATTTGGCCACAGACTAACACAAAGGTAATTGGATTTTGGCTCTCACTAATTCCAGTGGAAAGCTGTAGAACCTTACTACTAATCAATTAGAAACATCTTTTGGCTTCTAGTGAGATTTTGTACATGCACAATCCACTTATTTTTCTCATTTCATCAGTAACATTTATTCTGAGCTTCTGCAGTACTCAGGGCAAGCATTCACACCTTACATGGCCAAAGAAATTGTTGGTATCTAGGCTGTTTACGTAAAATTGCTCCATTCTATTTTATGTAGTTTACATCTATCTGTACTGAGCATGGGACACCAGTTATAAACTGTGTTCAAGGGTCTCTCTGGACTTACTGTGCAATGAAATAAATTTTTGGAAGGAATAGTTCATTTTCCTGGAAGGAACAATTTAACTAATATGGCTTCATATCCTCATAATACACTGTAGAAACAATGTAGAAATAAAGATTTTTAGGAACTACTTGCTTGCCACAGTGACCTTGGCATATTATTCACAACTGGATTGTGCCTTTGTGACAAGCACCAAAAAAAAAAGGCATTGCAAATAGTTGTCCTATTCAAGAAATAGTTTGATGCCTGTGCTCTAGTTCAGGGCTCTAATGCATATCACATCAGCTTCAGTCATGGAGGATTATTACATTCTAACACCCTTTTTTTCTCTCACTACTTCCTATTTTCTTATGTGAGGGAGAAAGAAGAGAAAGGAAAAGCCTCATGAATTCAAAGACTAAGGGTATGTTCTTTCTCTTTCGGAGAGGTTAGAAGAAGGTGAGGTTAAGGAGTAAACTTAATGGATCATTTTTAGTATTCTATTTGAATAAAATTTAAATTAGAGAAGATGTATACCACAGTATTTTTGAACTGCAAGATGCAGGACATCATTGAACTCCTCCCTTGCTTATTAAATTGGTTATAGAATAACAAAGGGACAAATGGATCCTCATTTAAACCCATATTTAGTATGCAAATCACTAATAAGGAGGGTTTGCAAAACCTCTGATGCAAATTGTGTATAAACTTGCAGGGTGAAGTAATAAGTGAAAAATTGATTTGGGCTTCAAGCACTTTACAGCCTTCTATACCGAACTTGGACACGCGATTTATTACGGCAGTGTAACATCATCTTTACACCTACAAGTGCTTTTAGTGAATACTGGAAATGCTTTCTGCATATCAAACATCCCCACATCAAATACAAACTGTGAATGGGCATGCTGGCTGGGATATACATCAAGACAGGGCTGCAGAACTACACCAGCAGCCTCATTATTCCACAGTCCTGCCTTGTGGCTCGGGAGACCAGAGGAGCTGAGAATGCACCCCACAACTTCGAGGGTTGTCTCTGGATATTTGGGCTGAGGAAGTTGCAGTAATTCAAAGTAGAGCACTCAGGCCTGTCCTGTCAGCTGTAAAAAAAAATGAAATGTAGCAGAGCAAAGAGCGCAGCTCGTGCTAGTGTAGAGCAGTCCGTTCATGTTCTCTGGAGAGGCTGGAATCACCATCCCAGAGCAGCCTCAGGAGGGGACAGCTGCCCCTCTGGACAGCAGCACCAGTGACACTGTAGAGTACAGCTTTGATTTTTCAGTCTTCTGATGTTTTCCACATTTCTACTGGAGCTTTCTCACACTTGTAACAAAAACAAAGACTGATATTTTGTAAACACGCATTCCTTTCCAGGGGGAAAAACAAATTGATGGACTTCTAAATTGACCACAGGGGTCAGAGAGGTGTTACTCTCGTCCCCCAATCCCTGAGCAAACTCCGAACTTTATAAAAACCCCAAATCATAATAAACTTCCTCTTTCTCTCCTCACTTCTCAGCTTGAGGAGTGAGTGTGGTTCTTTCATGTCCTCTAGTGACAGTAGGGTACAGCTTTATGCAAACGTCTAAATGCAAAAAGGGACATCTGAAAACCTCACTTTTCAAAGAGCTACCGCCTCAAGATGTAAATTTAACAGTTACCTGTCAGAAAATAATTAAGAAGAACTACGTTTTTTATTATATGTTGGATATATGATGAGTTTTTGGGAATTCTCTGTAATCCACAACAAGGGGAGGGAGGGGAAGTAAATCACATTGCAGTCAGCTGATGCCATGACATTTCTTTCATTTAAGGTCAAAACCTCATTATTTCAATATAATGAAATCTGGAAATAGACATTGGTTTCGATTTGCCTCTAACCTAAAATTCCAATCAGAACATTAAATGAAGTCACAACTTAATAGTGGTTCCTCATAGAAATGCCAGGAAAACATGGATGACCAGGGCAGCAAATGCCATGCCTGATTTTTAAGATACATAGATAATATTTATTAGATTCTGGAGTGAGTTTGATGTATTCTGCTGAGTTCAACGCTGTTTCCTTATCAAAAATCTGTACCTTTATGTCCTGGGGTATAACTGCTATTCACAATCTGTATCTACTGTTCTTTTGAAGTCTTTATTGACAAAGAATATTTAAATAGGGGTTCAAGCAGCAACTTTTTTTTATTCCAAGACTGACTTCTTCAACCTCTGTATTAAATTAATTTACCAGTGCTAAGGGATGATTCCAGAAACCATCAGATACTCTAAACAGACCCCCAGAGATCCCACTCAGTCTTTGACTTTATCCTTATGACAAGGCTTCAGACAATCACTGTGATCTTGAGCTCCTTGGGAAGGAAAGGGACAGGAGAGCAAACAGAGCCAAAGAGACAGAGTTCACAAATCAAATTACCAGGTATTATAAGGCAGCAATGTAATTATAGATTATGGGGCTTCAAAACTCAATACTCATGTAATCTTCCCCATGCTCCTATAAAATATATTTAACATTAAAAAAAGCCAGGGAGGTCTCATACTGAGGTCTGCTGTCTTTAAATACCTATTGATGAGGATGACTGAGGCGTTTCAGTGGCTGTGTGGTGCCCAAGGGGATTATTTCTGCTCCCTGGCCAGACCCACATGGCTCCCTCTTGCTCTGTTATTCCTTCATATCTGGTCTAACCTGGGCAGCTTTATCCATTTTTGAGGGAAAATCCTGCACTCTTAAAGCTGCCCTTCCTCTCTGCCCCTTCTGTTAATCACACTTCTGTTACCTCTCCCAACCTCAAATCCTTCTCTATTCGAAGTTAACAGAAATACAAACCCCAATGTTTTAACTATTGAGTTGTGAGGAGTTTGGGATGCAGGTTTTTATTTTTAATGTATCTAGCAGTAGCTGAGTTTTCCAGATGGAAAGATGATGCTACAAAGCACAGCACATATTTGTCTTCATGAATTTCTGTTGTTATGTCTCTGGCTGAATATTCATTATGAATTGATCAGCATATTTTATTGCTATGTCTCACACAGATTGTTTCTGGCTCTTGCTGCCTATCAACATGTTGATTCACCAACTGGTAGGCCATTTAATTTATCAGCTGTTTTCAGGGCTAATATTTAGAGGGAAAAGAGCAGAAAAATAGCTAAAAAATAAAAATACAGAAAAAGAAAAGAAAGCCCTTATCAACTATTGTATTCAGTAGTGGCAAAGAAGTGCCTCAGTACCCAAGCTCAGCCTAATCAGCAGCCTGCAGTGTTGGTATTGCCACGTTAAAGCACAGCTTCAGCTGACCCAGGCAAAGGGGACTGTGCCAGCAGCTCCTATCTTCCTCCCCCAGACAGGCAGAGCAGGAATAGTGCTGATTTGTTTATAGCAAGTCTCTTAACTTCCTATCCAAAGTGTCCTGCACGACACTCGGAGCTGCTGCATGCCAGAACAGACGCCGGGGTAGAGTAGTGACCTCAGATCACTGAGGTTTCAGCTTTTCTGATGGCGCTTTCAAATGTAACTGTTTAGAAAAGTATGCCTCGAAGTCTGCTTTTGAAGCATTTAAAAAAACCCTGCCTCATTATTTTTACCCTGTTTTCTGAAAAGACAGAATAACACTAACCCGTGTATCACTGTGTGTTTCACACTTCAGTCAGCCCGTTGTCTGTGGCCCTTGAATATTTTCAGTGTCAGATTTATATATACACATCATAGATCACTTGATGTTTTGATACATATGCCTCCAATTCATGCTCATTAACGCTTCCAAACAGGTTCTCCACTCAGTCAAACCTTTTGCCATCAGGGGCCCCCCAAATGAGCCTTGAAAGGAAACCTGGTATTTCCACAAACTTGGAATTGACCTGCCCAGAACCACAGAGCAGATGCTCAAGGGTGAGTGTGGCAGACCAGTTGCTCCAGTGAAGCTGTTACAAGTCAGAGCTACAACGTTCCTTACAATCTTCACATTAATCTTTCCCAAATTAAAAGATATTCAGGAAAAAAAAAAAATTAGTTTAGCCCTGGGTCTAAGTGTTAAAATCTTACCTTTTGTCCTAAACTCTTAAGAAATGGTCTGGGGAGGTTTGGTCAAAGGTTGAACTCAATGATCTTGGAGGTATTTTCCAGCCTTAATGGTTCCATGGTGAAGGAGGGCCATACAGAATCATTACTGACACACATGGAGGGCAGACTGTTCTCATGTGCACAGAATACAGTGAAAAACCTCACAGCTGAGAGCTGCTCTGATGCTCTGACAGTGGCAGCTAAATGCCATCAGCTAAACCCTGTTTTACCTAGGGATTAATTAGTGAGGTATTTAACTCACACAAGAGGGCCTTTTCCAGCTTGGAGGAAGAGGGTACAGGCCTTGCATAAATGAAAATGTGATGTGACTTGTCATTTTAAAACCTAAAATTTAAGGACCATCTTTTTTTACTGAGTCACAATGAAATTTAGAGTTTCTTCCAATACAAATACCCTTCCAGGAAAAGCACATAGAACTGCTAGGGAGAAGATAAAGGCCAGTGTCAGTCATCCATTGATGAAGTTTGTGCAGTAGGATGTATAAATAAAATAATAAAGTTATGAGAACATGTCAATACACCTTTCTAACAACGCAGGGAATATTGAATGATAAATTAGAACAAATGGAGAGTCACTTCCATGAGAAAATGAGCAGCTCCTTATTTAAGCTTTACTAGATCCCTGTTCTCATGCACCACAGCCCATCAAATACATCCTTTAAGGTGGGTAATTGGCAATTCTGAAAACTGTCAATGCTCCAGACCAAACCCACCCCAAGCCCTTGGATTAGATTTCCAGGCAAATTACTTTAATGACCCTTTAAATACCATATGTTTTCACTCTTGGTGGCAATAATTTGAAATTTTGTTTAATTTGTTTCAGCTTAGGTTCATGTTTCATGTGAAAACTCAGCTGCTTTGCTGAAACATTTGTATATAATATGATTTATAGAACAACAACTTAAGTTTTTTTAAAATAAATGTTATGATTTGACATTTTAGGAGTGAGCAGCGCTTAAAAGTGAGAGCAGTAGAAGGTTATGCCCAATGTCCTAAAATTGCTTGCATGTCCTGCATATAATTCAGGTCTAAGAATTGATTGCTATAGCAAACCATGAAAATCCAATATTTAATTTACTCACAAAGAATAAGTCATAAAAGCTGATGCATTCTGCAAGGACATGTGTCTGTTGTTACACTCACAGACAAATCAACATTTTTTGTATGGAAATACGAAAAAGATTTCACCATCAGGATAGTCAATGAAATCCTCAAAATATCTGATGGTTTGGTTCTTAAACATTTCACTGCTCCAAGCTCTTTTCATATAGAATTTTGTTCACATTAGACTGACAAGGGCAGTGGCAAGGGGATGGACTCTGATCCTTTCATCAGCGGTGCTCAGTTGTATAAAAATATACAGAGAAACTTGAACATTAAAAGGAAATTCAGTGATTTTCCTCAAATGATTCTTGCAAATACTTTCCAGATGTACTTCTCTGCACTAAAATTTACATAACAGTATTAAATAATAATAACAAATAGTGTCTCTGCAGGTAAAATACAGGTACATCATACATGATGTGACATGACATTTTGTACACACTCCATTTGCTCTGGAGGAGAAAATACAGAATCACTACCAAGAACCCTGATTTGTACCTCATAAATTCTAAGCAATGTGTTCACCAGAGAGCAGAAGATATGAATACCTGGAGTTAACTCAATTAGACATATGACAAACATTCAATAGTGTTGTGGAAAACAAGTTTTGACTGCTTTATTAATATTTTTCACTGGCAGAAACTTTCAAAATGCCAGCTGCAAAAGTTACATTTTACTAATGCTTCCATTATGCATCTGAAAATAAAATAAACTGTGCACGGCAACATCTCAAAACTGAATTAAGCAAATCACATCATTCTGAGAACATAATTTCTGGAGAGCTGAGATGCTTCTCAGATAAGCAGACATAAAAATTTAATACCTTCCAGCACTTGATTCTGCGCAGAAGAAATTTCAGGATCTGCTGTAACTAAACATGGACTACATTTGTAATAATACAACCACTACACCATCACTTTAAATGTCACTGTTGTTATTCAGCATGATTTCCTCTGTATGATGGCTCAAGTCAATTATAATGACAGATAGCATCCTACTGGCTTATCTGATTACCTCTGACCTTTTAACAGCTGCAGAAAGCCAAAACAGCCTGAAAGAAGAACTCATGCATATGTGACACAAAACTGGAATTTCGTATCTGAGCCATAGTCAAGAACTCAATGAATGTCAGCAGATTTCTGACAAAGCTTATAGCAAATAATTCCTTGGATGATTTGGCACCACGAGAGCTTGTCATTTATTATGGCTGAGTACTGACAGGGGACATAAACTTGATTAATTTTATATCAATACCTGATATGAAAGTCATTACAACATACAGTTCATTTTAAAAATTTGGAATCCACTACCTGAAGTAACCATTCATTTTGAGTATTATTTCTTTTATCAGAAGCTTGGTTAGATGATTTAAGGCTGGGCTTCACAGGGAAACAAAAATCAATATCAAGTGCAATTGTGTATATTCAAAAAAAGTGCTTTGTTTTCGAACAACAGATTACCAACCAACTACTCAGAGAAGTCTCTCACCACTCACATGTCCTTTCTTATTCCTCAGATTGACTAATCTCCCCATGATTAGTCAAATGTGACTCTGATAACTAATCAAAAGCTTATCTTTGTGTTGCTAAAAAGCCCAGAAACACCCAACCCATTCCTCATGCTATTCTGAAAAAGCCATCCAAAATGTAGATGCACATGCTTCTCATAATAAGCTGATATTAATTTCAATTGCCTTCAATTTTCATGCATTTTTCAAACTGATAATATTGGTTTAAAACAGTTTTAAATTCTCTGTATGAAAGAAACCACCAGAACAGAATAGTAGAATAGAAATTTGGCAGTTCCACAACTGAGATGAAATCTCAGCTGTCCTTGGGAAAACACCACAACCACCACTATCTTTACCTGGAGCACATTTCTACGCTAAGAAATCAGTGGTACCATGAGTTATCTCTATTGGGAGTCAGCTGAGGGAACGAATGGTACAAAGTAGCTCAAGGTTACATTTACTGACAAATGACATTTAAAGAAGAAAACTAAAAATACCAGAATTGGTTGACTTCTAAAACTTATGAACAACTATATTTGTAGTATCTGGCTAACTAAGAATAAAAAGGAGAAAAGTAAAATATCTACAGAGTTTTTTGTCCTGCCTGTTGTCCTCTAAAAACTAATTATGCCAGTTCATGCTTCAAAAGGAAAGCTGTTGTTTCTTGGTTGCTTGCTTTAATTTACAAGCCTTTCTTTGGGACCTCATTTTTAAAAAAGGGTCTGCCCAGGTACTCCTAAAGGTCCCATCACACCTTCACATCATTTTCTCACCCCCTTTTTTGCATCAGTTGCACATTTCTTGGGGCTTTGGCAACCTCAGTGCTTGATCAGTCCTTGATCCTGAGGACTCTGCCCTGGTCTGCAAAGTTCTCACAGCAAAAATAGGGACACCTGATTCAATGGAATGGGGACCTTCCCTCCAATGAGTTTCAGAAAAATAAATATTGAAGAGATGAAAGAATGCAATTAGGATAGTAATACATCTCAAACAATGTTAATAACCTTTAGAAGCAGAGAGAATACCCAGTTTATTCAGCTATCATAAAACAAATATTAAACATACTCTGGGAAAAAAAAGAAAAGATATGTAATTTCTGCTCAGAAAAGTAATTAAAAAGTGAACAGAATGGCTTGGCAGCTGCACAGTGATCCCCTCCAATATCTCAAACAGCCCGTACTGGTGCAAGATGCTCTACTCAGCATCACTAGATAAGAACATTGCAGCAATCAATGGAATCTGTCCAATTTACTTAAGGTCTTTCACCTACAGAGCAGAAATGATACAAGTTTCAAGAGAAAATTTGAAATATTCACATATTACACCTAAAAACTGAGGGGGTTGTGCCAGAATGCATTATCATGTTCCTTCAAGAAGGAAAACAAGAATTTACTGATTGTGAGGCCCAATGCAGTCAATACATGTCTGCAAGGGTTCAGCAGTCTCCTCTCTGAAATATGCTACAGGAAGGGACTGCTGTGTGTAAAGCTCTGTATAGATACCATAACGTCTATTACAAGAGAAAAGTCAATTAATGGGCAATCCAAACCTTGCTCTGGAGCTTATCTGCACACAGAATAAAGTCACTAGCAGTAAGAGTATGCTATTTCCTCCAACAGTGGAGAAAATGAGGATGGTTTAATCAATACTATGACAATTTAAGTTTTGCTACCCTACTAGTCAACTCAGTAAACATTTATTGTGCGGGAAGGGAATGTATTGGAAACAGGATAGTCAGAGGAGAAAAGACGAGTTAGTGGCTTCCTAGGAAGCCAATCCTATTACATATTCCAAGAGATACTTTACAAAAGAAATGCTCCTTGAAAGCTGGCCGGCATATATCCTAAATAGCAGAATCTTCAGGTTTATGCTTTCCTTAGAGTTTTTATTTAAACCCCTCAAGTTTTCAGGGTGAAAGAGCCTGTCCAGCTTCACTCTGTGTGTGCTAAACATCTCTCCAGACAAGTGCAGAAGCCCTGGTGTTTTATAAAGGAGGAAGATGGAGACAGGAAAGGCCACAGTGGCATCAGGGTGCAGCTTATGCTTTGTGCAGGTGAAGCCTATGAGGTGCTCTCACTGATGCCTTTTTCGGCTACCTAAAAACAGAGGCCAGACAGAATGAAGGGAATATAAAGCAGTTATATTTATTGGAGGGCCTTCAGGTACATTTCAGGCAGACAATTCCCCCCCAGGGCCTACACTCAATAATGGACCATGGTCACGGGTTTTCACACTTTTATAAGTTTGGTCCCTTTGCATATTGGGGGTTAATTTTCTTATTACAGCTTCAGGTAATGAAGTCATTTACCCCCAGTTTTCCCCTCACCAACTCACTTTTGTTTCCATCTCTCAGGGCCTGAGGCAGTGAGGTGTCTTTGATCCCTAGGCCTCAGGGGAATTGTTGTGTCTGACCAACATGGGGAAGCAGCAGCTCACTCTCTATATGGAGTTTAGAGCTATGCACTAAAGAATTTCAGGATTACAAATATATGAAAGATATAAAAGCTGAAATCCTAAGACATCATCATCACAACAAACACCACAGAGAGAAATGTTTATTTTTGCTGTGGTCATGCACTTTGTACATGTCCAGTCCACCCCTGTGTGCTTCCGCTACACAATTTAGAAGCCAAGTTTGTGCCTTGAATAATGTCTGTGAAAAATTTGAGAACCACCTATTTTTTGAGGACAGCTGAAACAAGGAGCAGAGCATATAAGGCTTGAGCTGCAATGCTGAGGCCTGCCAGCTTCATTTTCACTCCTCATACTGAGGTGTGCAAAACAGGGGGAAGAGCTTAACACTGCATCTACAGTGGAGAACAGAAAATGGGCCCCAAAGTGCCTAAACCAACCTCATCTTCCTTTTAATAATCTCCCTAAGCTTCCATGGAAAATACCTTCCTTTGTTTTTAAACCAGAAACTACAAGCCAATTAATGCTTTGTGAAAAAAAAAAATTGTTGTTAAGGTTGTTTTTCAAACTCAAATGGTGATACTTTACAGTAAATGGACTTTATTTGATGCTCAATTAAATTTTAATTGCTTGGTGACACTATTCATAATCATCAAACTAGCTAATGTTTATTAATTGCCATTTCTGATAGAGTATAGCACCTCAGATTTCCATGTGAATTTGGGAAGACAAAAATAAATTTGATACAGTTGCCAGCTGAACAATCACATTAAACACAGCTCTCACTTAATGCTCAGGTGGCTTTAAGATATTTGAAACTTTAAAACAAATAAAGTACAGGTAATAAATAAACTGTAGATATTAGGGCAAAAAACACCTCTCAGACCTTGAAATCACTGAGACAGCACCAGAAAATAGATTGGAAGTCACTTCACTGGAAACACTATAAATCATCAGGAAATTACTACCTCATAACAACTTCTCAATATCAGATATTTTAAACACCACCATCCTAATTTAACGAAGTTATTCTCTGACAGCCACACAGTTTAACACTCACCTCACTATCAGCAGGCTTTCCTCATATATTTCTCCCATGGCAAACCCAAATCCTCCTAAGGAACTTCTTCCTTTTCTGCCCTTTGGGCTTTAGGCTTTCCGAGAAGCTGCTTCTAATTGGAAGTTTGATGCTAACTGGGGGAAGTAATTAAGCCCTTCATCATTCCCCACTGACCTGCTGCCTTATAGGTCATGCATTTCCCACTATGAAAATCAGGTGCTGGTAGAAAACCAGAATAAAGTGAATAATCATTTGAAACATGGATTTAATGTGTGGCTATAATCAACATGGAAAATTCAAGTTACTGTCACATCAACCAGATTTTTAACTGTAGGCAGCATGCGTGGACTGATTTTTTTATTCAGTTTTTCATTCTGTTTGGGGGGACCTGAGGTGATGACCATCCTGTCTTCTACTGTGAGAGCTGCACAGAAAGCTAATTGTGGCTTTGAGCAACTCAGTTCCTTTAGGAGCATACACATTTATCATGGATAGGTGTGAGAGTAGGTCATGAATTGCTCTGGAGAGAGAGGAAAGTCTTTTTCTATCATCAGTTTTCCAGGTTTACACAAATTTCAGCTGCTCTCTTCATTCCAATGCATGCTTTTTATGTATTGGAACCATTTAACCATAAAACACCCCAAAACCAAAAGACCCAAAAAGTGCCCCCCAACAAACAAACAAACAGAAACAAACAAACCCCCAAACAAACAAACAAACAAATCCCCCAAAACCAACGAAATAAAAAACAGTTATGGGGTTTTTTTACTCCTATGTCACCACCCAGAGAGTCCTTGTAGAGATCACTGTGTTGTCTTCAGTGACCGAAATCCTCACATTGATTTTGGGTATCCCAAAAGGTGAGCTCTGCTGAATTCTCTGGCATTCACCTCACACAGGGGTTTCCAGATGCACATCAGCAGGATTTGGACAACAGAGAGGAAGGTAGGAGTGAGATGATTTAAAGGAATTTATTTGGCAGTTGAAGGGGAAAAGTTCCCTTCTCTTCCCAACAGCACAAACATTCTTTAAGGCATAAACCATTTCCATGATGGTATTTTCATCTTTATGGTGGTACTTTAGGAGCATAATGGTTCATTTCCTGGTGGAATGCTTTGCTGTGTCTTCTTGTGAGCCATGTTTCCTCTGGTCCTTCCAATAATTCAAATAATCTACCAAGAGCAACCTTTCTTAATGTTAATTATTCGCTGGCTGCCAAAAGGCAAAATTAAATTTTATGCAATTTTTAATGTAATAAATCCATTATTTGATGAAATTCACATCTATCCCAGAAAATAATTTTCAAACTTCTCCAGAATTCATTTGGCAAGGTTTACTTTAGAGATTTTACTTTACTTTTCTCCTCTCTAGTACATATATTGTGAACACTTAATTTTGCACACTTGAGTAGTCTCACATTTACCAAGTATACTTCCATGGACTTTATTTATACTGTCAGATAAATGGCTCTCAACATGAAATTATCATCTAAATTCTCATTCAGAGATGTGGTAATTTTATTTTTTAACATGTTTTCATTCTCTAAGAACTGCTTCTTTAGTAGTTAAAAGTGCTTTAAACTCTCCTTATTATTTTGCAATCTTTTATACAGCATTTAAGATATCAAAAATTTTCCCTTAGGCTCAGCATGTTGATCAGAAGACTGAACCCTGTGTTGGATCAGGAATTAGAGAAACACCATCCTCTTAGATATGCTCTGAAAGGTGCCCTGGACAGAAGTGCTGGGGAAGCCACAGGGCTGAATAACCTCCTGTGCTGTCTGGATTTATCTTAAGGAATTGTTGCATTACCTTGATTAAAACACACGAGTTGCAAAGGGAATGGAAACGGCTGAGTCCTCATTTTCAGTGAGTTCACTGGGAGTTGCCTCCCTGCCCCTGGAGTGCATTAATACCTCAGATATTTTGATAGCTGAGATAGTGCCACACAAACCCAGCACGTACCACAGTCCCCAGCTATATTTAATTAGGATGGCAAGTGTATATATATATATTTATATATATTTCTTTTTTCATTCTGTTAATACATTATGATTGAATACTTGTCAACCCACAGCACATTTCCAAAAGTGGCTGAAGGTTATTGTTGTAACAGAAGAGCAAGTTATATGATAGTCTTCCACAGGGCTTGTTAACATTATCAGAATTACTGGTGAACAGGAAAAGTTATCCCTTGGGTACAGGATAAAGAGTGTAAAATGCTATTACCTTCCTTCTAGTAGGTCTTTCAATAAAGGTCTTTTTAAATAAAGTCAAGAAAATGACATAGCTCTTTTCAGTTTTCCTGTGAAGTAATTACAGCTGTAGATCCTTGACTTTTGTGTAATTTCAAATGAAAATTAACCAGTGTTAAATATCGATTGCTTTTCTCTATCATTAGGCTTAATGAACTAAGCATTAATACTGTCAAAATGGCATCTGGTTACGTGAAAAGATGTTGTAAGGATGTGTCAGCAGTTATTCCAAGGGCTATTTTACACACAATTTATGAAAAATATAAATATACCGGATTGTTTTCAAACCCAGAAGTTTTCTGTAATGCCTTGGTATGAAATAATAGCTTGCTCTTTTCAAAATGAGCAGCTGAGTCTGGAGGTGGCACTGTTTCCCTTCAGGAGAAAAGTCAATCCCACGATGAAATCAAGTCCAACACACCCTGGTGCAACTAGTGAATTTATGCAAGGGACACAGCTCTTAAGGAACATAATTAAACTAAACATATGCCTGATATACACTCTAAATCCTCTGATATAGTCCTCTATAAAGTGTGGGATATGCCATCCCATTTCTGTTTGGGCTGCAAGTAATTTAGGAATTTGAGGATCAAGACTCTTTAGCTGATTTGCTTAGATTAAAATTTAATGAATTAATGAATCTAATAACCTTAATTGGCAAAAATTAGTTTAAAAGACACAAGAGAGCATAGAATTCTGCAAACAGGACTTGCTAACCCCCTCCAAAGGGTTCCTGCAGGTAGCTTCATTTAGGGTATGCCTTAAAATTATAATTCCTTATAATTTCTGTTGTCTTGGCACATCATTCCAACCTGCATCCATCCTTACCTCAGGAACAGTGATGCAATCACATTTTGAAGATAGACAAGGCAATTTCTCCACCTTCAGGCAATAGACAATTTAAATCCCAGGGTATTCCATCTTCAATCCTGCTCTCTGGCAAGCCCTCAAAACAAACAATCATTTCTCTGTATAAATATAAATATTTTTATTTTGATATTTCCTCTTGGATATTCTCAATTCCTTTCTCAAAGTGTTTATAGCTAGTTTGCATGAAAGAAAGAAGGTTTCTGTCTGTCAGAATAAGGATTGACTATGGATTTGTGTAAATGAAGCACTTCAGATTTCAGGTGGAAATTTAAAAAATGTCTTGTCAAAGTACCCGGAAAGGAAACCATGTTCTTGATGTCACAAGAGCATCACTCAGCAAATGCAAAATTAGATAAATAGAGCCAGCAATGGCAGAAGAAAAGGAGTGTCAACCTCAGGGGAAATTAAAGGAGACGTGCCACTCTCTGGCTGCACATACCCTCATTAAAGGCACTGAGAAATGTGTTTGAGGACAGATCCCAGCCTTCTGCTTTTTCAATGTCTGTCTCTTGACTGCTGTTTGTTCTCTTTGTTCTCTATTGCCCATAATATCTCTCCACCCCAATAAATACAATTAATAACCTTCTTGCTCACTAGTCTTTGGAACTTCCAATGTTTCATCGCAATTCACTTCTTATGACTTGCTAACAAAAATAGATTTGAGTAAAACATCACTGGGGCCCTCTAGAGGCCTCAGTGACAAGAATCCTCCAGTTGACAATGCTTTGAGGCCATTCCCTCCTTGGTTCCATTCCTGGATTGGGGATTCTGCTTCAATAGCTGCTGTGGAGAAGGTTCCACCCTCCACATTCCACTTCCCTGGGTGTGTGAGCAGCCATCAGAGGACAGGAGGGCAGATTGACAAAGGCAGGATGTCAGGAATCCTCACTCTCCCTGTTGAAGGACACAGAGAGTGGCTGAAGGGGCAAGGAAAGAGAGAGAGACAAGTCTGAGCCACTCCAGCAAGGACCTGCTGTTAGATCATTTCCATTTTGTTACAGTTCCACGATATGATATTTTTTGCAATTAGAAAGCCTGCCAAAGACCTTTCCCCAAATCTGGCATGCCAGGCTGAGAGATCCTTGTGTGGTCCTTGGGGGGCTAAACCCACATCTGCAAGATGTGGGTTAAAATAAAGATTATTTTGTCTACACAAACATAACAGGTGAATATTTTGTAGAGCTACAATTAGAAGTCTGTGCAAGTAAATCAGATTCAGATTGAAAAAAAGGAAAGTAAAAGCGTTCCAATGCTTGCTTCCATCAAGTAGAAAAGGACTCCAACTTTCTTAACAGGTGTTTTAGTTGTGTTTCCTGATGCAGTTTATTGAATGTATTCTGAGAGCTTTAAATTGAGATTTATTTGTCCTTTTGCTAATCATGAATCAACCTTCTTTTAGATCAATTAACTAAATCACTCTGGAGGCAGCTCAATGCATTCTTTATGGATGAAAACCTTTGTTGTCTATTGCCCATAATATCTCTCCACCCCAATAAATACAATTAATAACCTTCTTGCTCACTAGTGTTTGGAACTTCCAATGTTTCATCGCAATTCATTTCTTATGACTTGCTAACAAAAATAGATTTGAGTAAAACATCAATATTAATACGTGCTTACGTTCTCCCTTCTGTTCTTTCAAAAGTACTTAGTTTTCAGAAAGAAGTTTATAATGGTATTACTCATGTCACTATAAAACCTCAATGATTTTTTCAAAAACTTACAAGTAAAAATATATGACTATCACAATGCATACTAGTGGTTTTTTTTTTTTCCACATAGCATACATAAACCCAAAATAAATTTAAAGTTTCCGCTGTGAAATTCCCAACTAGAAAACTCAATTTAATTACAGTATTTATTAGCACAGGAAAGTACCTGCTCCTAATTTCTTCTGCAGTTTCAGCAAGACAGGGCCCTTGATGTATTACATTTCCTGTAATAGTACTTATATTCTTCCTTTTGTTAAAAATCATCCTGAGATGATAATTATTCTAGCCGAGGGCCAGGGATTCAATAACAGCTGAGACAAACCCTGGCCTGCCAAGAACCGGGCTGCTTTGCTCAGAGAGCGTTTGAGTCAATTCACATTTAATGAAAGAGGCCAGAGGCCCTCTGGTCACCTCAGAATGGGATCCAGCAGCCCCACGTTGGCCTGGAGTTGTGTCAGGAGAGCTCTAGGATAGCAAAATTTTAGCATTTTAGCAAAATGTTCTTTCCCCAGAGGGTGCTGGGACACTGACCAGGCTCCCCAGGGAATGGGCACAGCCTCAAGGCTGCCAGAGCTCCAGGAGAGTTTGGACAATGCTCCCAGGGATACACAGGGTGGGATTGTTGGGGTGTCTGTGCAGGGCCAGTAGCAGGCCTGGGTGATCCTCATGGGTCCTGTCCAGTTCAGCACCTTCTGTGATTCTGTGATTTTGTGACTCTGTGATTCTTTGCCCTGTTTTTGAGGCCTGGTTTGTGGCACATCAGATGTGAGGTCGCTGATGGCTGAAGGTCCCAGGGCAGTTCCTCAACTGAGACCCCCACACAGGAAACCCCCGATCCTCTGGCACCTCCAGCAGAATTTGGGCAGCAGGTGTCAGCTCTGCTAGGAGCACAGACAAGATCTGATGCTGATGGAAGATGGTTTTGGGTCTGGGAGTCATGTTTTGGCAGAGTGGGGTCTGCAGGCTCCCCTGAGGAGAGGCCAGGGGATGCCCAGTGCTGGACACAGTTCCAGACAGTTCCATCCTGCCCTGTAATGGCCCCTCCACAGTCAGGGCGCAGCTGCAGCTGGGAAAACTCTGGGAAAATGATTTTGAGGGAGGATGAAACAGTGCCTGACAGAGAGGTGTGAGGGGAAGAACGTGTGAAACGGCCCTGGGGACAGCAGAGACAGGGGAGAAGGAGGAGAAGAAGGTTCTCCATGCCTGGAGCAGAGAGATTTTTCTGTATCCCATGGAGGGAGTGTGAAGAAGCAGATACTTCACTGCACCCATCACAGGGACTTTGTGGTGGTTACTGCTGAGTGATCGCCTCATGTTTTCTTTGACTACAAAGCTACTTCATGGTGTTTCCTTCTGTGCTGTGGAGGAGAGGAAGTGTGGGACCAGCTGGGTGCATGTCTATCCAAGGGCAGGCCAAGGCCAACCCACCAGAAAGGAGAACCCACAGATTCACTTTTTCCATGAAAGTGGAAACCATTTCACATTCCTTGAAGGGAGGATTAGGAGGATAAGAGAATACCTGGACTGCATGGCACAAAAGACTCTCTGCTGTGAGGTGGCCCAGGCCTGCTGGCTGGTGTGGCTTCCCCCAAAAGGGGATGGTGGAGCATCTCTCCCCATTCACGTGCCTTGTTCACCTCCCCAAAAACTCTTCACTCACCTGGCCATCAAGAGACAGCACACACGTGTGGGAAACCCTCTGTGGGCCAAGGACAGCCATCCCATTTAGATTTGTCCTATAAATCTCGTTGCAGTGGAATGGGCTGACTGAAGAAGGCTCGGTGACAGCCAGCAAAATCCAATTTGTGTCATTCCTGCTAAAATGCCGTGCCAGTGTGGCTTGGCCTGTCAGCTGCTGCAGGTAAAACATGAGAAAATGAATGTATATCCAGTGCAGGATGAAACACAAAACTGCCCTCAAATATTGCTGATATTATTTTGCCAGGCTAAGTGTTCATATTCACTACTCCACATCCTCATCACTGCCCAAATTCTTTCCTCATCTGAAGTCAAATGCTTGCATTATGATCCTTACTAAGACTGCACTGAAAACTGAAGTGAATGTGGACGGTTGTTTTATTGCCTTTTTTATTTTTTAGAAATAAAATTAATGTTTCTGTTGGAAATAACCACAATGAAGGCTCAACAATAATTTTTTTTAAAAAACAAGCTTTCAGGTCAGAAGAAGTTATGATTCTAATTCTCCATTCCACTGTGAATGAGGATAGAAGGTAATATATTTGTTGCACAAAATTTTATGGGATTTCTAGTGTTCCTACAGCATTCAAAATTTATTCATAAAAGTAGATATACAATACATTGTATTTCTTATAACAAAACAAAGTGCTAAAAATATCAGCACACATTAAGCTGTAAAACTCAGAAATTAGTAAGGTTCAATGCAAAATTGACATATATTTCTGGGAAGAAGAGAATACAAAACTGTGATCAAACTGCTTGTTAAAATCTGAATTGACAAGTAAAGTGAGAGTTTTCTATAATAATGATAATAATAATAGTAATAAGAGTAATAATAATAATAGAACTGTTGGAAAACCAGCCCAACTACAGACCTCTCCATGGCTGTAATGAGACATCTGTATGAATAAGGAATTTTACTGTTTTTGAGATACTCTTTGTCATCTTCCTTTCCAAAAGCTATAGGGCTCTGGGGACTATTAACTTTTCCAGTTAATTAACCTAATTCATCATGCAATTTTAATGTCAAATGTTACACTATTCTTAACTCCCATTTCAAAGATTCATCCAGGAATATATTAATTTTCTCATTTAACTTGTGTATTTTATGGTTTTACTATTTCTAGGTATTCTTGGGATTATTTTTTCCTACGAACTGTAAGAAATATTGAACACCAGAGATCAATTTACTGATTCCCATAGGAACCAAGACATTTTTATATATTTATGCACTGGTCAATGCCTGAGGTTGTATTTAATGTTGGTCTTCATCGTCTTGTATACAGAATTCAACCCAACATCGACAAAATATTTTATCCAACTCTTCTTTTTTTTAAAATCAATAATGACAAAATCAGTCCATTTAAGGTGAGTAGCCTAATTTGACATAAATTCTTAATCAAATACTAAAATCAAAATAAATAGGATTAAATTTTCAATTTGAATTCCTCTATTTGTATCAATGGCTTTCCTTGAAAACGCATTATGCCTATTTATTTAAAGTTTCAAAACTTGATGTGAAACTGTCTGAGACCAATTTTTTTTGGTGGTTTTGTTGTCATTAAGGGTATAATCTCAACCTGACTGCGCCGTGCATTGCTTAGATGAATAGTGATGAAAGAACCACTGGAAAACAAAACGTGCATCTCCTGCTTCATCTGCTCTGCACAAGTGCCACGGAGAGAAATATCAAAGGTAACACGGGCTGGGTTTCAAAGAGATCACGCGAGCGGAAAGTTCACTGGTGTTCTGTAAACTTCCAGCGTGGCTCTGGGGCACCACTGCAGCACCAAGATAAAAGCAGAGATGATTATCTGTTCCTCTCAAAGAACACCCTACCTGCGAGATGTCAGGAGGGTTTGGACCCTGATCAGTGTTTTGCAGATTAGATGTTTATCTATGGTAGATAAGATATTTTTTGTTTAAATTAAATTTTCTTCTTCTGTTTCTAATGTGGAATTTCTTTGTAACTCTCTTGTTATTTACACCCTTGATACAATTTGTAATGTATTTGCATTCAGTTAATTTGTTTTTCTGAAAATCTCCAGGATCTAGTTATTTATTCACTTCTCTTATCAAAAGCGCTCATGTTCCAAATATTAATTTCTTCTCCTTACATCTGTACTTTCCCTTCTTAAAAAATATCAATGAACTACAAAACAGGGATCTCTGGGCAGGTATTTCACTGAATAGATTGGACAGTAGTCAAAAGCATGAATCATTTGTGATTAAAACCAATTTCCAAGTTCCTATGGTGATGCAGTGGTATCAAATACTGTGACAGCCCATGTCCAGTCCTACGAGAGCTTTCCAGGCTATAAACTTCAGCATGATAAAAGTGTTCCCAGACTCAAGGAGAATTTTCTTCCTCTCTGAAGACTTATCTCCTGGTTAGGCAGGCTTGTGATACTTGTCTGCTGGAAGATTTTCCCTTTTATCTACTTCTAATTGGCTGCTTCCTGTGGAACAGGAGCAGCAGGGAGCTCCCACAGGGAGCCAAGGTGGGCAGTGCTGGCTGACTGGCTGCTGATGGATCCGACAGAGAGCCTACACCACCTTTCCCAGAATTTTCAATGCTGAGAGGAGGTGGTTCCTTTTGCAGGAAAATAATTCTGGAAGGAGAGAAGCAGAGTTTAATCGTCCTTTTATCTGCAAAACTCATAATTGTTTAGAGGAAGTTTTCTCCTGTCCGTGACAAACCCCTCGAGTTTGGCGCTGTCACTTAAATTGTACTGAAAGCTGCACATAAAGCTGTTTACAGGGATTTTTTTAATTCAAATCATTATGACCTAATGATCAAGCCATTACAGCAAAGTGCTAAAAGCAGAAACATACCAGCAGTAAATATAGCTTGCATCTATGCCAGATTTGGTTATCTCCTGCACTCTGTGTTATTGCTACAGTGAGCAATAATGTGAATCATCTGATTAGAGTCACTAACAAAATTCTCAACATCAAAACTGATGAAGTCAGTGAAAGCTCTGCCAGAATTTTACCTACTGTATTCAGCACAACGTATTTGCATTTTTATGCAGTGCAGGATGCAATTGCCGCTTTTTAACCATATGCTTTTAAAAATCAAGCAAGCACATTTTTAGCAAAATGCATTTGGATTTACAGATGTTCCAGACTGAGCCTCTGCTCTACTCAGGAAATACTCTTCCTGTTATTATTGCATAAAGCAATATAAAAATTTGAACAACAGTTGTATACCTTGAGCTGCAGTGACTGGATTCAGTGTTTATAGGTTAAAGCTCCATTAGGGAACCAAAGCACAGAAAAATTAGAAGGAGCTTTTTATTTTTATTTGTACTTGCGTTTTTATTTCTGTATTTTACAATTAAATTCCTTGTTCAACCACATCCACAATATTACAAAGCATCAGGTATCTGTGGTTTTATTGTCAGTCACCCACTGTTTTCCTGCTTGTGGAAGTCTCTTGGCTCTGACACTGGTAAATACCACAGAATAAACTGTTTCTATATTTAAATCTATAAGCACTACATGGTTAGCAATAACTGTTACAAGTATTGATTTTATCTTTCTCAGTTCAGGATAGTAATTCCATTTTCTGATTGCAACTTTGCTCAAACATTAAATTAGAAGATGTAGAAAAGCAACCCATTGTTGAAAAGTAATTTGGTGTGGTTTGGGTCTGTTCTTGTTTTTTTTCATTTGAAAACTTGCTTAGTGCTTGTAAATCAGCAACCACATTGAAAAGCAGCACACACCTGTGGTGGGAACAAAACCAAGTGATTAAGAATAAACTACTCTAATGTCAGCTCAGTAAACGAATTGAAATTGGAAAATACATAGCAAAAGTTAAAAGCAAATATATAAAAAAATCTAGTTTCAATTTATTGCACAGCCCACATGACAACATTAGTGAATCCTAGGCTGCAATTTTCAGGAGTACCTATGTTTGCACATCCTGTTTCCTCAGTGCCCCACCTGTCTCAGCCTCAACCCCAGCAACTGCTTCACAGTTGGATATTAAAGATAAAGAAAAATTTCTCTGTGCCCTGGGTGACCCAAATATCATCATGGCCTCATACTTGAGCTGCAATAAGGAGAGCCAACCCCACATTTATCAGTGGTCCTCTTCTTGGAGGAAACAGGAGCCTTTCAAGCCCAGCTCTGCTCTGAGATGTCACTGAATTTTGCTTTCAGCTGCTTTTACACCCTTTGTAAATAACTTACAAGGCATTTCTTAGCCTTGAAATCCTAAACTGGAACCACAGAATTGAGCAGGATTGTCTTCTAGTAAAAAATGTCAAAGTCATGTATTCACAGCAATGCTATTTGGTTTTAGGCATGGGTGCAAACATACCCTGAGGCAATTTTGTTGATAAAATTATAGATTATTCTTTAGTTTAACAACAGTGGAATCAGTACTTGTGATTTTTTTAGTATATGTATCCTCTGTACATACAATTTAGTCAGTTCAAAAGTACTGACAGAACTTCCAAAATGATTTTTATGTGGTGCAATGATCAGTTCTTCCATCAGACACCTCCGCAACTGGATAAAACTGCAATTACACAATTACACAAAATATTACTCCTTCAGGAGCAAAATTGATATTTTAAAAAGTCTGTAGCAGAATTAGCAGCTCTTGAAAGTGAAGGAATAGAAAAACAAAATTTCCATCTTTGTCACGAGCACAGTCTGTGACTATAGGCTTCTAAAATTATTTACCATAATTATATGTCAGAAGAAAATGGAATAAAAGATGTTCTAAAAGTGCAGCTCCTGGAACCAACAGACAGAAGAGTTGTGCAATAGAGACCTAACAAGACATAAGCAAATATCTCCAGCTAATGGTGAAGTATTATAGATATGGAAATATTTGTAGTAATCAGAAAGCATTTTTCTAATCCTAACATGAAGATAATATTTCTAGTTTAAGTACCATAGACCACAATTATATGTGCCCTTAAATGACAATACGCAATCTAAAAGCTTATTACCCTACAGCAGTGGTGTCTTTAATTTTAATAAAAATAGAACTGTGACATGCCTGACCTTATAAATAATATTGATGTAATAATTTTAAATATTATTTGAATGTCATAGTGATAATAGCAGCCTAACTGGACCCATAATTAATACAAACTATGGAATTCTGCTATTCTACTCAGTGTCTGGAATAACACCAGCAGAAAGAGTAAGTGAAATGTCCTCTTTGACCCTATCTCTACACCAGAGTATGACAAATTAAAGACATAAAATGTTTAAATGACATATAGGGTACACACAGTCTTTCTCCAAAAATAACAGGAGAAAAATTAACTTTTCTGCATTGTGGATCCAGAACTATTCACTGTGGTATGTTAAGGAATTGACATGTGCTCCCATTGACTTTAGGAGTACAGGATCTGTATTTCAGCCAAGTAATTTATAACTCTTTTTATTAATAATGACAACAGAGAGTATATCAGCTCCACTGCAATAAGAATCACTGGTTGTTCACAGAAACTCAGTGCTTATAAAACCTCTGACAGAAATCCACTTATTCTGCTCACTGCTGCCTTGTGCCTGCTCTTTTCTCTCATTAACCATTCTCCTTTCTATGCTTCACACATGATTTCCTCTTTCAGGGTCTCTTCTTATTTGAATACAAAAATCATATATATAAAAAACCCCTAAAATATCCACTCCATCAAAATCTCTAAAGGCAAATCTCATATGCTGGGGGGTTCAGTAAGGTGAAAAAAAGAGGTTTTCTCAAGTTTGTATGCACTGCTCATTAATGAGGTCCTAGAACATCCCCATTTGTAATAACCACTCGTTCTGCCAACAAAAAAGGCCACAAGCTGCCTGGAAGTGTTCATGGAACACCATGCTGGCTTTTATATTCACTGTCAAACCCAGATAACAAACAGAATGAAAATAGAAGCAAATATAACATTTATGAGAAATAAAAAGGTAAAGGGACTCTGCATTATGCAACATAAAGGATCTAAAGAGCTGTAGCCTGCCACATACACAGAATTTTAAAGGCAGTGGAAGAGTAGCAGCAATGAAAGATAATAAATTGGGAAAAGGTATCTAACTTTCATTTCATTCTAACACTTTCATTAGTGTTAGATACACATTTGTTTGACAAGGGAGTAGGCTGTGAGGCAGGATGGGAAAGGTTTCAGTGAATTCAGAGGACTGCACTCAGGAATCCTAAAAAGATTTACTGTCTCACACTCTTTGTCCCACCCTTAAGGACAGAACCTGCTGTGCTCCCCTCACAGGTTTGGTCTGCAGCCTCTTCTTTCTTTTTCTTGCTATGGATAGAATTATCTAATAACAAAAGCAGGGGAACATGTATTGACTACAACAGTGCAAAGGAGACACTCAGGTGTCTCCAAACATCCTCAGCCTTCCTGATCTGTGTGGCATCAGGTGAGGTTGACTTGGCTTTATAAATTCAAGCTCTGAGATTCAAAAAGCCAGCTATGTTATTTCTTCACCCTGAGGCATTTTGGCTATGTTTTATGGCTTAACACAGAATTATTCCTCTGTACCTTCAATAATTCAGAGTTCTGTAGGTAGGGCCCAGCAGAGGGTAAGTGAGGACACCATGACTTTATCTTTGATGCTAATGAGACACAAACATGTTTTTCCCCCAGTGATTTAACTAATACCTAACAGCATGTCACTGTCAGATCCTGGGGAAGACATCAGGATTTTTTCCTTCTGTACAAAGTCAGCACTGCCCTTGTTTAACTTACCTCATGTTTAAGCAGCAGTTTCTCCTTAATATTTACTTGTGTACTTTATTTTTAAAGAACAGCTTTCTACAAACAGTCACAGCAAAGATCACCATAAACAACAAAGCTCAATCTAGTAGAGACAGAAACTTATTTTATTCTAATAATTTTTAATATGAAAGTATTTTCAACACAGTTGATTTTCCCAAGCAATTTTTTTGAGAATTACATACAAAAGTGCCAAAGGTTCTTTAAGTACTCAGGCTTAAAATTTGACTTTTCAATTAGCATGACAATGGTGTCAGTGTTAATAACCACTAACCAGAATTAAAGAGGACATCCCGAGGCTCTGGGAAAACAAAATGTCTTGATGCATAAAGGTTTCATGTACGGTACATACACATCTAAAAATATTCAAAAAATGAACAAAAAGAGGGGAAAAATGCCTGAAATATAGAGACTTTTCTAAACACTTTCCTTGGTTATCTTATAACACTTTATTGGTTATCTACTGTTATTTTTCTTCTTTCTAAACTGTTATCAAACTTCAATTCATTACCTGTATTTTGTCTCTCCACTGTCTTGGTGGCCCAGTTCCCTTTCTCATTCCCTCACCATCCCTTGGGGTTTTGTTTCCCTTCTGAGATTTTCCAAACACAAGATACTCTCCACCCTTCTTTAAATATTTAATTAGATGTTCATTAGTAACTGACTTAATTACTGTCCTCTGCATGGACTGCTTTCATGTCTCCAAATTTTTCTAAAATGTTATAAACACCTTTCTTCTTTTCTTTCATCAACAAGGGTTCTGTCTCAGCTTTTTTATTGCTTTTGCTTATTTTGGGCTTTACACTCAATATGTTAATTCAGTTGTACTTAGGAGTGCCAGTATGCATAAAATACAATAGACTGGGAAAAAAAAAGAGAAGTGCTTATTGGTGTATTTGTTTAATATTTTTATCTTATCTTTCTAAGAAAAGAAGATAAGCATTTTAATCAGATCTATCCTCGAAATAATTCTGAAATTATTTGCAAATATCAGCCACTTTAAAAGCTGGAAGACATCTCAAAGACAAAAGGTCCTGGGGGCTCCATAGAAATCAGGCACTACAAGGAGTAGGAGATATAAATTAATTTTTGCAGTGAAAGAAGACAAGTGGATCTTAAATCCAGCTATATTTACTGGCCAGCCACAACATCCATCCTCCATCCTGAGCATTTTCCAGTGAGAACAATGGGAAGATGGAAAAAAACCAGATATTTGATGGGCAGAAAGGGCAAGATAAAACTTTTTTGCACAGGTCAGCTGCTTAGTTGTGTGCAGAGGGCTGTTTATACAGATAAATCTGGTTGTCCATCTGTCAAACAGGTAAAAAAAGCATTCCAGAGTAAAATATTATCTGAGCAAAACAAATGAAATTAATTTTAAGAAGGAAACACACAGAAGACTGTGTGCAAAACTTATAAAGAAACCCTGACTTAAGCCAAACAATTCCCAGCTGATAGCTTCATTGATTTTAGGAGATGAAAGGCTTTTAATAAGGTGGAAAGAAAGAGAAAAACCATTTCACACAAAAGCTATAGGGAGAGAGTAATAAATAGGCATTTTTCCCACAGCCATGACTGAATTAACTTGAACTGGGTCCAGGTATCTGAACTCATTGAGTGATAAGCAAATTACTGAGAATTCCTCCAATTAATTCCCTTGTTGCTTTAGGGGCAGAGTTTGTTTTTGCTGTTCTGAAACTATCACAGAATTAGGTATTTTTTAACCTACTCCATATAATTACAGTACTAGTGTTCTTCTTTGGGTAAAATTTCTTGTATGGATTTGCATACAGAACTCCTCTGCAAAACATCATCTGTTAAAAGATGCTTTTCTCTGGGGGCTACATGTCCTATTTTGACAAAAAAACCTTTGTGCAAACACTGAAGCTGGATTATAAGCACCTACCAGCAATTAATAAGGATTGGAGAGAGTCAAGGCACTTACTTCTTCCTTCAAAAGTGTATTCCCTTTTCTCTCTATTCCAAAATAAAAAATGAAGCTCTGAGAACCTTTGGCTGCCCCATTCCCACTGATCATCACAGACAGAGACCAGTGCACATTCCAACCCCTTTTCAACAACTCTGCCTTTCAATTTTCTTATGAAAGGGCTTGAAATGCAACAGCACATCATGGAAAGGGAGATGGAAGAAATTGCTATTCTGTATTTTCTCTGGAGTCAGCAATGTGCCTTGTGAAACACTCTGGAAGGCCATGGTCCTGTCTGTGTCTAGAAGAACTGTTCCCTACAGAAATACCTGCTCTTTTTCTCCAAAATTTTCACCAAAACATCCCCTCACTTCGATAATTCTATATACAATTATTCAACTACTATCAGCAGCAGATATCATCCACAGTACCTCTACATTACCTGAAATTATTTCTATTCATCCAGTACAAAATACATTGTATCTGGATTTACCCTGAGAGCCAGCATTGAGAAACACATCAGTTTTTGTTACAAATGTGGTTGGTTTTACAAGCACCATGCCTGTTTGCTAGGTACCAGATCACTGAAACATTTCAGTCCCTTTTGGAACCCAGAAGTGCTGGAAGGAAAAGAATTTGCCAGTCTGGTGGGATCTTTGTTGATGTCCAGCTGTCAAATCCAACCTGGTGACATCGCATAGCAAAATGCTTTGGCTGAAAGCTGATTTTTTTTTGTACCAGTGTGGCAGGAGCACCCTCACCCCACCCCACAATCACAGGTTTATTTGTCAGTTTGGCCATTGGTTTTGGTAGTGAATTAAAGTTTCCTGAGTTTGTTCACTGCATGAAGTTGTTTTCCTGTCCCTCTGTGACACCATCTGGGAAGAAATGGAGATTCCAGCTGGAAGAAGTTGCTGCCTGGTCACTCCTCAATATGAGAGGGCTGTGTGGAAATTCTTGGTGTGGAAGAGGTGATGAAAAACTGAAAGCAAGCAAAGAAACCTAAAACAGCCTTAAGGAAGGAATGTGAGACTTGATGAGCACAAGACACATCAAATACAGGCTTTAGAGCTGCTTCCTGTGAGTGTACCTGGGATCTGAACCATTTGCATTCTACTCCAGTCCAGCCCCTGGGATCCCACACGTTCACAGTCGAGCCTTTTCTTTATTTACCATTTCCCAAGCTGGGTACCAAGGAATTTTGACAGGGATATGTTCAGTTTTGTATAGCACAGACATGTGAGAGAAGAGACAGTCCCCCTAAGACCTGGGGAGCACACCTGCTCAGTAATTTCTTTTCATTTTCAGGCTTGTCACTTGACTTCTTTCCAATGCATTCAATATGTGTCATGTTGGTTTTAGATCATTTGAATGTCTTGAAATTTCATGTGGAACAAAGCCAACACACACCATACAGAATGTCTGCATTACAGCATTAAAGCTGTTGTCATTATCAATGGGACTTTTATCTAAATACTCTAAAAGTTGAAAAGCTCTGGGGGCGGGGGGCAGTTTAAGTCTCATGGTTTAGGGCTTGTAAATATTCAAATATTAAATGGAATATGACATTTCAGAGACTGAAAGAAAAACAAGTTAACTTTTCCTATGCCTAGCATGCCTTTTACTGCTACAACAGGAATTCAAATTAAATTATGTGGAATCCAAACCAGGAAAAAAAAATGGCATTTTATGGATAAGAAACCTTTTAACTTTTGTGCAGTATTCTTTCCTTTCCATGGTATGGACACATCAGATATGATCAGGAGGTACTGAGTCCTGGAAGTTCAAGGCAGATTTATTTTATGATTTTGCATCTTCTGTCTTTCTGTTTGATAAATGAAGTTAGTAGTCATTAAGGAAGCTAAGCAAAAGAGATCTTCAGATAAATTAAAAAAATATTAGCTAAATCTAGCTGTTAGTGTTAGATGATTTATTTAAAACAACTGTATTTGTAATCTACTTATTGGACTTAAATTGTGCTTAATATTGACTTTCCATTCTATCGTAAAATATTTGGACATGATATAAACTTTAATTCCATGATCAATGCCTTCAGCTTAGTCAGAAATGTCACTATGTCTTAAGGGAGTAGGAGTTTATTTAAGCAAACATGAAGGTAAACACTGAAAGAGGAAATCTACTTTATCTCTCATAAATATTTTACTTTGTTTCATCAGCTGTGCTAAAGAGATTAATTGTTAGCACTGTTAATTCTCCTCACTTTTTACAGCACAGGAATTACATTCTGATTAGCAATGGTCAGGCAAAAGCAGCTTATACCAGAACGTCCCATCAAACTTCATAATTTTTTATAGAGCTCAAATCAGCATGGAAAACCTTATGAAATTGTTGTGTTTTTTTTTTTTTTTTTGTCTTCCAAAATACCAGGGAGATCCCACCACGGACAAGAAAACCCAAAACAGTCTCTCTGTGAGCTACCTTGGCACTAAACTGTCAATTTTTGGCTTTTAAAGTGAGTGTGATCAAGAGCAAATGATTGATTGATTGCTTGATTGTTTTAATATAATTCTTTATCTGAAATATTCCAGAGACTATAGCTGGGATTAGGTCCCAGAATTTGCATCAGGATACTAAATCCCCCTCATTTTCTGGGGCAAAGACAACGTTATTGTTTGAGATTTAGGGCTCAGTGGCAAATGACTGATTTTATACTGATTTTTTCCCGTAGGAAAAAAAAGTAGAAAAATATGTAAAATCTATGTTTAAACTTTTATACTGTTAGGTTTGAAAACTTTCTGTTTCATACACCCAAAATTTTCCACATTTTTGACATAAATTGCAATCAAAATGAACTGAAAAATTTATATTTTGTTAGCTAAACACAAACTGAAATGTAATGCCAGTTGTTTGGCAACCTTATCTCCTATGATTACTGTCAAATATGAATTCTGCTTTAACCAGGTCAAACAGAAGAAAAATACGTTTATAGAGAGATGTTTATAGGGTTTTCACTGTTCATTTGGAATGCATATATAATGTTAGTCTGTAAATTCACCTTTTTTTTTTTAATAAATGGGAACTCACCACTGACTTGCTAAAAGAGAAGCACTTAATGCCTTTAAAATGCTACTTTCCTCCTAGCAGGACTTCAAGTCTCACTCTGTTGTGTGCTTTTGTCTCAAAAGAAAAGGCAAAAAAAAACAGAGGAGGTTTCAGGAATCCTTATTTTCAAATAAACACTGCTGCAATAAACACTGCTGGCCTTCTCACTTACAGCACATTAAAATATGACACTGTACAACCTCCTTTTAAGTGCTTGTAAAAGGAGAAAGGTTTGTGATGCTCAAAGGTAAGGCAAAAATGTATTTTAGACAAAAAAAAGCATGAAGACTTTTATCAGGATCTGTAAGGAAAAGCACATTAAAACAGTCAAGAAAGGTTGAGGCAGCGTGCACAGCCCTGTAGCACACAGAAATATCACCCTTAATTTGCCCATCTGTCCAACAGCTGTAATGTGTCATCTCTCCCTTTCTCTCTCTCCCTAACCTGCAGATAATACATGACAGAATAAAAAGGGACGTGATCAAATGGGGTTTTACATACTTTATCTGGGAATTTGGGGCCGACACACTGCATTATTTCTCCCGTGACCTTCTCCAAGCCTGCAGAGCAACATCTCCTCTCTGCCTGGAGTTGCATCTGGGCTCCTTTTGGAGCCTTTGCTGGGATGTCAGATTCATTACAGGCAGTTCAGAATGGCATTTTTTTTGCTAATAGTGCTGTCAGGGACACAACAAGCAAGAAACAGCACCTCAAACCTAAACAAGGGAGATTTCAACTGAATAGAATTTCATCAGAAAATGTTTTTTTTTTTCCGAAGGCAGTTTTCAGAAGGTAATTTCTGCTGAATTCCTGATCCCACACCTTATGTACCTAATAATTCAACGTTCAGATCCAAGCACTCAGATTTTTTCTAGGGTAGGGAGAGCATTCATATATTAAACATAATCCTAACATCTCGATCATGACTTGGCAGTTTAGAAAGAGGATGAAAAAAGCAGCAGAGGTCACTTTTGGATGCAACATTTTATTCACACTCATTCTTTTGTTCTCAGAGTATCACAGAAGTTAATGAGCTATGAAACACTATCAGTCTTGGGTTATATTTTCAAGGCAGGCATGAATAATTTTCCCCACGAACTATTGTTTCAGGAAGAGGCTGAGATTTGTGTCTACCATCATCCAGTGTTTCCTGTTAGTTGTACATACAGCTCCCAAAATAAACTCTTGTGAGTACTTTTAGACCTTTTAGCTAAAGGCAATTTGTATTTTCCAGACACTTCAAGAACTTTATTTTAGTAGATTCATAATTCTGTTTCTATCTATAACTCAGATCCATGTAAGACAATGCATTTATTGCCTCATACTATTTTTATTCTCAGGAAGGAAGCTGAATTGAATACTGCACCATAATAAGCACAAAATTACTTAACTGATGTTAAACACAATTAAAAAGAATACATAGGGCAATAGCGGAGCTAGGAAAACACACTAAAATAGTTTTTATGGCTCTTCATTACTGCAAGTTTTGCTTTGCTACACGGAGCCATCACTAAGATGGAGATGAGCACTCACAGCCCTAATGCAGATAATTTTGTCAAGGTCATTAGGTGTTCAATAGTGTTTAGTAAAACTGGAAAAGGATTGCACCTGGCTGGCTCTGGAATGGTTTGTGTACCAGGAAATGGGAAATGTGGTGCAATCGGTTACAGATTATTCTGGGGGATTAGTTACACTGCTTGCAGATGCATTTGCTAGGGGTAAAACTAGGCAGACAACAGGTTCACAATCATCTGCTATAAATTCTAATTTTGTACCAGGCACAGGCCTATCAATTTTTGTCTAATTATATTCTTCCATGTGAGATGTAAAATACCTCAGGGTTTCTATAATAAAGGCTCATTAATGTGGACGAGAAATAATTCTGAAACTCTTTCTACCAGGGCTAATGTTAATACAGATTTTAATTGCTCTTACAGGATATTAAAACACTGATTTTTTTTATATCAGTTTTAACCTAATCATTAAATGGACCCATTTTTGTAACCCTATATTTTCAAGTATTGCATTTTACACTGGTAATTGCGTCATTACCAGCCATGTTGAACCAGAGAATAAAAGATAAATGCAGAAAGGATAAAAGGTAATATTATCAAAGATATGTGAGAGCCAATGCCCTTCAATTCATTGTGGTTCCCTTTTCTATCTTTAAAATATCCTTTTCTGGCTTAGATCTCTGAATATCCTAAAATATACATGTAAAAATAAAGCAATAACATTGTGAATAAAAAGAGGATTAGTATTACATTATTTAAAGGAATTTAAGTTTTTCTGTAAGACAAAAGGGAAAAGCAAAATCTCTCCAATACAGACTTATACTTCTAGAATTAAAATTGTTAACCTTTGATATCAAGGATATAATTCTTCTGGAGCTACTCAGGGCCTCAGAGGGTGCAAAACAAGCAGAATAACATCCCAGACCAACAGTATTTGACTTCAAGAACAAGTAACCAGCACCTCTGTTCCTCAGTGTCCCATGTTTTACGGATGTGGAAGAGAAAAATATTATTTTGCCCACTATAAAAAGCAAATTCTCCATTGTCAAATTCCTCAAATACCACTGTATTTCAAAAGCCTTTTGGAAATGGCATTCAAGTATATATTTTGCACTGAAAAAGAATAATATTAATGGACTTGGTGGTGATGGAAGAGACACTTTTATGCACACCTTGTCAAACTGCAAAGTACCACCAGCCCCGGGACTGCTGTCATTTGAATAGATGACAGGGGCATTTGTCACAGGATGCAGCCTGGGCTGCACAGCCACCTGGATAAATAAAATGTACCATGGGCAAAAGGGCCTTTGTTGTTTCACTTTTGCCAGGAGAAGGGGGAAAAGACAAAGAAACCTGAAAGGTTCACACTCGGCTCTCTAAAGCACTCGCAGATTGAAAAATAAAGCTGATTTGAAGAAGCAGTTTGTGTGATGGAACTGTCAGTTCCTTTGTAAAAGGGAGCTGAGCTAACAATAAACTGATAAATAGATTCATAAAACCAGGGTGTGTGTTCAGGAAAGTGAGAGAGGGACTTACAAATGTACTGGAATTTTGGTAGGACCGATGAAAAGCAGGAGCAGAGAAATACAATTTCTTTTCTATGATATTGTGGTCAGCAACCTGAGGAATATATTAAGGTATCTTAAAGAATTCAACTTAAAATCTTATCAAATATCCTACTCAGATTTTTTCCTCCTTTGACAATTGCATGAAAATATCCTGAGGATGATACTTTTAAAAACATTTCTAGTGAAAAACTCTACTGGGAGTCTTGGGGGAATTTGCTGTATCTTCTTGCAGGCTGTAATAGAGCACAAAAGAGATCTGAGTAACGTCCACCTAGCACTGAATGGAACAGGTAGGACAGACAACAAATAAAAGTTGTGAGAGGAAGAAATCAGCCAGCTATTTCACACACCACAATTCATGACCAACAGCTCTTGTGCCCAGGGGATTTCTGCTTTCAGGTTTAGCAGCTGAGTTTTGGTAGAAGACCCTTTCAAGTGATGCCATAAACTGATTCCTCTAAAGAACTGCAAACCATATATTTGTCTAAAAAGTGAACTAGAGGGGAAGACTGGTTTGGTTTTTTTTTCCTCTTCAGGTTTCAGAGCCCTTCTAAAAACCCAGTTGCACTCACAAATGTCAGTGCCTTAATTACCAGGTGAATTCATTTCACCATTAACATGCCATTTAGAGGTATGCACCATTACCTTTCCAGGCTTCAGTTTAGAAATAAAATGTGAATGAAAATTAGATGACCTAAATATCCTCCACAATAAAGAGAAATGGATGGTGCTGGGAGGTGACAGCCCAAAAAGAAGAGCTGCAATTCTGGTTCTGCAATGAAGTGCTCTCCGAAATGTCTCGGGGCAGACTCATCACTGCAAGAGTGTGGCAGCAACCAGAGGGACAAATTTATCTCCCTGGACTCCAAAGGCCTTCCCTAAGCACCTGGATACATAAATACTCTGTATTTATAACTTTTAGCCTCAGATTTACCTTTAATAATCTTTGGAGACCAAGTGTCGTGGTTTCACGTTTGTCTAATCAAGTGTAGCGGTTTACTCTCTTTTTTCCCTCTGGGAGATAGGATTTTTGGGAGAAAAAAGCACAAACAGGCCCAACTTAAAGTAAACAAATAGTTTTATTAACACACACTAAGGAAAAAAAAACCAAATGAAAAATGAAA